>JAVJGJ010000037.1:22021855-22062080 GCA_035590215.1 Microhierax caerulescens | reverse complement strand
GTCTCTTCTCCCAAGTATCAAGTGACAGGATGAAAGGAAATGGTGTCCAGTAGTGCCAGAGGAGGTTTGGTTTGAATATTGTGTTCAGTTTTGGGCCTCTCACTACAAGAAAGACATTGACATGCTGGAGCGTGTCCAGAGATGGGCAACAAGGCTGGTGAAGGGTCTGGAGCACAAGTCTGATGAGGAGCAGCTGAGGGAACTGGGGTTGTTTATCCTGGAAAAAAGAAGGCTCAGGGGGGACTTCATCACTCTTCTACAACTACCTGAAAGGAGGTTATAGTGACATGGGTTTGAGTCTCTTCTCCCAAGTATCAAGTGACAGGATGAAAGGAAATGGTGTCCAGTAGTGCCAGAGGAGGTTTGGTTTGAATGTTAGGAAAAATCTCTTCTCCGAAAGAGTTATCAAGCATTGGAACAGGCTGGCCAGGGAAGTGGTTGAGGCACTATCCCTGGGGATATTTAAAAGATGCATAGATGTGGTACTTTGGGACATGCTTTAGTGGTGGACTTGGCAATGCTAGAGTAACGGTTGGACTTGATCTTAAAGGTCTTTTCCAATTCAAATGATTCTCTGATTCTGTGATTCTACTTTTTACAATGATATCAGCTAGTCTAACAAGTGTCATCCCTCCTTGCTCTCCATGTTCATTAAGTATCTCTGCCTTGCTAGGTTAACACGGATCAGCCTCATCATATTGTGTATTAGTCAGTAATAGGCTATAATAGGAAAATGGTACAATTAAGAAAATTGCAAGAATATGAATTCAATTTTATTTTTAATATTTAAGGAAGAAGCATGAGAATTAGGATGATTCTTTCATTCCTCATTGTCTATTAACTCCAATAAAACCTGGGAAATTAAAAAAGGGGAGGGAAGGAAAAAGTGGAAAAATCCCCACCTTTGAAGAGGAACTGAACTAGAATGAAAATGTATTTGATAAGCTAAGAAAGTTTCCAAAAGATGTTAAAAGTTTAAGTGGCATGCATAAAGTTACAGGGAACTAATATGTATAAGTCAGAAAAAATTAAATGAAAATGAGTTTTTCTTATCTCATACCTGATAGCAGCAATTCCATGTTGCTGTTTGTAAGTGTTGCATTTACTCTTCCTGAAGTTGCATTGAAACTGGTGACTGTCAAAGTCATTGGCTGTTTCTTGCTTTTGTAATTGTAAGACCCTTTCCATATATAATTTTGGGCAAATACATCATCAGGAACTGTATAGACATAAAATATATTTCAATACATTTTGCAATATTTAGTACTTATGAAGTCAAGCATCCAACAAAACGTGTGATAAATATTAGCGTTTTCTCTACTTTACCTTCTCCATTTTTAAGTCTATTAGGCATAATCTTCAAATAAAACCCATGGAAACCTGGCATGAACATTTATGAAAGAAATGTATTTGTACTAAAGAACACAACCACAACTGTGCCTTCATTTGCTCCTTTCCTCAAATATGGACATGTCTTAAAATTAAACTAACTTCACAAAATCTAATTTAACAGCTGTAACCAAAAGACCAGATTCCCCTCACTACAGGATATTTTCTATGCCAGCACAGTTATGTGGGGACATACAACTAGGATTAGATTTTGCAGAAATTAATATCAACTCAGTTATCAAAAATTTTATGAGCAAAATTAAATAATAATAGATAATTATAAGCATCTTCTTTATTACCTAGTCACTTTCTCTAATGGAAAAACTACATAAGAAGTTTTGTCTTGTCTTCAAATGCTTAAAAAATTATTAGCTTCACCAGGGGAAAAAAAAAAAAAATCCCTTAATTTAAGAGTTCATAGACTGCAGGGAGAATGAACACACTGTATTTATACCTTTAACATTAATATTTATCATTATCCAAATGTAGAATGATTAATATAAGTCATGTTCTTCCAGCAACAGTACAGTTAAAAAAACAAAAAAAGTTACTTATTCAGTAAAAACAGATATATGCAAATCCTTAAAATCTTAGCATGAGATACCATTTAAACAATTACATTGTTGGTGACCTAGGATGGATTTATTATGCTTTCTGAAGTATCAGACTTATCAAACTTTATCAAAACTTTATCAAACTTATTTCTATAACAAATAATCACTACTTAAAATCAGCACATTCACATTATTTGAGGTCACTCACCCTGTACTTAAAACTCTGGGATTTGTGTGCATTGGTATCTCATGTCACAAAAGCACAGAAGAATACTTGCCTCTTTCCCAGGATATCCCAAAGCCATTCTTCAGCATTTATTTTAGGGGTCACAGTGATAGGCCATCTTTCCTAGGTTTTTTCCTAGCTTTCCTAGGTTTTGTGTATGTGCATATATATATATACACACACACACATATTTTTTGACAAGTAAACACATCAAAACAAAACACTTCAGATACTGGGCCTGCAAACTGCAAGCAAGAAACTGCATGGTGCGAGCAGTCTGATGCTGTTGATTTGTGATCTGCCTGAAATTTATTTCCCTACTTTCAGGAAACCCGATCTTTATGTATTTTATTTGCAATTAATTGGGAATGTACAAAAAGTACGATGAATGAAAAAAACTGACAATAATGACTACCACACTACCACACAGTAAATCATTGACAAACACAGTTTTGAAGCAGTTAAACACCAACACAAAAAAAAAACCCAAACAAACAACCCCCCAAAAACCCCAGAAGCCCCCCACAACACCCTGTGCTAAGGAATTGCTTTTAAATCTTCTTTTTATTATTACTGGTAGACATTTAATAGGGTTATAGTCAAAGGCCATTATTAGTTAAAGAGACTGCTCTTTTCAAAAAGCCTCTTCATTGGTCAGAGAAAGGTTTATCTTGTATCTAATCAGGACATCCAAAGACAGTTTTCTTTAGTAAATCAGTTAAAACTGGAGTTGACTTTAGCCAGAATTAGAGACACTACCTTCTTTAGGCTAAAATTAGCTTTTTTGAAGGCTGAGTTTGAGACCAATACTGAAGTATTTAGGTAAAGCAATTTAAATTAGCGATACCTAAAAGAAATGTAAGACCATGAAAAAAACTGAAATAACATGTCTTTAAAAATTATTTCTAGCTGAGTGATACAGCTTTTTAATGGGTAAATTGCACAGATTCTTACACAGAACAGAGTGATTTCAGCGAAACCAATAAAACTCTCATCATATAACAGAAATTGTATATGAATATAAATAATACCATATAGTCTAGACAGACTTAAACATTGGGGAATAATTTAATTAATTATGTTTTTGTTCTGTTATTGTAATGCCTAATCTAATACTTTATTAGTTCTAAGCCATTCAGTGCTTACTAAATTGATCCTCATCATCTTTTCCAAGCAGAAATTGTTTAAAGCTATATATACCTCAAAGCACTTACCACTTAGTTTGGGACTTGGTGTTCCCAAAGCTGGTCGGGGATCCTTCACTAATATTTTGGAACCAGCTGTCAGAAAGAATGAAATACAAAAAGACAAATCAGTTAGCAAATAAGTTACTCAGAAACTAGAAGAATAATTTCCATAATGGAGTTTATTTGTTACAAAGTATGTAAGAGATGTTTCACACTCAAACAGGAATGAGATTTCAGTCAATATCAAGCCTTAGTATCACAGGAGCACGTGCACACTGATTTCTTTTGTTGCTGCATTTTCTCCTACATCAGTCACCTGGATGATATCAAGTAATTTGCAATACCCAAACAGCATAGGCATTCACTTCAGAATCCACAATGCAAAATTCATAGTCCTGGACTATGCACCTAATATGTGAGATGTCTTCTAATATGTCATCTAAGGCAAGCTGTGTCATTTAAATCAGGATCCACACAAAATAGCACTGTGATTAGTGCTTTGACTGGAAGCAATGTAACAACAAACAGTGAAAAGATACGTAATAAGGGAGTTTTAAATTATGTTTCTTATCTTCAGCAGAGCTGAGTAAGACATCTTATGTTCAAGACTGAAACCCCAAAGAAGTATGCTTCATCTCTTAATAATGGAGGAGATGGTCATCATTTCTATGAAGAACGGCAACCCAAAGAAAGAAACAAATGAGGCTGTCCAGAGTATCTCCAACTCCTCACGTTATTTGAGCATTGGAAGTTGGAGAATTTAATTTCTTTGCTTAGAGCAGGAACTTTCCCACTGTTGAAGATGATGAACTACATGAAATGGGACAGTGTCATTTCCTGCAGCTGAAGCTATTTTATTTTGCAGAAACTAATTTGGATTCACTGGGCTATAAAAAAGACACATAATTCTGTCTCCTAATGAAGAATACTCTCATGCAGCACTAGGCTCCATTCCTTGCTCCAATGATTATTTCAATATTTTGTATTTTGGATCTCGGCTTTGAACCCAGGCCTTTTCTCTCTGGTCGATACTCTAAAAGAAAACAGACAAGAATAGCAACTTCCTTCTCCCTGAGTTGAGCATTTTTCTGCATAAAAAGATAACTTCAGCAAGAAGCACTTGAGAATATTTTTCTTGAGAATAACTTTTTGCTTGTGACAGAAGGTATTGTTCTTGGTATATACATTCAAGCTGGCAAGAAACAAGGGCAGAGGTTGGAATTCAACCTCAGATTCTCATTGCCTGTTACTACTGATTGGTTATTCTCTATTTCCTCTCTCTGGTTTGAAGGAAACTTATTGAACTTCACTGAACATGGCTGACCTGGAGGGCATGCTTCAGCAGCATACGCATTTTGTCTAGATAAAGCTCACATTAGAAATATCTGAATCATCCAAAGGGCTTTAGTATAAAAAGCTACCGAGTCAATCAGCCTTGTCAAGGTGAATACATTTCTAGTCAAGTTCAGAATAGAAATTTTAAATACAAAATAAAATTTAAATAAATTTTTTAAACACAAACCCAAAACTAAAAAAAAAAAGTTATCTATGGAGTTTAATCCTAAGTCCAGGTATTTGCTGAGTAGGACTTTCAAAGTTGCAATTTTGTATTTAATGAACCAAATTCTGGTTTAAGTCCCCTGCAGATCCTTTTAGACCCCTCATCTCCAAATGTTTTATTCATTTTCATCCATTTCCAAGTTATTTTTGTGAAGTTAACAATCACAGGTGAAGAACGTGGCCTGGTGCTCTTCTCCCTTCCATTGGAGAGAGATGTTTCTCCCCTCTGTAACAGGTAAAATTGTAAATATTTATCAGATATTTTACTTTATCTAAATAGAGTTAATACTTTAAAATATCTTGCTCATTCTTAGTTTTCTCCACTGCTAAAATGGAAGAAGCAAGACCTCTGATCCTAAAAATTTTGCATTTCTGTAACGTTTTTTCAGGACATCGGGCAACTAAGTTATATGACAAGCAAGGTAGATACACTTACAGTTACCACAATGCTTTTAAAGAAAATTCTGATAAAGGTTCCTTACTATCAGATAGGAGAGATAATACTACTTGTTTCAATATCAGTGAAAAGTTCTTGGATCAAAATACAACCCACGAATTAGATTTGTTCTGCCATAACACTTCCTGAGTACTGAACAAGTCATAAGTTTCCTGGCAGCTTGCTTTCTAACATTTTCCCAAAGCTCTGCTCTGTTTTTCCCCAGCACTTGTCTGGCATTACATGCCAGGACACCTGCTTTTTAGCAATACAAAAAATTAATTTCCTATTTCCCTTCCAAGTAGTGGTGTTCAGCTCTATAGCCTTTGAATGCCTCTGTAAGAGCCCTGGGGATAACCACATCTGAAACATACCAGGTATTGGTAATCTGAAAGGTGCCTTAATTATTCAGGAAATAGAATTCCAAGCCTTTGCTATATTTGAAAATGTTTCTTATCTCACATGAAAAAGACCATTCTCACCATGATTTTGCTATGAGGTTTTCCATGCCCTGCCACGACAAAGTATGTAGTAAAAATTAGAAACAAAATAAAACCTTGGAACATCAAGGACAAAGAAGACGGACTTTGTTCGGAAGTACTATAATGTTACTTACATACAAATACAAAATAATATTAAACCCTATAGATTAATTCCACGCAGTGATTCAGACACCTACTTGGGCTTTTAGGTATCCTTCTCCAATATTAGAATAGAAGCATAGAGTCATAGAATCATTTAGGTTGGAAGACCTTCATTCTGTGTCTGTTCCTGTCTTTTGGCTCATGAAGCCAGGTACCCAGAGAATCACTGGTCTTACTATTAAAGACTGAGGCAAAGAAGGCATTGAGTACTTCAGCCTTTTCCTTATCCTTTTTGTCACTATGTTTCCCTCTGCATCCAATCAAGGATGAAGATTCTCCTTAGCTCTCCTTTTACTGCTAATGTATTTTATAGGAACATTTTTTATTGTCTTTTACAGTAGTAGCCAGCTTAAATTCTAGTTGGTCTATGGCCCTTCTAATTTTCTCCCTGCACAACCTCATGACATCCTTGCAGTCCTGCTGAGTGGCCTGCCATTCTACTTGGGCTTTGGTCCTTCTAATTTTCTCTCTGCGTAACCTCACAACATCCATGCAGCCCTCCAGAGTGACCTGCCCCTTCTTCCTCCTTTTTATTCCTGAGTTCCAGCCAAAGCTCTCTTTTTAGCCAGCCCGGTTTTCTTCCCTGCAAAATTGTCTTTCAGCACATGGGCACAGCTTGCTCCTGCACATTTAAGATTTCCTTCTTGAAGAGTGTCCAGCCTTTCTGGACTCCTTTGCCCTTCAGGACTGCCTCCCAAGGGACTGTGTTAACCAGGCTCCTAGACAGGCACAAGTCTGTGCTCCAGAAGTCCAAGACAGCGGTTCTGTTGACCCCCCTTTTTACTTCTCTGAGAACTGAAAACTATCATCTCATGATCACTGTGTCCAAAACATACTCCAGCCACCACATCACCCACCAGTCCTTCCCTGTTTGTAAACAGCAGGTCCAGTGGTTGGTCTCCCCTGGCTGGCTCCCTGACCAGCTGTGTCAGGCAATTGTCTTCCATACACTCCAGGCACCTCCTAGGCTGTTTCCTCTCTGCTGTGTTATATTTCCAGCAGACATCTGGTAGGTTGAAGTCCCTCACGAGAACCAGGGCTAGCAACTGTGAGACTTCTCCTAGGTGCTTATAGAATATTTTATATGCCTCTTCATTGTGGTTGGGTGGTCTGCAACAGACTCCCACCATGATATCTGCCTTGTTGGCCTTCCCCTTGATTCTTACTCATAAACACTCAATCCTGTTGTCACCATCGTCAAGCTCTGAACAGTCAAAATACTCCCCAACATACAGGGCTATCCCACTGCCTCTCCATCCCCACCTATCCCTACTGATGAGTTCAGAGCCACCCATTGCAGAACTCCAGTTGTGCAAGGTATCCCACTGTGTTTCTGTGATGGCAACTATATCATAGATATTGCAACTGTGATAGCTTGATAGCTGTCTCACAGCTGACAGTCTCTGCAAATAAAATGATCCTGATCTATATTTAGTAGGTATGTGCAAAAACATCAAGATTCTTACTCCACTGAGCTTATGAGAATGTAGTCCACACCTGACTCAGTCAGAAGTCTAAAAGCAGGTGTTACCCAAGTATTTGGCCTCCAGAATTATACCTGGAATTGATACCTCTAGACATGCAAATGAAAGACAAGTACATGAACCCATATGTCCCATTAAACGCAACTGGCAAAGAATTAGAGTTATCTTCTTAAAATGTTCTCTTTCCTAGTTCTCATTGCCAATCTGCCTCATCTTATTAGACTGCAAGTGAATAAAATCACTGAAATATGATAGGTGTGAGATGCAGTGGGAAATGTAAGAGCTTACCTTCACAAACTGGAACTTTCCCAGTCCACGTGCCATCAGACCTACAGGCTCTATGCTCAGATCCTCCTGCCAGGAAGAAGCCTGGCTGACAAGTGTAAATCAATGTATAACCAAGTGAGGGAAGATCCATTCCTGCAACGTTAGCATGATTTGGTGTTTCTGGTTGTTTACAGCTGTGAGCTACAAAGAAAAGATAAAATATCTTTCAGTCAAAATGGTGACAATATTTCTGAAAAAAAAACCCCAAACCCTATACCCATTCTAAGAGGTACCTAATGAAGAAATAAGCATCAATCACATATTAATATATTTTATAATTCATATTAAAAACTACTATATAGTCTATAAATTAATTTCCTGAGCCTGTAAATACACTTTTGAAAATGGACCTTTCAAATTCAAGGGACCAAGAACAAGGTTAAATCCACTTGCACTACCAAAATTAATTTTCTGCATAAGTGAACATAAACAGCACATATCTTACCACAGTTAAAAGCAACCATGGCTTGTGACTTACATGACTTAGGATATCTGCGTAGCATTGAATAACAGTAAATAAATGGGTCATTTGGAAAACACTATGAAAGTCCAAGGAGAAACTGGAGAAGAGGGAAGTTTTAAATATCAGGCAGAAAAATTAATTACCATTCCTAATCTCATGCAAAGTGTCTTATATCTTTAATAGCCACCAGAATCTGAAAGTCTTGTGTTATCTCAGGAAGAGCATACCTGCAAGAGCAGAGCTCACCTTTCAACACACTGATTTGAACTACTGATTTGATGTTTGCTTAGGGAGAACACTAGCACCAACTGAAACTCTAATGCTGTTTTCTTCTAAAGATATGCTCTCCATACACTGAAGTGATTCTATAAAGTCAGAGCTTATGAGACTCTTTTAGAAAAATACAGCTGGTTAGCTGAAAAGCTAGAAAGATTAATCATGATGTTATAACTGCAGTAAATTAGCGTTACTTACCAAAATATAAAAGATCTCAGAAATGAAATGCTGCTTCCTGTACCCAAGCAAGAAGATTCTCTCCATTTCAGATATAGAAATTTCCAATTATGAACCCTTTTTCCCCCCTTCTTAAAATATCCTGACTCCCTAGTTGGGAAAGAGCTCAAACTCTTTACTAGAACTGATTGTAACCATCTGCTCCAGTACAAGTTAAGGTTGTGCACAGTTTTCCTACGTGTCCTGTTCCCACCAAGACCTCCTCTTTTCATTGGGAGGGTTGCACCCTCTTAGATAGCAACTTACTATTCTCAGCATCTCTCTGGATTGTGTTGTTTTTTAACAAAGTATCTATAGGCTATTGTAGAAAAATTCACTCACAAAATCACATTTCCAGCTGCTGTAAGCTAGAATTGCAAATTTATATTGCCTTTAAGTTAATAAAATTAAATAAATTAAGTTAATATTGTAACAATGTTACTGTAACTAAATAGCCTAGACAAAAATAATTGATGAATCAAAAATCTATCGTTTACTTACGTATACATTCTGGCTGGATTCCACTCCATGTAAGGTCAGGAAGGCAAGTTCGTGTTGTTGAGCCATGGAGAAGGTGTCCTTTTTTACACTGAAATTGAACAACATTTCCCACCTGTTGAAAGGTAGAAACCATAACACAATAATATTGTTATGAGGAAATACCAGATGTGTTTTGGTTTTGGGTTTTTTTCCAAAAAATTTGATAGCAAACTCCTTCACTCAATAGAGGCTTCATAAATTATGATGCTCTTTCTATAGGAAGTAAATTTATTTGACAGAGTATTTTGATATTTAATAAAAAATTGCTTCATTCTCATTAAATTCTCCCCTCAAACTGAAATCCTCCACGGAAGAGAACCAAAACCTGCTCTGTGTTCTCTGGTGTGTTGCTTTGAACCTGGAACAGTTGAGGCACTGTGAGTTTGGAAACCAAGCTTACTGGGGCTTCCTAGCCTGGACCAAGGAGGAGCCAGTTAGACAATCTTGCAGCAAACAGGGAAGTCGCAGAGCTGAAATGGGTAATAGATTCTGCTGGACCTTTGCTGAACTAGACCCCCCCTTTGTGAAAGGTTGGTTGAATTCACAAATTATAATGAGAAATATATCATTAAAACACACAAGACCTGGTCCACAATATTGTCTCATGCTTCAAAATCTATAATGCTCCTATAGTATTTTAGTTTTGGTCTTAGATAACAAGAGGTAAAAAGTAATTGTTCTTTATACCAGGCATATAACAGAAACTGGAATGTAAGTATATTACAATTTAAAATAGCAATTAATCTGAGATTAGTTTTTAATTATTAGCCTTATTATGGGTATGTGTTGCATAAAAAGGAAAACAGAATTCTTCAGCCAATAACAGTTTCTGCGCAAACATAACATGGAATAACTTGTTCAGCATGTTCAGTCATGGTGACATTGATGAAAATGCAAATAATTCTCAATTTCCATCAAAGGCTGGAAAATTAGATTACAAGTATGTCATTTAGGGAGTAGTTCATTACATGCTGTGAGTGGTTAACTCGAATACGAAGGTACATATGTCACATCTACTGTTCTGCAGTGACCTGTATTACTGTACTCATCAACTCATGATTAAACAAGAAGTTGAAAACTTTGGAGTGTATGTGACAGCACATTTATGGTTCTGTTTTGTTTTGGATTTGGTTTTTTTTCTCTCATTATTCTGTTTAAATATATAACACAATTCAAATCGATGCTCAAAGGTAAAATGTGGATTTTTTCACAATAGTTTGTCATGGGAAACAGCATTTCACTGCTACAAGTAGTCTTTTGAAGCTTTACAGTACTATTTCATTTCAGCTCAAGCTTCTTATCTGAATGAAATTTAATAATAACCCATGAACTACTGATAGTAGCTCATCAAAACAGTATGTGATTTAAAATTCATCTCACCTCCCCCCCCCGCCTTTACTGTGCTCACTGGACTATGTAATTACTTTTAAAAGATTTTGAAGAAAATACACTAAATCACTTGCATGATTAAGCACAAAGTGGGAAAACACTACAGGTTTCAGAAGTTACAGCAAATAGAAATAGCAGTACTTTTTTGTGTGGTAAAGAGATTAGTTAAAACCACCATCACCAATATATTACTTTACAACAAGTACTAGTCTTATGAAAGTTTTATTCATTTCAGTAATCTGCCTCTTTGCTCTATTGAAGCAATCTCCATTCACAACTATGGAAAGAACACCTGCCTTATTTAATCTTTAGCTATCAAGGAAGACAATACTTCAAGTCTGGCTTTAAAATCCAGACCCTTTCACTCTTGCTCACACCAATTAAAAAAAATTTAAAAATCCAACCAAAACTAAAACTCAGCTTAACTGTTAAATATAATTTCTTAATACATATCTGAATGGGAACTTGCTTTTTTTTCCACTTCATTCTTTCAAAGTTGACTCTATGATCTTCCCGAGTATAAAATATTTAAGAAAAAATATTTATTGTTTTGTGGTGTGGAGTAGCTGGATATCATGGAAGTCAATGAGGTAAAGAGCTTAACTGGCATCTTATACTCGGATATCTAATTCTAAACTGTAACTAAATTAGAGATTCAAACTCTAGTAGTCAATAGCAACTCCAGAAGTAGCTAGTCTATGGTTTTATCAGCTTAGTTACACTACTTCACTTCTCTTCAATTAACATTTTATGTGCTACATTCTGGTTTTGAAAGAAAGCATTTCTTTTCAGAGTTAAACATTTCTCATGACGTGATTATCATTCATACATTAGCCCAACACCACTTAAATATGGGCAATATTGAATTAATCAGATAACTTGGACCTCAAAATTTTTACCTACATTTTACTAGGACATTACCTAAAATAAATTTGTCATTGTATGGAATCTCTTTTGAAGAATAAAAAGTCAATAGATCAAAAAATTGAATTCTGTATATTCAGTAAAATTCAGTATAATTCTACTCATCAAGAATGGCCTGAACAGAAAGTTCATACTTTATGAGTTGAAAGGGGTGGAGAATCACGTTCATGAAGTCTTTAGACCTTGCAGGACTCAATGGGTAACAGTGAAAAAAGGAAGGAGGTGGGTTTTTTTCAATGTTCTGTAACTTTTCTCTCTTCTTTAGCTGCCTATTCATGACTTTGGATTAGTTCTATATGAATGCAGTCTTCTGCTGCTTCCTTTCTGACAGCAAAACTGTTCACCTGAAGAGTAGAACCAAGAAATGCATAGAAATGTTTTCCACTGTCTGCCCATCCTCACTGCAGCTCCGCCTGCCTCATGGCTTCACTGAAGCTTTGTTGCCTAAACATCAAACCAGTTCTTTAGTATGAGAAATAACCAGTGGTAGAAGGAAATGGCTCAAATTGCTAAGCGGAAAAGTTGAGTTGCTAGCATTCCACAATTAAAAAAAAACCCAACCCAACAAACATACACAAAATCAACCAAAAAACCCTCACAGCAGACAAACAAAGCTCAAACTAAACCACTGTTGATATTGCAGCTTTCCTAGTGAAACTGTTTTCCTTATTTCCTAAAAAAAAATAAAAAAATATTCATGCCTCTTGTATTATCCTTTTTAGAGAAACACAACCTTTACATACATAAGCCCCCACAGTAGCATAAAAATACAAGCAGGCCAAGTCATATAGATGTTTTTAGAAGTGCTGCCACGCTATTCAAGATAATGAATAAATAGAAAAAGGTATGTCTCACTGATCCTGAAAAGAAAAAGCTTACAAGCAAGATGTAATTATTAAAAATAAAAAAAGTAATGTAAAAATTGCTTTTTGGGAAGTCTATTTTGCAATATTCTTGTGCCAAAGGCACCAGGTGGCGCTAAAATACAGCATTCTATGATCTTAAAAAATTCCCAGTCTTGAGATAGGATTTGTTAGGTTTTTTTGTTACACAGCTTGAATAGAAGCACTAGTGGGGAGAGCTGGGGAAAGAGCAGAAAGATCATTGTTCACTGGCTTTAGGGAAGAACTGTTCTATCTGCAACAGTGTTTGCATCCCATCCTGTAAAAAAAGAGATTTCCTTGTGTACTGCTTGATCATCTCTGTTCTATAGCTGCTTTTCCCATAGTGTCAGTTATGGTTTGGATATTCCCAAAATCAACATCACTAACTTCCTTTTGCTAAGAAGTGAAGACTGTATATTTGCTGTTATCTAACAGGAGAAACAGCAATCTGAGAAGAAATTTCATACTTACTAACCAGCATCCATTTATAAAGAATAGGATAGTATTCTAGACAATATTTTCACCATAATAATATTATAATAATTATAATCATACTTTATTACCGTTATTATTTCTTATATTTCTTATAAGAATAGAAGATACTTCTCTCTTTCATGAGTTAATCTACAACCAATTTTTTTCTTAGACTTCAGTTTACAAAAAACCATGAAGATACCCATAACAAGCTCCTCCACGCCCAGCAATTCATGCCAAAGGATTGAGAGGCTGAGAAAATGTCAGTTATTTATCTTCACCAGCTTTTAGCATCACATTTTACATGAATGAAAAGACAACTCATTAAGTCTTTAGTGTACCTTAGTTTGGTAGTCCAGTAATACACTATTGTCACTACAAGTAACAAGCTATTTAGTTTGCATGGCCTCTGTGCAGAGGCTTGACAGGCTTCCTTTGCCTAAAAGTGTCTTGAGCTGCCTGGAGGGTTTGGTTGGTTTTTTTTTTGGTTGGTTTTTTTTTGTTTGTTTTGTTTTGTTTTTTAAAAAACTTGGTTTAGCTGTAACGTCAAATGTTCTTGTGATCAGGTGGCTATGACTAATTTTTATGCCTTCCTTTATGTACAACCACAGCTTTCTATCCACAGCAGTAACAAGAAACTATTCTGCAGAGAATGATCTATTTACCTCTAGTGTGAAGCACTATAGAGAAATACAAGCCTGGCACAGGCATGACAGAAAAGGCCTTGAGAAATGGAGACACAGCATACTGCAAAGAAGACTGCAGGTATGGGGATGATAAAAGACCTGACACAGGCTCAGCACTGGAGTCCCCATGATGTGAACGACTTACTCATGGTCATTTAAAGAAATGCAGATCTGGACAGAATCAGGTCTCAGGTGTAAAAAACAAGTATCTAACATAGGTGAAATGCACCTTATATACTAGATTAAAATATAATGTGGAGCTGCAGTGTGAATGGTTGTAAAAGTGTGTTAGAAACACTATAAATAAACCCAGGTGAATCAAGAATGACAGAGATGGAAAAAAACCCACCCAAACAACCCCAAGCAAACAAAAATAACCTAAAGGGGGAAAAAAAAATAGTAAAAATGACATTCCTGCCAGCAAAGCACTCCAGATTCTGACATCCCCCGCTGATACAAAGCTGAATCCACAGACTGATCCTGAGAAACAGAATGAACCAGGAAAATTACATGGTGCCTGATAAGGCTTAAATTACATTTTCATTGATGCAGCGATGATGCCAACTGTGCTAATGGAGACAGCTATACTGTGATAGTACGGGACTTCTCTTGGAATTTCATCCTGTAACACAATCAACACTAAAGCTTTTTATAAGCATTACATTCAGAGAAAGAGTTTATTTGTAAGGTTGCTCCACATCTCAAGATCAAATTTTATAAAATAGAACCCAAGAACTAACACAGGGCTACCACTACTGTAATGTGGCTATTTTCCTTTCTAAATTCAGGCTGCCCTTCCACTCCTTTCAGGCTTTAAGGTAGGGGAAAGAGCTGAATTTCTACAAAAATATATGCTGGACAAGTACAAGAAATAATAAATTTTACATATATGACTCATTGGTCTAAGCCATTCTAAACTGTTTCTTCAATTCAGTAGTATCTTGTGTTACAACAGCTTACGGTGACAGTGCTATAAGCAATTTTCTGTGCTACTAGCAATATATATATCTGAGGAAATATTTCAAAACCACAGTTTCTTTCCAAGGAGCAATTTATTTTTCAGATTACAGATGAAGTCAGTGATTACTAAGTTCTAAAGATGTTTTGTCTTCATTGCAACACAGTGTTAAGGTAGATCTGTCAAATCAAAAATACTCAGATGAAAGGTAAAGAACCTATAAGTGTATATTCATAACAATTAAAGCAGGTGATGCTACTGATTTTCATGCCATGTCCGATATCCAAGTAGCACTAAATTGGTATTTTGATGTTATTTAAACACACAAGAACCTGTTCTGCTACTGCCTGCTGAATTCAATACCAAACAATAAAATTAATGCAAAATTCTGTTACCTCTTCCTTACAAAGCTTCTATTTAACAGTTGAAACACCATTCAAATATGAGGTGGTGATGTTTGTGCTTTCACTTAGTGTAGATTCCAGGAGGTCAGGTTTTGATACACCTTTCAGTCAAGCCTAGAATTATGTTGTATATTCCTGAACTTTCAATCCAATGAATGAGATAGGAAAACAGATTATCAAGAGTAGTGGAAACAAGAAGGATAAAAATCCAGTGTTGTGGAAGTTTGTAACAACATTAGTGTTGTGAAAAGCAAGTGACAGTCAGTTATATAGTCAGGTAAAAGAGGAGGTATTGTAATTTGTTGAAAAGCACTGAAAACAGGATGTCACACACAGAGACTTGAATTCTACCATCAGGGTACAGCTTGATTTTTTAATGATAGGGAGACATAAATTTAAAACTTAAAAATTGAGTCACTTAAATGACTCTATTAATTTCAGTTAAAATTTAAAGTGTTTAAGAGAGTTTAAAAAACCCCAACAAAAAAAACAACCAAAACCAAACCACAAAAAAACCCCAATCAACCAATCAAACCAACCCACCAAACCCCCAAATAAGAAAAGAAAACACAACTACCTGGGTTAGAGCCAGAAAACCATCTTATGTATGCAACAGTAACAATCTGTTACTTTTGACAACTTTGACAACTGCAAAACATTTTGCTTAATTTTGCATAAGCTTTTGTGGTCTATTATTTGAAATGGTAGACAATGGATCTATAGTTAAACAAAAATCAAAAGTGTCTTATCTTCAATATTTTGGTATAATTTAGAATTATTCTTTACCTTTCTGCTATAGATGGAAGCAAAATTCACTATTATCCCATTCATATAGGAAGTTACTTATAGCATAACATAAATTCATTTATAAAATATTTGTGGTTTAAATGAGTCATAACATCATTTAATATATTGTAATCTAATATTTCTTTCCAGGATCTACAGACAATAACTTGTCGAGAACCAATCATTTTAACTGTTATTTCTACACTAGACTCAGTTTTAAAGAGCTAAAGTCAGTTTTATCGGTATGAATGATACTCCTACCCTGTTCTGTATTAATTAAGCAACCATTCAGAGTAACCAGAAATTGCATGCAGATGTTTAGTTACTATATAAAACCAAATTTGGTACCTGAGTGTGAGGTAAGTTACTGGCTAGGTAAGGAGGCAATAGTTCACATGGTTTAAATCTGCTAGGCACTAACCTTACAACTTTGGGATCAAGGCTGTAAATTCTCCCAGCAGCTACGCTTCTTTTAGAAATTATTTATCAGTTGACATTTTGCCTGGTATTTTGACAGTTCCATGCTAGCTGTGAGTGATGCTTTCACTCACAACTGCAACAACTGCACCACAAATGAGAAAGTCTGCATTAGCTTCTTCAACGATAGCAAGCTCACTAATACGCCACAGAAACTATGACAGTAACATTGTAGAAAATGGTCATTGCAATGAATCATTTCTTACACAGCTGAATAAAGAGTTGCCCTCTAGCATAAAATTGTCTTATATGCAAAGCAAGTTAGCCCAAGGACTGTCCCTGCATATTCTGTCTTGGCACAAAACAGCACTCCATCCCCTGCAGAAAACAGAGACTATTGTATTAACACTTGTGTATGATTGTTATCTAGCACAACCTGAAAACGCAAAGACAGCTAAAACAATCACTAAGCAAGACTACTATGTAAAGGCCACCAAAATGACAAACCCAGAACATTTTTTCCAATGAAATTTTGTGAAGTCTTAAGCTACAACCTTTGCTTCTAAAAACTGATTTCATGTTGTAAATCTGTTCAAATTTATGTCAGCCTTTTCTTGCATTTCTGGCAATCTGCAGGTTTTAACTCCTGCTGCGAGACTGGCACCACATACAACTGGGGAGGACTGCCTCGTCCCCTTCACATGCCTGGAGCTTTCAGCACTGACAACAAACATGCAGGTAGCCGCATAGTTTAGACTCTCTTTGTTTGCAGCTGCCTTATCTGATTCCTAGCAAATTACAGGGCACAGTTTTGTACCTGTACACCATTCACCTGTGAAAACATCTCACTGATATCACTGTTTTGTGTGATTCAGAAAATCAGAAATTCAGAAGCATTCTCAATTTCACAGTTCTGTTTCCAAAAGAAGCATATGAAACACCATGTGCCACAACACATCCTTGTAAAAAAGTGGCCAACAGCCTCCTCGGCTGCATCAGGCAGAGCACTGCCAGCAGATCAAGGGAGGTGATTCTTGCCCTTGCTCAGCACTGGTGAGACACAAGTGTACCCACTGGGCCCAGTGCTCGGCTCACCAGTGCAAGAGAGACAGGGGCACACTGCACTGAGTCCAGTGATGGCCCACAAAGGTGACTAAGGGACTAGAGCACCTGGCATACGAGTGGCTGAAAGAGTGGGATTGTCCAGCCTGCAAAAGAAAATGCTCAAGGGGAATCTTACCAGTATGTATTAAACTTACTGGGGACAGGAAAGGCAACAGAAACAGACTTTTTTTTCAGTGGAAGCCAGTGACAGGACATGAGAAAATATGCACAAATTGAAACAGGAAATTCTGTTTAAAAATAAGAAAAACAATTTTCTCTGTAAGGTTGATCAACCTGGTGGACAGGTTGCTCAGAGAGGCTATGGAGTCTCCATCCCTGGAAATGTTCAAAACCACCTAGACACATCTCTGATCAACCTGCTCTAGATGACGGTGCTTTGAGATGGCTGTCGGACTAGAAGCTCTCCCAGTCTCTGTGATGCTGTGATTAATTTGTGGTCACATGATTTCCAAATGTAACAACAGAATTGCTCTCAAAAAAAAACCCCCAACAACCCCAAACAAAAAGCCACTCTTTTTTAGAGTATGTCTACACTAGCACTTTGGCACACAGCATGCACACGTCTAAGGAGAAAATCCTTAGCTGGCAAACAGTAGGGAGCACTTATAGGTGGAGAGATACTGAACTCCTTCAAGGTGAAACCAAGCAGAATTTGATCACCGAGGTTTCACGCAGCGCATTGCTAATAGGGACACAAGGTCAATGTAATGCAACAACTAGAAATAGGGAAACACAGCAGCACTCTAGTAACCAGCTCTTACAAGGCATGAGCAGCTTCTGAGCCTTTAATCAGAAGTTTCTAGACTTTGAGGTAGTACAAAAATATTTTAATATGCAAGTTAATAAAAAATAATATACTCTACCTGATAGCCAAATGTGTTGTTTTGTGACCCATGCCTTGGGACTCCTGGATTATCACATGCTGTGCGAGTAGATTCTTAAGAAAAAATAATTAAAAAAAAAAAAAAGACAAAACAAATTACAGCATTTTAATGAAATACATGAATGCATCACAAAATTAAGCTTATTCAACAACATGCAATAAGCCAATAAAAGAAACAAATATAAAGTGACTTGATTCTTAGAAAGTATAGAATAATACCAGGATAATTCAAAATAGCTAAAAATTGTTAGACTGACTTAGCAGGAAAAAGAATAATAAACGTTTCAAGAAATTTCAGTAATATGGGTGTTACCATACCTATACATCGAGGAGAAGAACCACTCCATGTGCCATCTGCTTGGCAAATCCTGGTGCTGGAGCCAACCAAAATAAAAGGAGGATTGCAGCTGAATGAGACTTCTGACTGATAAATGAAGCTTTTGCCTTCTCTTTTTCCTTGAGCAGGTACTCCAGGGTCACCACAAAACTTTGCTGTGAGAAAATGTGTTATAGAAATGGAATGTGCCTTTTATTAAAATACACAAAAATAACCTGCCTGAACTCAGTCAAGCAGTTACTCCAAATTTTATATTGATTTTTTAAAAAACACAGGTAAAATACAGAAACTTTTAATAGGAATTAAAAGAAAGACTAGATAGACAATCTTTAGTCTGCTTCAGTTTGCAGTAGTTTTGCTAGCTGTTTAAAAAGTCTACATAGTGGGCTTGGTCAGTAGCTTGAAGTTGACACTCAAGGTTACACCATTTACTTTATTAAGGTCCAGATATCCATAATTCACCTCTGCCCCAAACCACATCAATCTGCAAATCTTCCTATAGAGAGCAATCAGAGAGTGTACCAAACCTTTGTGTCAATCTCCTGCCCTCTCCTGCTTTCTGCCATCTACTCGGTGCTCAACTTTTTTGTATGATTGAAGGATTTTTCATACAGATTTTAGGAATCATAAATCCTTACTTTGTCATCCTTCACTGAAAGATAAGATTCGGCATGTGTGGAAGTACAATTGAAACTTAGTACAGCCAACAAAAATCCAAATGAACACAGTAAGAAATCTAAAAGTCAATCTAAAAATCAAACACTAATAAGCTGTTATTAGGCAGGATAAATTTGACTGATAACAACATATTCTTAAATTGATCTTTTTACTTTATACCTATTACCTGAAGATTTCTTGTGGCTATAGCATAGCACAACTCAGTAAATGCGCTGCTAGCAAACTTACTCGCCTTCTTCTGTAGTATAAAGTAGTGATTATTGTCAGAAGCTGGATTTTGAATATTTGATTCAGGAATTGCAATCAGCTACAGTAAACCCTGTGCCGTCAGACTATATTATTCCCTGACACCATGAATTCCAGTATTGTAGAATCTAATTTATTTTCAAACAGAAAATGCTGTAATACACAAACAAACATAAAACACTAACCCGGATGTGTGCAATGACATATTTCTAAAAAGGCATGTTGTACAGACAGTGGAATTTTCTGCTCCATCTTTCCCTTCTACAAAGAAAATTTAAATTACATCTCTCAGACAACCACCTTCAAAACATATTTCTAACATCTCTCTTTGCCATGTATGCTTTAAGCTTTCCAAAGGACCTGCTCACATGAAATGCTCCTGCCCTCTACCTCTTACTGCAGGCACTGACTGTAAGTGAAATACATGTTGAAGAAAAAGGGCTTAATCTGTAATTTAGTAGAAATGTATACAATTTCATTGCTTTAAGTGGAACAGGACTGTCTGCAGAATTACGGGCCAAATTCTGAAAAGGTCTATGAACTGGGGATAGTACCACACAGTGAATCTCATTGTGTGATTGACAGATCATGGTTGTAATTTATGTTTTCTTTAGAAATGTCTGTAAAAGTCTTAATTTGAAAATACATAAAATGCATATAGATTTTTAACATAGGGGCTTGAAATTGTCTCCTGAACAGGTTGTTTGTTTTTTTTTTTTTATAAAACTAAGTAAACTCCACCATTGAGTTGTAGGTCAACTTTACCCAACCATTGAATTGCTACTGAATATCTGCCTTCTATATAACTAGCTGTGGGAACCAGGCACCCTGGTAAAACATGGCAGTTTTCTTCTGGTATTGGAACAGGGGACTACAGAACAAACTAAAGCTGCAGCAAACTGGAGCTCTGTGAGTGCCCCCGACTCCCAGTGGAAATATTTTTCCATGGAATCTGAGAGCCTTTAACAGAGACAGGGACACAGAACTCTGGCACTGAAGCTGTGAGGCTGGTCTCATTATTCAAATTAAGCATTTAATTGATTAACAGCAAGTTATATCTGCAGTTAGGAATTTTCAGGCATAGGCCTACATTTTTCTTTTGCCATCTATTGCCAAGCTTATAAAAACAGCAGTCCTTTATTCAAATTACTATATGAATAATTAAAGAGACAAATGTACTAGGTCATAGATGACAAATACTCAACCAAAGACATAACCATATTCCATTCTGAATAATTATTCCATGTTATAACTACACCTTGCATACTTTCAGCTACAGACTCTGAGAAACCAAGCTGAGAAGTAAATTTCTGATGTCAAGAACTGCTTAAAGATTGCTCATTGAGAATGACTTTCACCAGCTCCCTCTCATTTCTGCCAGATGGCAGCTAGTTTAAGCTCTTTGACAAGCACTGGCTGCCAATTGATTTCTCTTGCAAGCCAATGGGTAACCATTACACATCAACAACATTCAGTTAATGTAATCTCTGCATGAAACAGCCTTTAATTCCCAGGCAGATGCATTCTGTGCTAACTATACGTTTTAAAGAGTTTAAAGGTGGAGCCCCTTTTTTCAGAGCATATTGCAGTATTGAGTATTCCAACCTCAAAGATGACAAATAGCTTGTGATATTCAAAAATGAATGTAAGGACATAATATCTAATTCAAGAACAAATGATGAAAAGAATTTTTCATGGTCTTTGATGTTCGTAATATAGTGGACTTTAGAAGCAGTCCATCTACAGAACTTAAACAACAAATGCTGGAGGATTTTTTCTTCCAGAAACAATGCCTTTCACCATGTTCCAGCTGTGGTGCATACAGTTTCAGCAGCACTAAGCAGCTGTTGTTGATGATACGAGAATATCATTAGGAAAAAAAATAAAAGTTCATCTATATGTTTTCATAGTAGTAGGATATAGCCAAAACAGAAAATATTTTCCAAAGAGAAATACGAAGATGCAAAAAACAGTGAAAGAACAGAAAATTGCATCTTGCAACATTTAGCAAGCTAACTGGCAAGCTCAGCTACTTGGCAAGCTCAAATTAAACTTCAGAAAACTGTAAAGCCATGAAGATGAAATTTTCCTCTTGCAGTTAAATTCCTTGCTCAAGACCAATACATTCTACAAATAACTATAGAACCTACTTCTTCTGTGTAATCAATTGAATATATCTCAGAAGCATTAGAATAACTTATTTTAAAAGATTTTTCAAATAATGATTAAATTATACCAACCTAAAGAAAAAGTCACATTTGCTATTGTAATGAATTTTGTGGCAATATAGAAATCCATCAATGTTATGAATTTCAGGTTAAGAAAATATACTATATAAAACATGTAACTTAATTTACGGCAGAGGGAAAAATAGACAATTGTCAAGGAATCACCCTGGACCCTAGTCAACATTACCTCCAGAAGAAACTCTCTGTGAAAGTTTAAGATGAGTAATGAGCAAATAAAAGTGATTATAATGAAACTTCACATATTCAATATGTAGCTGGATCTGAAAACAAGACAGCACCTCTTAATTTTGTTTTGTCTTGGATCATCTGGTATGTATGATATACTTATGATCTGTACTATTTTTTTGTGTTTGTGTTTAAGACTACCTACATGCTCCCAAAGGATTTACAGATATTCCTATGTCTTCCTCAACCTAAAAATTATGTTACATGTTTGGAAAATATAGAAGGATTGTGTTTGTCTCAGGTTTAACATGAACTGAGCCACTCCTGGGGGAACAATTAAAAATAAAAAAAACGAACACCAAAAAAACCCCCAACCAAACACCAAAATAAAACCCCACCAAAATATCCCAAAAAAGCAAAAAATTTAAAGAGGAAAAAAGCACTACAGTTCAATAAAGAAATACAGGACTATAAAGTAAATACATACGCAAGCACTGAGGTACTTCACCACTCCATGTTCCATTCCCAACACAAGTCAAAACAGCCGGAAAAGAGAGTTCATATCCTGGAGAACAGACATAGCTAATGCTAAATCCCCAGTCCAAGTTTGTTCCTTCCAACCTTCCATTAGAGATCTGCGGAGGAGTTGGGCAGGTAACAGCTGCAATAATATTCAAAATAATTAGGCCCAGCTGCTGTAAATATCCCCAGTGTACACAGTTACTAGAAGAACCATATGTGCTAATTTCACCTTTTTTAGAGGACAATACAGTCAGGACATGCTATCTTCCTCACTGTACACTTGCCACATTTCCTGAAGTTTGTAATTCTGGTTTCCTCCATTTAGGAGACAGTGGCTAGTTGATGAAGTGTCTTCAATAAAACAGGGTGCTAGAAAGACTACCTAAATATCAGTATGGAGGCTATGAAGTATAACACAAGATATGTCTGGCAGTATACTACAAAATTATTTTGTTTGTCTGTTTAGACAACATAGAGTATAATTATCTTTAGTTACCATGGTAATAGTCAAATACATTCTTCCTCATACCCAGCTAAGGCATTTGTTAGATATTAATGCCCAGGGATTAAATTTCAGGATGGTTGTTCCAAAATATGACTTGAAAGCCTGTTTCTAAGTACCACAGATTGGTTGGTGTTTGCTTCATTAATAGCTCCTTAACAAAAAGCATCTAGCTTCTGGATAGAGGGAGAAAATATAAGGATTTGCAGCATCTTGAAATTGTCAGTATTGCTACCTCTAAGAAGGCCTACTATACAACTTCAGTATAGTTTCTCATTTCCAGGCATCCCAGTAAGAAATAGAAATATCTCCTACTCTGTTGTATGAGAGAGGACTGAAAAACACCACAGGAGGACAGTAGAAATAAATAGATGTAACAGTAGATAGAGAAGATAAAAGTGCTATTCCTTGCATAGTGAGGTAGCAACAGAGAATTGTTAATTGAGAGCTGAAGGAAAAAGGATATACAAAAAGTCATATGAAAAAAAATCTGAATCAATAAAGAGAAAGGGGGAAATGCAAGCCACCATTACTAGAACAAATGTGAAAGAGAAATGGGATAAAAAAGAGAAAAGTTGGGAGAAATTGGCAAAACTAGCAAAAAGACTAGTAAAAGAGAAAGAAAGCAAATGAAGCTTGTATGATTTAATTTAGTGGAGACAGTTGGGGTAAATAAGAAAAGTTGGTGACTAAAAATAACACAGAGGTCACAAAAATGGAGGAAATGAAATGCTGCACTCATAACCTTTAAAGTTACGTTTAGACAGCTGTCATCTTGCAGGCTCAGAAGTTAGAGGCACTAGATCAGGAGTACTGTGTATTTGAATATGATCTGCAGAAGGTTCACCATGTACCATTTCTCCATTCTTATAATCTTCAGTGAGAGAATCTCAACTATTTACACCACAAAGATGCTCTGCAGCATCACTTATGGCTGTTTGAGAATACTGAATGAAAGTAGTACTATTGTCAAATAACTGTCAACCAGTAAACCAAATCTAAATTTTAAGGCCATATTTTTTATACTTTATCTTGCTCGGGTTCATAGTTTAAAAAACCCCACCAAACCACCAACCCAGAAAAGGATGCGATAGCTTTTCCCCTACTTTCATGATGTTTTAATAAAAGTCAGTCAAAATAAGTACTCCAAGCAGCAAAAGTCTGTTCACATTCTCCAAGACCTTCATGACTAGCCCTTTTAAAAAGAACTGTACGTTTTAACTTCTGAGCTGAATAACAGAGGAAAAAATACCAGCCAGTAATTAGGAAAGAAGACAGAAGAAGTAGCGTGAAAGCAGATGTAGTATCTGAATTTTGGGGTGAAAGCAGCAAAACAAAACAACACCCAGGAACAAGGTAGAATGTCTCTCTAAATAATTTGGTCAGAGATTTAACCATAAATATGTACAGCAACATTTCTCAGTTTAAGAGTAATAGTATACTACAAATGTAAACCTGCAAAAAAAAAATAATGCTTGACTAGTTGAATATTTAGTTGCAGATGAACGTGCACCTTTTTCCAATTACAGAATGCCAGAGATTTATTTATATCTTCTATTTGCATGGCATGGCAACAATTACACATCCATATTTTGCCCAATTCATTTTCCAATTATTTCACCTAAATGGTACCAAGAGGACCCTGGCACTTCCTCCTGACAGTAAGAACTAATTGTTATACATTTCAAACACACTACTGCATATTACTTTTAATTACACAAAGAAATGGGGGTTATTAACTTAGCTAGTACACTTACACAAACCTGTGTGGAGTAGAACAAAATTCTAGGAATACTATAGATTCTGCATATGATTATTATTTAGTATTTATACAAGCCATAAATATGTATGACCTAAACCCAGAAAGACTCAAAACCTCAAAGCCAAAATTGACAGTCTTAACTCTTTATTTGTATAGTTCTGTTCGAATCAAATCAGAGTTTGATCTTCTGCTCCCAGTTGGGTGCCCTGTAGTCCTTAGGAATTTGAGACTGAAAGACTATATCATAAATATTTGTTCTGTCTTATGATCTTTTAGCTGTTTGCTCACAGCCACTCTTGGAGACAGACTCTTGGTCAATAGGACCAGTATGGCTGTCCTTCTGTTCTTAAAATGAGTTTTGTACTTGAAGATGAGGCTGGCTGATAGCACAATACAAATAGGAAAAAAAGGTGAATTGTTAACAGGTTCTCAAAGTCTGACACTGTCAAGAATCTGTTGGGAAAATAACTGTGAAAATTGAAATTATCAAAGGTGAATTAGGATTATAATGGACTTGGTAAGATATTGAGAGAATTGTACTCGGCAAGGAAAGTAATTGCAAATGGGATGTAGATTTGAAACTTATTTCATCTGTTTTGATGAATAAATTCAGGGGAGGGAAATGAACACTACTGAGCAGGTATGTTACCGTACTTCCTGAACACAAAACAGAATAAAAATGGATGAGAACAAAGTCAGTGCAAACTTAGCCAACTAAGTTTTAAAAGAACAGACATCAGAAACACTTAGCGTGAACCCATAAATAAAACACACAAACAGTAATGCTGCTTCTCTGCAACTGTGTTATCAGGAAGAGTGATAAAAATGACTCTAGAAGGAAGATGTTTTAGGTTTAGCAAGAAAGTGAGCTTGTCAGAGTAAATCATTTTGATGACCCTGATCATCAAAGGTGATGACTGCATCAAGGTGGTCTTTCAGTAACATTCAGATTTTTTACTCTTAAATTTCAACATTTTAATAGTGCTTTAAAACAACTGCAATAGAACAAAGAAACCAGGAATACGATTAGTAAAAGTGAGAGAAAGATGATCTGGAGATTAATCCTTTCAGTTTTCACAGAAGAGAAAATAACATCTTTTTGCAGAGTATGTCAATACAGCACAGCGATGGTCAAAAGTGCATGTGTAATGAAGGAGAGAGATTTGTATGGAGAGGGTAACCCAGAACACTTTACCTTTGAGAAAGTTCAGTTGTACATATGTAGACCTTTCCAGAAAGAAAAGCGTCTATCACATGCTTGCGTAGTCTTTTTTGTAAGGACAGGGACATATATAAAGACATTTTTGGTATGACATGCTAACCTTAACAAATGAACAAACAAATCTATACAATCATTTCATATTGGCTAATTCGGTTTAGCAGCAAAGTAATAAAACATTCTATAAAGCTACAAAAACCTGTTCAACGTACTGTGCTGGTATGAAAAATACATAAAAGAAGCAAAGGGTGAAGTCACTGTTCCGGCAGCCAACAAATCAATGCAGTGTATTCATACTAACAGTAAATTTTGATTTTTGTGGCAATATTTGACTAAGTCATTACAATAAAAAATGGATGTAAATGTCACAGAAGAAATAGGTGACGATTAAAGTAAGTGTTGTACCTTTGCATGTTGGGATTACTCCACTCCATGTGCCATTACTAGTACAAGTGCGAATTAAGGAGCCATTTGATTCCATTATATAACCAGGTTGGCACATATAAGTAACATTTTGTCCAACAACATAATCATCACCATATCTCATGCCATTAGCCGGGACTCCTGGGTCTCCACAACTGATAACTGCAAGTAAATAGTTGAGGAACAGATTTTAAAACCTGAACATGATTTACTTATACGTGATGGAAAAAACATAGGACAAAACTAGGAAATTATTGGGCAAAAAGGAGAAGGAGAAAATATTCATTCATCTGAATTAGCTGCTGAACACATGTGGAGCTGTAAACCAGATCTATTTGGAGAACATCAATACATCTATTCAACTGTAAAATTAACAGATTGTTCAACTTTATCAGTAAAATTTCAAATTATAAAATGAAAAAAAAAAAAATCCATAGGTCACTATCACCCTTTGATACCCACAGATTAGTTTACTTTTCCATGGGTACATTCTGAAAGGAAACAGTCTGAGAAATTTAAGATATATGTCTGTAAAAAGTTCCCACTTTGTAAAATCCTCACGTTTACTATGTACATATGTAACATGTATATTATCAGCAACATGAACTTTGCCAACAACACCAAACTGAGTGGTGCGTTCGACATGCTGGAGGGAAGGGATGCCATCCAGAGGGACCTTGGACAGGCTTGAGAGGTGGGCCTGTGCAAACTGAAGTTCAACAAGGCCAAGTGCAAGGTCCTTCACCTGGGTCAGAGCAAACCCCAGCATCAATACAGGCTGGGCAGCAAATGGATTGAGGGCATCCCTGAGGAGAATGACTTTGGGGTACTGGTGGCTGAAAAGCTCAACGTGTCCTGACAATGGGTGCCTGCAGCCCGGAAAGCCAACAGAAACCTGGGCTGCATCAAAAGAAGTGTAGGCAGCAGGTCGAAGAATGTGATTCTCCCCCTCTACTCTGCTCTCATGAAACCCCACCTGGAGTGCTGCATTCAGCTGTGGAGCACCCCAGCATAAGAAGAACATGGACCTGTTGGAGTGAGTTCAGAGGAGGGCCACAAAGATGATCAGAGGGCTGGAGCACCTCTCCTATGAAGACAGAATAAGGGAGTTGAGGATGTTCAGCGTGGAGAAGAGAAAGCTCTGGGGAGACCTTATAGTGGTTTTCAGTGCTTAAAAGGGGGCTTGTAAGGAAGATGGGGACAGACTTCAGTAGGACCTGTACTGATAGGACAAGAAGTAATGTTTTTAAACTAAAAGAGGGCAGATTTAGATATTAGGGAGAAATTCTTTACTGTCAGGGTAGTGAGACACTGGAACAGATTGCCCAGAGAAGTTGTGAATGCTCCATCCCTGCAGGTGTTTGAGGCTAAGTTGGATGTCGCTTTGAGCAGCCTGTTCTAGCGAAAGGTGTCCCTGCCCATGGCAGTGAGGTTGGAACTAGATGACCTTTAAGGTCCCTTCCAACCCAAACCATTCTATGATTCTATGATAAACAGATGAGAATGTCCAAGCGATCCCCAAACACAGGTCATGGCTTTTGGCAAAATCAGGCCTACAGTACTTTAATGAGTGGGAGCAGTTGTAAAACCTCTTGTGATTTCTAGTGTCAAGAGATAAATAAGTCTCCTAATAAGATTAGATATTCACAAGAAGTTAAGAAAGATTTAAATTATTATAATTTGAGAATAATGCTAAAATAAATGTTTCTCTCAGGTCTAGTAAATTTGATTTATCAATTTCTGAGAGTTTTCAGAGTGGCAGTGATAAAAAACTGTTGCTTTCAGGAGCAAAAACAAACAGCAGGGGAAAAAAATCCAGTTCATAGCAAATACAGCTCCCATGTGCTTTGGAGTTTATCTTACGGTAAACTTGACAATCCCCTTACAGCATTGCTACTGCTTCTGGAACATTGTGCGAGGCAGTTTCCTCGGCAGTAAGAAAATCCTGGCCAATTCTAACTCAATGACAAAGCATGAACAATGTGAATGGGATTCCCTCTGTGTCCTGATTTCCAAAATGAAAAAAACATAACTACATGCTTGTAGTGTATTCTGGCCAGCTCCCTTGATCTAAATCCCTGGGGAACTGAGAATCCAAGGTGTATGGCATCCCTGCTCTACAGTTTATCACAGTCTGAGTGAGCAGATACTAACTAAGGTGTATGTATTAAATCTTTTAAAAAAATTTGAAACCACCACCACCACCTCCCACACAGTTGCTTTCTATGGATACAGAAGAGACTATAAAACATACCACAGGGTTACCTCAGTTAGTCTAAGGGTAGCTAGTGCAGTGCTAAAGAAAACTGGAGATCAGCCTAATTTATTTTACCTAGTAACATGGTAGTTTTTTGGGTCTTTTTTGTTTGGTTGTTTTTTTGTTGTTTTTTTTAAACTTAAAAAATCATGGATTTTATCTTTGTCATTCTTAAAAAGATACAGAGCAGTGAAAGACAAAACTGTTAGTTACATGATTATATTAAAAAAATAATTTATTTACATCCATCTTCTGTATTTTACTTTATTATCTTTCAGAGGACAGAAAAACAAAGATTATTCAGTAGAGATTTGTCTTACTTGTGCAGTTTGGCAAGGATCCAGACCATGTTCCATTGGCTGTGCATTGTCTTACAGATGGTCCAGAAAGTATGTATCCTTCCATGCATGAATAAATTACTGAATTAGAGAATGTAGTTCCATCAATACGAAACACTTTTCCATTAGCAGTTGTTCCTGGATTACCACACTGCACAGCTATAAAGCAAAATGTGAAATATTTTTTAAATATAGTAAAGATGATTTTGGAAATAGTAATGTCCAAGGAAAATCCTACTGCCAGCAGCATTATGTTGCAGAAATCTGTGCTGTTGTCCTGAGAAGTGTAAGGGGTATGTGTGGGTGGGGGTGGGTGGGGTGGGTGAGAGTGTGTGTGTGTGTAAAGCAGTAATTCATTTCTGCAATAGTGAAGATCAAAGAACAGCAGAAAGTTCAGTTGGGTTAAGTATATCCCTTCAGATACCAACATACCAACACACATATGTATTCACAGTGTGTCAGGATGGAAACCATTCAACAGAAAGGGTATTACAAAACCATCGTGTGAAAGAAGTTTTTAAACTGAGATGACTATTGCATACAGATAAAACAGTCAACAATGATCAAAAGGAAAATAGTAGTACAGGGTATCACATTATTTTCTACTTTTCAGGAACTTTTCTTTGAAAAAAAGAGTTCATTGCGAATTATGTCCTATTTTTGAATCAAGAACATTAAGGTAATAAATGGTTCTCCATAAATATCCTGTTGAAGCTTTCTTCTCTGATAATACAACTAGCTTAAAATTTCCAGATTATTTTTTCCAAACAAACTTGTTTCAGTTGTTTTTTTTTTTTCTACTAAATGTCAAAAGTATTAGTAAATAAATTTTTTAAGCTCATCATTTATGACATAGATGTATCTAATGAAATCATGACACTGACATTTTCCTAAAACTCAGCTCCTTTAACTGAAATTCAGATTTATAATAGTTATAACTAAAGATCAGGTGATGATGAGATTTTTAAGGGAAAAACTCAAGAAAAATTGAGTTCTAGGAACCTTATCAATTTCCTTTTTTGTTTAGTTTTTAGTACTGGATAACACATACAGTTGACAGACACAAGATGGAGAACAACTAAACAGTTCAGTATATTTTTTTCTTCCCAGAATTTTGAAAACATGCAGTTTTCACGGGTGTCAGGAACTGATTTCAAATTTGTCACCTGATGCCAAACCACTATGGTGTAACAATTCATTCAAAAAAATTTGTCAGTCCAAAATCAATTGTATACCATTCACAATATAAAACTGGCAATGTAAAATTCATTTCCTAATTAGCATTTTTAAGACAGTTTAAAATATAGAGTGGATCTTCTGTGATCTACCTTTGCACTCAGGTTGCCTTCCTGTCCAACTTCCATTTGCCATACATGTCCTTTCTTCTGAACCATGAAGGATATATCCAATATCACAGCTGAAATGTACTGTGCTTTTAATTTTAAAATTGTTTTCTTCTCTAGACCCATGGCCTGGGATACCTGGATCACCACAAGAACCAGCTGTATCACCTAGAATTTACAGTGCAAAGATTCAAATGAATGTGAAATATTATTATGACACTACATTTAATATATATATTTCTATGTATTTCTAAATTAATTTATATTTTTAGAAAAAAATCATATCTCAGTGGGTGTGAGCCCCTGTAATTACAAAACTACTTAATTCTCAAATCTTTTTTTTATATTTTTTTATATTAGTACAGAAAAAAAGTTATAATTATCTCAAGATTCCCCTTAGACCATGCTAAACTTTTGGTAACTGAATAATCGTACAAGAATAGGGAAACCAAAGGAAAGCCACAAAACCTTAGTCATTAAAAGTAAAGAATTCTGAGGAAAATCAAGGTCCTGATTATAAAGGTAATTTTATTGTTTGCCTATAACAAGTTCATAAAGTAGTTACTACTTTTATAATATTGTTAGAGCTGTAACAGTTTCACTGTTGAATAAAAACTCTAGTCATGAATTTATATTTCATGTAAATCTGACATGAAGCATTTCCCTGGTTCAAAGAAATGTTGAAAGATCAAGACTGCCCAATAGCTAAAATCTCCCTTAGCTAGAAGTGTTTAAGCAAACTGTAAGATAGAAGGATTGTTTTCTACTGTCTGTAGTACATCAATGTTAAAATAACCAACAGAGTCATAACAATAATAGTAACAACATCTAAGCATATACATCTATTTATACATTTCTGGTGAGAACTTTTAGGAAGCTGTAGGTAACACTGTACTGGGATAGCAGGTACATTGTTTACATCTTTTAATATGTACTTAGGATCTGTTGTTTTCCCTTTTTAAAGGTCTTTAAGCTAGTTTTATATGTAAAAAGAGATGAAAGTATATTACATTACTCGGTTTCAACACAAAAGGGTTGATTTTTAGAATTCATGGAGCTGCATTGTTCAGGTTTTCACACAGATATTCAGAATACAGTTTTCTGTGACAACTAGCAAATAAACTGAAAAATCTTCTATACAAAAAGTAATTCAAACATCATAATATTTTTGAAAGCATATCTGCATTATTTTGTAAAATATGTAAAAAATAAAGAAGTAATATTTTAAGAATCAGCTAGCAAGTTTTAATTCAAGTGCTGAAGGAAGTCATAGCTTTACATTAGAGATAATGATACTAAAAGATTTGTACAAATTATGTAAAGAATGCTTTCTGTAGAATAGCCATGCTTTTCTGGTATTTACCTAAGCTTAAATAGCAGTAATAAGACAAGTTCTTACATGGAAGTAGTAAAGAAATTTGTCTGCTTGAAGTACGCAGAAGACTAAAAGTGACAAACTCGTTACCTAGGGGTTCTATGGGAGGTTAGGGCTCCGGACTTCTAGATGCAGGGAAAAACAGAGCCTCCTTTGCCTCAGCTGGCACTGGATGTATGTACACTATACTGTTGGAATGACTGGCTGGACACCGTTCTTTACTGACAAAAGCATGCACAGACAGTGAAAGGAAGAACAGAACTAGCTTACTGTGCTTTGAGAATTATGGTGTATGAGCAAATATTTGATTTAGTCTGATACGTCCAAGAAGCTGACCATGTTTTTGTCACTTATCAAGGCAGTTCATGTGCCAGCCTGCAGTTTTGTAGGTCCTGCTTACTACTTTTTATTTCCTTTCATATACTCCCTGCTTCCTTCCCTCCCCATACATTCACTGAAAACAATATACCTAAGCACCTCACAGGAGCTGATCTGCACTACTCCTGTAGGCTTGTGGGAAAAGAGAATGCAGCTGTGGAACCTCAGTCTGGAGGCATGTCGGGAGAACCCAAGGGAAGGGCAGAGCTTTCTTTGGAAATGCAGAGAACAAACTGGGCAGCTCATACTACCTACCCAACCCCTTGCGGAAGCAGCTGACAGTGTAGGCTAATTATGAACCACTCGCACTAATTTAGCAGCCAGTTTTTATCATTACTTAACTAAGCTTAAACTGACACCTTTCGTTTCAGAATAATCAAACTAATGTAGACATGCCTATTACATCGTGAACTTTTATAGCATGTGTGTGCAAAAGTACATCGTCCTATGTATTTTAATGCTTTCAGAAATAAAAAAAAAATAAGTAAGTATAAGAAGTAGCTGACTGCCTTGTTCAAAATCACAGATTCAAAAGTTTAGGCTCCTCTCTGTTTACCTATTTTATTTTGTGACATAGATCAGTAAAGCATCCTGCCAGCCCTGTTTCATAAGAAATTGTAAATAGTTCCAAATCATAGTGAGTAAAAGAATTTTATAAGCTTTGAAAATACTTGTTCAGGCTACTTAGATGCCAAGAAACTTCTGGTTTGAAAATAGTCTACTACAAATTTTTACAATAATTTAAAATGTTCTAAATCAAGATGTTTGGTTGTTTGTTTTTTTGGTTTTGGGTTTTTTTTATTATTATTCTGGGAAACCATATCTTACATTTTCCAGTAGTATTAATTTAGACTGTGAAGAATTTGGGACAGGGCCTATTTATTATTCTATACTTGTAAAGTCTCTACAATAACAGCTCAGTTTTCGGCAAGTTACTTGACATTATGCCTAAAATAATTTTATGATGAAAAAATAAAAATAGGCTTTTTGCTGTGCCAGATATAAATTACATATTCCTCTTGAAAATTAAATCATGTGTTCTTTCCTAATGGCTAATTATTACTGTGAATTATTACTCTTTTAATTATGGGGAAGTTAACCACCAGCTTTTTTGATTGAAGGTTACAGAAATAATTTTTCTAAATGACTAATCACATCAGGAAGTGACAGTGATATAATCAATGATATCATAACAGAATATATTTTTATTACTTCATGCAGAGATTCAGCTAAGTGATTTTCATAGTCAGTTATGAACCATCCTTCACCCACATGCGTAACGAATTCTCAGCTGGCATTTAATCTTAATGAAAGGGAGGATATTTAGACCACTTAAGTACGTACACAACTATTGCTGCACTTACGAGGAATTCTAAGTTGCTGCACATTTCTGACTCCAGCTGATACGCATGCGATGGTTGAAAACTGTGTTCTGAATGCCAACAGATATCAATGAACATGGCAATTCCTTCTAGCTCTAGGATGCGAAACGGAAAGTGCCATGTGACAAAAAGGAAGCTCTCTTAGGGATAATGTGACAAAATTTGGTTACCTTATGTTTGCTGACCTAACATTTTTTGTTTGAATTCTTCTCCATACATGAAAAGGACAAGCATGCTGTATCTTTTGTCAGTGGAACATTCTATATTATTTACTATTAATATCATCAACAAAAAACGTACAAAGTTTAAGGTCTTAATATGCATTAAAAATGAAGATAAGTTATCAAGGTTAATAGCGAAAGCTAATGATTTCACATATTTTTAAATAAAAAATACAGAAATTCTGTTTGGTAAACTGCAAATTATTTTAAAATGAAAAAGTACTTCAGTTACACACTTTGAAAACAAATTCTCAAAGTTGTCCTAAGCTAGAATTTCAGTTTTGTGTAGTACAGTTAAAGACAATAACAGTTTGTATTATGTTACAATAATATTTGCTATGATTAACTTTTGAATCTAAATAAAATCAATGTTTCTTCATGTACTGAGAGAAAATCATTAGATCTGATCACAGCTTCTGATCTGTGGGGAAAAAACCAAACACCAAAGCTTATGCCAAGATATTTGAAGACTAATAGGATGATTAAAGAATAGTCTTATTTTCAGTAAAGTTTCTTTGATATTTTCATATACATTTTCAGGCTTTCTACTTGTATTTCTTGATATTTTTTTTTGTTTTGTTTTAATTCACAAATATTTTTTTGTTCTTATGAAGACTACGGAAGACTTCAGTAAGTAGCCTTAAATTTTATTTAGAGAGGATTTTATCCCCTCAAAAAATATGTATGCACACTAGCTGTAAAACATTTGGATCAACCTAGTCTGAATTTTCAATTCACATAGGTATATCATTATTTATTGAGTAATATTATTTTACATTAAGCTTTGATTTCTGGTGCATAGCTCTAAACATCATAGATTATAAGAACTTGACCTTTGTTCCCATTGTGGCAAATTACGCTGTGATTTTATTGAGAGAAACTGAAAGGGCTAAACTAGGTGTTCACATTTTGCAGTTTCTGTCACATTTTAGGTTGTAATGGCAAATTATTGAAAGAAGAGGGACTCAGAGTGCAAAATAATAACATTTAGATTGTCCTTGTCTGCAACCACTTCCTAAAAGTTTACAGAGGAATGTTGAGATACTGAAAAATCCTTCCTTGGAATTTAGTGCAAGATTTTAACTAATATGTGCTATTTTAATATTTGTTATAATTTTTTAACCATTTCTGTGCCATGGGCTGTAAAAAATGCACATTCTGAAACTGTAGCTGACATATTCAGTTTATACCTGAATACATTAAAGACATGAAGGCAGGGGTTAAGAAAAAGGATTAGAATATGCAAGTCCACACCTGGAGTATTGTACCCAGTTCTGGGATTCCAAATACAAGAAGGACATGGACCTGTTAGAGCAGGTTCAGAGAAAGGTCACAAAAATGATCACAGGGCTGAAACATGTGTCCTGCAAAAAGGCTGTGAGAGTTCAGGCTGCACAGCATGGAGAAGGAAAGGTTCCCAGGAGACCTTATTGCAGCCTTTCAATATAGAAAATATATAAGAAAGGTGAAAGACTTTTTATCAAGGCCTGTAGTGACAGGACAAGGGGCGGCAGTTTTAAAATGAAAGAGGGTAGGTTTAGATTGGAAATAAAGAAGACATTTTTTGCAGTGAATATGGTGAGGCACTGGACCAGGTTGCCCAGAGAAGTTGTGAATGCCCCATCCCTGGAAGCATTCAAGGACAGGTTGAACGGGGCTTTGAGCAACCTGATCTAGTTCAAGATGTCCCTGCTCATTCCAAGGGGGTTGGAACTAGATGATCTTTGGAGGTCAATTCCAACCCAAACCATTCCATGACTCTATGATTCTAGTGGAAGATGTCTCTGACCATGACCGGGGTGTTGGACTAGATGATTTCTAAATGCCCCTTTTGACTCAAACTATTCTGTGATTCTAATGATCTAATGATTTACTAACACTGTTAAGAACCTTGGATTTTTAATGTGAAACTAGTATAGCAGTACTGTCAGGTTTGCATATCCATTATTTTTCACCTCTTGTTTTGGCATATCTGTAACCCAAGAAAAAACGCATCACTTGTTTTCCTCCTATTTTCTGCCTTTGCAGATACCTAAGTATTCTGAATTACACAGGTCTAAATAAGGTCCAAAACCCCACTGATTACTTTAAACTATATAATGGAAATGTGAGGATGATAAGAAAGAACCTCCCCAAAGTGTTTATTGAGAATTGAAACTGGTAACATGATTAACCTCTACCACAATGTGTTTACACACTCTAAGATAAGAAATGGTATTTAGCCAAGTACCAAGTTAATTTGTGACTTGGATTTCTGTTTTTTCTGTAACAATCTGCACTTGGTTACTGGTGTTAAAGTGAATCACACTGAAGTTGTGAAACAGAACATTTCTAAGCATCAAGTTGTTCAGAAAACATATCTTGACTTTGGTGAGGGCTAATCTGTTACGAGGATTAGATGGTGATCCCTCAAAACCCAAGCATCCTACCTTATGTAGGATGTATGTAGCCCACTGTATGAACTGTATGAAGCCCACTTAGACTTATTTATAATGGATGAATATATTATGTAATTAAGATATACCTGAGGTGTCATCAAGTCAGTAGGTATTTAGCAAGTTAAAAAAGATACTAAACCAATCACCTTGAAGAGACAGTGATGCAAGGTTTCTCTGTGGAAACTAGTACTCCTTCCAGAAGTCACATAGAAAATATTTTCAAAACAAACTGGTTCCTTTAACATTCTGTGGAATGTGCAGTTTCCTATTTATGTTAATGTCATTGAGAAAGCCTACTTCTCCCAAATCATTTTCTTGCTAATAGTGTATAGGTTTTTTGGGTTTACTTACTTGCACTGAGATAGTACTTCAGTTTTATACATGAGTTTCCAGATTTTAACATGGCCTTCTGGTAAAATAAAAACAAATTCAAAACAACTTCAAGGCACAGTCATTAATTAAAAAATATTACCTGAACAATGTGGTAGAGATCCACTCCAGTGTCCATTTAACTGACATGTACGAGATGACTGCCCTAACAGCGATCGTCTACCTGTGCAGGTATAATGTACAGTAGACCCAAACGTGTATTTATCTCCAGACAAGACCGCGTTAGGAGGAATGCCAGGATGGCCACAGTCAATCACTACAATGCATAATTATTTGAGATAAAAAAAGGTTATTATCACTGATCACACAGTTTGTAGTTATAATTTTCATAACTCCATACATAAACTATGAAGAGGCTGACATTTTTAGGGTTTGGGGGAGGGGGGCATTACAGACCAAAAGCTATGAAACAAATGTTTGGAGATGTCAGAAAGGTATTTTAGATATAGGCATTGAATTGATGTCAAAAGACACTCATTCACTAAATTTATCTTTCTGGCATGAACACATGCTCACACATAGACACACACTCTTATGCATGTACTCTTTAGAGAAAAAGTTCAGGAAGACATTATCTGCCAAAGTCACTGCTGAGGTAGAGAATACACAGACCTTCATCTCTCATTCTTTGGTCATGAAGTCTATTGGTTTATAAACAAGATAATTTTTGCTATGAACCTTAATGTTAGCGTACTAATTTCATATTCATGGTTTTGGTTACATAAAATATTATATTGCATAAATAAAATATTTGTTTACATATTTTTAATGTATTCCTAGGAATCATCCATTGATGTTAATTGCGCAGAGAATGGATGGAATTTCTATAGGATCCCAATCTTAGAAATGGTCATGGATAAACTCACTATCAGTTGTTTATTGAATACATTTTGATCAACAATTTCTTGTTATTGCCATACTGTGCTTGATTTCTAGTACTCTTATCTTGAGAGTCTTGTGATTTCCACTTACAGATTGTACCTAAGGGTATCATAGTAACCTTATACACATCTAATTTTGCTAACTGTCTCAAATATAATGAAGTATGCAAACTCAAGAAAGAAAATGGGAAAACTTAGTGTGATATCTTTTGTCCTTTAGTTGTTTATACAGAAAATTATGGTAAGTGGCTCATGCTATAAATGGTCAGAAGCAGATTTATTTTTTTTTTTTTAGGAATACAAAACAGGCAAATAGAAACCTGACCTAAAATCAAGATACTACTGAAATAATTTCAGCAGCCTCCTATCTACTGGAGGAAAGTTGTATACAGTAACAGTGAAGCTACCTTGGCTAGATCAACAGGAAGCTACTCCATAAGACTAAAATAAAATAACAAAAGGTCTTATGCATCATTATGGAGAACATTACCTACATAGACAATGTATGTAAATGAAACAAAGTTCTGTATTGAAAAGAAATAGCTACTCTGTCTTTTTAATATTAAGAGCACATGCCAAAAATGTACAAAAGAAACCTCACATGTGGAATCAATGCAGAGGAAACTTTTAAGACTTCAGAGTGAGGAGTTTAAAAACAAACTAAATATATCAAGTTCAGGAAATGCAGTAAAAATTCATAAACCAAATTCACTCTGTTCACAGAATGAATCTAGCCTTGCATGTCTGATTTCTTTTTATCTTACACCTCTCCATGGCATGTAGCGTACCTTGGCCAAAGACAGTTGTATTTATGCATCATGAAAATTAGAAATTAGAGCTGCAAATACCAGGGTACTAGAATAGCCACCTACATCATACAAATTTAATTTTTACCAGAACTTCATCATCTGCAATATCAAAACATTTTCAGCAGGATTTTTTTATCAAAAATGAGAAGCCTGATCAGGGTTGAGGATGTATTCAATTCCCTAGCACTTAAGATGTATACAACAATACAATGGTTGTACTATACAACATATGACCAAAGTCATGCGTGATGATTCATCTTCTAATGATTATTCTTGGTCTTAGAGCTTTACTTTTATACATACACTAATCTGTGTTCAATGACACATGTTCTCTTAGACATCCAACTTGCAAGGTGCAGAACCCTCCTGACAGCCCCACAAAAGACTTAGGAAAGTGTATGTAGTCGATTGACTTTGATTTCTGCCTAGTGCCACTGACCCCCATAACCATTTTGTAGGCTTGCAGGACGGAGTAAAATGGTCAGAAAGGTTAGCTTCACTAACTGGGCACTTGCTGCTTTCATTTTATTTGTTTAAACATTTGCTTATAAATAAAATGTAATATTAATTATGCATGATTGTAGAGAAAGAAAACTTAGAACATTGGTAATAAAAAAAGCATGCATGCTTCAATAAAATGAAATTATTTATTATTTTGAAAAACATTCACAATTTTTCAGTGTTTTGATTACCTGTATTTTTTTTGATTGATTCTTATGCCCTTTTCAGATGTTGCCATACAGAAAAAGTTAATTTCATACTGGTACCTTACAGGACTTCATTTTCGGCTTTCCTACCCATACTTTTCTTTTGTTTTTACAGTTATGTCTAAAAGCCATGGATCTCTAATGACTGATTTAGAAAATTATACCAACCTGTAATGTTACTCTTAACTCGATTATACATTCTACAAAATTAAATTTGATATTCATGTTCTCAGGTGGAGATCTCATATGAAAATTTGAAGATATTTCATCTTTTTTCTCCTAAAGCTAATTCATCCTTCATTTTATTTTTATCAATTTCTTCGTTTCAGCCTCTCTGTTACAGAATCATAGAACAGTTTGGGTTGGAAGGCACCTTTAAAAGGTCACCTAGTCCAACCCCCTTTCAATGAGCAAGGCCATCTTCAACTAGATCAGGTTGCTCAGAGCACCACCCAACCTGACTTTAAATGTTTCCAGGGATGGGGCATCTACCACCTCTCTGGGCAACCTGTTCCAGTGTTTCACTACCCTCATTGTAAAAACTTTTTTCCTTATTATCTAGCCTAAATCAACCCTCTTTCAGTTTAAAACCATTACCCCTTGTCCTATCACAACAGGCCCTGCTAAAAAGTTTGTCCCCATCTTTCTCGTAAGTCTCCTTTAAGTACTGACAGGCTGCAATAAGGTCTCCCTGGAGCCTTCTCTTCCCTGTGCTGAACAACCACAACTCTCTCAGCCTGTCTTCACAGGAGAGGTGTTCCATCCCTCTGATAATTTTTGTGGTTCTCCTCTGGACCCGCTCCAACAGGTCCATGTCTTTCCTGTGCTGAGGAATCTAGAGCTGGACACAGCACTCCAGGTGGGGTCTCCCCAGCATGGAGATATCTCCCTTGACCTGCTGGCCATGCTTCTTTTGATGCAGCCCAGGATATGGTTGGCCTTCTGGGCTGTGAGTGCACATTGCTGGCTCATGTCCAGTTTTTCATGCACCAGTACCCCACAGTCCTTCTCACTGGAATTCTTTGAGGTATATTGTGCAAACATATTTTTTTATTTTGAGTACATTTTAAATTTAAAGTATTTCACTAGCAACATGTGCCTGAGTAGCATATGGCCCTGAAAGCTTTTAAGTCAAAAGGAGACTTAAAAAGGGCGTTATGGTCGAGGCCAAACCAAATTCTGCTTCCTACAGGATTTATAGTGGCTAGAAGTACTGTAACTACAGCAAATGTCAAAGGATTTGAGTTACTTCACAGGTGGAAAACTTTTCCTTTGTCATCATGCTTCTTCTCCATTACTCTAGTGATATTTCAAAAAAAGCTGTGTTCTTTGAGATTAGTTAGAGAGATTGAAATCCACCTAGGTCAGGGG
>JAVJGJ010000037.1:22000983-22013202 GCA_035590215.1 Microhierax caerulescens | reverse complement strand
GCTTGGGCTGTTCCATGATTCTATTCAAATCCCTCTGCCTTGATTATTCCCTTCCATTCTGTATAATACTACATCTTTAGAGCACTGACTATATTGCATAACTAATTGCAAACTAGTCACTATTAGTAAGGAAGTATATATTTTTTAAGTAGTAGAGCCTACTATTATTCTTGAGTAAGGTTTCCAAACTGAAAAATAAATAAATATAAATTATGAAGAATATTATAAAACTGTAGTTCTATCATAACAGAATTCTAACTCAACTTATTGTGACAGTGGTAAGAAACTGAATATAATTTTAAACCAGGATATTTCAGACATCTGACACATTTTTTATCTCAATTTTAAAAACAAAAATAATTTGTGATTTGCAGGATTGGTCTCCAGTTTTTACTCTACTTTTCATGGGAAGCTTTGTATGACTGGGAGACATACAATTCAAAACAAACACTACATTCAAAAAACCTCAAAATGATGGGTTCTGCCCTATTTGTTTAATTTTCAAAATGCCATTTGTCATATAGGTGCATGTGGTAAGCAGTTCAGTATGTTTTATTTATATACTGAAAGTATATGTAAAGATATATAGTTTCTGTTAAGAGAACCTCTGAGAACATTACAGAAATTTCCACTAATTTATGCAGGTGAATAAATTCCCTAAGTTGCAATAAAGTCAGAGACTCATTAATATTTTCCACAAAGTTTTTTTCTTTATTTTCCCACTCTATTTCACACATCCACAGAACTAGTTTCCCTCAAAGCAAATAAAGAACTTTCATTTATAATAGTTGCTATCACTAATTTTCCAACACAAAGAAAAAAAGAAAAGCAAGAAAAAAGAAAACCAATCCCCAAACCAACAAAACCCACCACCACCATCCACACCCATATCTGGAAGAGTAATTATTACTTAATTTCTCTTCCATTCTGTTCTGGTCTTGTATTTCTTCTAAAAACAAAATATTTTTTTTTTCTCATGACTATTAGTAGATTTCTTCCCTTTTCTCATTAGATACCTGGAGAAGAAAATAATTTCATAATGTTCATCATGTTTATATATTACAGATATGCTTATATTTATTACTGCATATTCTGGTAGTTTTTATGATCAATTCTGCTGTTAATTGTTTTTCAGGACTTCCATTTAAACTCTCATTTTAAGGGATTTGTGACGAATAAAGATACTTATTTCCCCTTATTAACATTCTGAAATGAATTTTTGAAGCACCATTCAGTAGCCTTTGATGCTTTTTTTTTTGTGTATTAAGTGTTTGCAGCTATATATATAGGTGCTTACATATGTAAATACATAAAAATAGTTTTGAAGGGGGTTTTTGATTGTGAAGTTTTAATAAAGCTTTCAGATTACTGCTGATTCTTTGGTAGTCTGAGAAAACCAAATACTGCACATGTATAGTTTTCTGAGAAACTGCCTTTGTTTCTGAACGAGTCATACTTATTATGCAATGGCATCAGAGATCAACTCTATCCCTTCAGTTTACCTCTCAGCTGTATCCCTAAAACCTTTTTGCACTCATTTGCTTGTATTTTATATATATATATACACACACATACATACACACATATATATATATTCTACCATGTAATTGATGTCAGTTTTGCCACGCTGGTGTAAACAAAGAATAACATACCATTTCACTACTGCAAAAAACAGCGCAAAACCATAAAGGGACATAACTTAAAATCAGTTCTCATTTGAGAACCATGTTACACTTACCCCAACTGAATCATTTCGTAAAAGGAACATTTTTGTTGTGAAATCTAGTATAATGAAACTGAATAAAATGACAAAACTGATTGTTGTAATAACTAGCCTTCATTCAATATAGCCATAAGGAGTGATTAACTGTCTTTTGCAATGAGATAGCTAAATTATGCCTCCTAAATGCAATCTAGATACAAAACTGCTCAGGACCTAAGCTCCGCAGGTGGAGCATTTTCACAGGGACTGAATGCAAATACTGCAAGCTGTGTACCATATTGAGAGCACTCTCTTTAAAAATGAAAAAAAAGCTGCTAGAAAAACTATGGCAGAAAACTGAGAACAGATGTAAAAAAAGATAAGGAAGTAGAAAGCAAAGGACTGCTGAGAAAAAACTAAGAGTACTGCAGGTAAAACAAAGATACAAATACTGAGCAATAATACTGTCTCTCTTTCTTGTTTGTCAGGAAATTTATTTTGTAAATAGAAGAGAAAGCAGTTAAGAAATACTGATGCTATTATCAATTTACACTTCTGCTTAAATAGCCAATAAGTAGTTGAATATTTATTTATCATGGATAAAAGACTTAATCGTACTACTATCTAAAGGAATATAACTTTTTCATCCCCAAAGTAATATTCTGATTCCAAGATCAATTACAAGCAAATATATAACTGTTTTAGTCACCTTGGAAGGCTATTGAAAACAAAAATTAAAACCAATCATATAGGATTTGTGGGAAATACAGAACAGAGGAAGTGGTTCAAGCAGTAAGATCAATATTGTACTTTTGATCTGCATTTACCAGAATGAATGTGTGAGAGAGAAAAAAAATACACCCTTGCATCCTACACTGCCAAATACAAACACATAACAAATAGAACATATAATGCATTGCATTAAGAAACACGTTATGGATGGAAGAAAAGCTGAAATAAAATTAGCAAATGCTAAGAAAAATCTCCATTCAGTGATTTCCAACACTCAGATTATCATAATTACTATTAATGTGTGGAAATATTACACTCCGGCAGTAAATAGTCGACTTCACATTAGGGTTCTAATATGCTGTCTACATTAGGATTCTAGACTATTTTAGACTATTCTTGACTGTTTTCAGGATAGTCTTGTTCATTGTAAATGCCTTTATTTTAGTGCTGTATCATACGACTGGGTGTAGTTCTACCTTTTCTGTCCTAAGGATATAAAAGACTTACAGAGCAGTCCTACAAATCCAGTTGAGGTCCCTAGGTCTTAATGTAACCCATAATTTAAAATACTGAATCAAAAGATGTCACTTTTGTAAAGGCAATGAATGAACGCTACAAAGAAAGAGATTAAATGTGAAGGTTTTACTGAGTAGCAGATTTGAGGGGGAAAATAAGCACTGTAACATTCTCAAATTCCTACCTAGCAAAGCTGAGAAGAATAAGTATGTGAAATATTATCAAGAAATGAAATTAGTCAAAAAGGAATGAAGGATATTAAGAATGTGCAAGCACCAAATAAATTACCTAAATTTACATGAAATCCAGCTCTAGCAACAAACTACGATCATAATAACTTAGTGTCAGAACCTTTGAAAACTCAGTTGCAAATGAGGTTTCTTTTCTGCAGGTTAGTATCCGAGATGCAAAAGTAGGAATAAATGAATACAGAATCTTTACATTAAATGGCAAAAACGTGCCTATGCTTATTTTAGCTGTCTGTAATGTCAAACATGATCATAGTAGTGAAAGAAATCTACCTGTCAATATGTTACTGAAAAAAGAGATTTGGTTATTATTCAACAAAGTTAATTAACCTGTCAAGATGACCTCAGCTGAGGAGGAAAGAATTATTTGCTGGAATTTCTTTCTTCTTTGAAATGAACAGGGCTTTCATTTCTTATAAGGATATATATATATATTTTACAACCTCTTGTTCACAAACAACATCTTCTGTAGAAAATCACAGTATTGAAACGACAGTGGCACAGCCCTCAACAAAACAGGTTTTGGGGTCTTCCTCCTGCTAGTTTCAGAAGTTTCTTACCTTGCCAGCTGTTCAAGCTGTACTTAAACTGTTCAGGATGAACAGTAGCGTTCTTTTAAATATTTTTTTAATTCATGGCCCACAGAGGGAAGTTCTCTGCTGAATTCCTTGAAATGGCTGAATAATTATTTAAAGATGAAACATCATATATCTCATTTGAAATCTAGTTATTATTATTATTATGCAGTAGTATTAAAGAACAAAGAGAAGCATCCAGCTAACTCTAGATATATTAATTCAGTATCACTGGAGATACAGATTCCCTTTTAGTTGAAAACCCATGAGTTTTAAAAAAAAATATTTTAAAAACCGTGAGGAGAAACAACAGTGCCTGTATGTTTTCCCAAAAGTTTTGAGGATTAAAATAGTAGCAGAAAGGCTACGCTTCAGAGGATACATAGCCACAGAAACTTTTCAGTGACTGAAAGCTGATTGGAAAACATAAATACTACAGTTCCTTTGTCCTTACCTGGTAGAAATGCAAAGGTAACACTCCTAAGCATGCATACCTTCCTCTCAGATAAAAGAACTGAAAGATAACTTCCCAGCTCTACTGTTCTACCTTGCCCTTCCAAATACATAAATTGCATATAATGTAGATATGTATGCATTTCAGTTTCTGATTTAATTGACCTACAACATAGATAAAATTAATATTTTTTCATACATTCTAATTTGATTATCTAATCTCTCCACTGGTGCTTTCATTTACTAATGTACACTCAACTTATAAACTGGTCTTGTAAAAAAAAGCTTTTAATTTCTTACCATGTTCTCTTTCAGTTACAAATTGACTGGAGGTCTTAAATAGAAGATCCCCCACACCTCTCCACACCACTGATTGATTTATGCACTGCATATTCTTCACTGTCAGCTTACAAGGTTGCTCTATCCCAGCTGGTATGTCTGCTATGCTTTTTACCCCATTGCCAGCATTGCTTTGTACAGAACTGTTACATAATTGTTTTCTCATATGCCATCATTTTTTAATTTGTGAGTAGCAGGCTGGCACCAATGACTCATCAGTGTTTCGAATTAGTATTTTTGTGTGAAAAAAAGGAAGAGAGTTGAGTAAAACAGGTAAAAAATCCTCAGCTAACAATTCACAGGTGGTGTCTACATTAGCATTTTAGTTCAGATCCTCCTTGTAATTGCTGAATGGCTTTGATATGAACAAATTAGCTTCCTTTCAGAGGAAGCACATTAAGAAGCTCAGTTCTAGGTGCACAAAACAAGTGTTTTATCTCCCTTTGGAGACAAAGAGGTCAAAATTGTTGACAGGTCCTTTGGACAACTTAGAACCATATGAGTAATGATGACATTTATCCCACAGGACTAAACTAGATACCATCCAAGGAAAATTCTCTGAACCATATGAAATGCAGATATAGAGAATTCAGAACCAGTTATTTGTCTCATGATCTGCTCCTTTCTGCTGGATTATTTGTTAATGCAGACAAAGACACAGTACATGAAGTTTACTGTTTCTCTTACGAGAAAGTATGAAAGGTACTCCTGAGACTGTTATATGGCGAGTATGAACAAATGCTGACACTTAATGCTCATTCGAACCCAATTACCTTTTTTCTGCTACCTGTCTGTTTTTATTGAAAACTTCTCTAGTATTAGTCATGTATACGGAAACGCACCTCCATATGTCTTACTGATCAAGTAAACTCCAGTCTTGATTTTTGCATTTTAATTCATACGGATACTTAGCATTTTATAAAGGTGTGTTTAGTTCTTTGGGTGAATTAAATATAACATCATATAATAACATGAAGATTAATAACAAAATATGAGCTCTTATAGATTTTTGAAAGATTTAACTATATTTCATTGTTTATCTTGATTTCAGATTTAATACTAACTTGCAGAACTAAACACACATCATTCCAGCAATTGCTGATTCTTCCCAGGACATATGTAGGAAATGACAGAAATTGATTTTGTTAAATGCAGGAGACAATATCAACAAATCTGGTTTATCAATATGTTTGGATGTCAGGAGGAACTGAGACAGAAGAAGGAATAATGAAATGAGAGTGTAGTCCAGCTGACTTGAAGCTGATGGATTTAGAACTTAAAGAAAGTGAAATGTTGGAGTAAGCTCACCCATCAATCAACAAAAAAGAAGTTTGCATAAGATATCTTTCCTCTAATGAGTTTAACAGTTGAAAACAATCTTTTTTCCCAATTTTCACATAGTTTTCATTGATATAATGTCTAAGTATCTTTGAAAATTAATTTCAGTTCTGCAACTAACACAACTGAAAGAAAATCAATAAAATTAGATAACCCCAAAGAGAAGTATGAAACTTTGTACATTACATTAACAATAAGTAAGGTCCTAGAAAGAAATCAGAATGCTTTGAAATAATCTAAGAAAACAGCTGCTGCTTTTAAGTATAAGAATTGGATCCAAGAGAAATGCTTTTCAAAGCACACTGTATTTTTGTTTCGTAGCTTTTCTTTGTTAGGTTTTTTTAACTAGGTTTTCTGAAATAGCAACCAAAATAGAACAGTAAGCATTTTAAAAGCTAACAAATGACCTCAAGAAAATTCATTTCAGCACATACTGATCTCCACAACATCAACTTCTGTCCTCAATCAAAACTGCTTTCTGGAAACATCTATGTATTTCCTACTTCCAAGCTACATTAGCACACACACACACACACACACAAATAAAAAAAAAAAAAAAAAAAAGAGTATTCCTGATTCTCAAGTCATGATGTTGTAAAAGCAATGATCTTCTGCTAGTACTTTTCCTTTATGTTAATAAAAAGTCTGAAAATTGTGCTAGTGAAGGAAGGGAAGAAAATCTCAGCATCAGAGAAATCTGAAATGTTAAGAAAATCTATTCATCATTCACATATCAGTTAAAAAATCTGAAAGTACTACGGAGTTAATGAAGTAAACCCTATTTATTTTCAATCTAGGAAATGCTTTGTTTAATAAATAGCTAATTACAGACATTAAAATAAATAAAAACCTCAAAACTTTTTTATATTTATGAAAATTTATGTTTCAATGATTGTTGTTACTCATGTCAGTAAATTAAAGCAAATAACATTACTGTCATAAATAAAATAATATGAATGTGTTCATTTCTCATATAAGCAGGAACAGAAAATTACTTTCTTAATCAAATATTTAAATATTTTTCCCTAAGGAAAGTGCATTAAAAATACACATATTTGTCAGTCTCTTTTTATGAATAGGTTATTCAGTAGAAATCTATTGTATGTTTCTGAACGCATCCTCAGTAAGTTTGCAAATGACAGCAAGTTGCAGGGGAGTGTTGACCTGCTGGAGGGCAGGAACACTCTGCAGAGGGATCTGGACAGGCTGGTCTGATGGGCCAAAGCCAGTTGTATGAGGTTCATCAAGGAGAAGCATCGGGTCCTGCACTTGGGTCACAACAACCCCACACAGAGCTGCAGGCTGGGGGAAGAGCAGATGGAAAGCTGCCTGGGAGGAAAGGACCTGGGGGTGCTGGTCAACAGCTGGCTGAACATGAGCCAGCAGTGTGCCCAGGTGGCCAAGAAGGCCAATAGCATCCTGGCTTGTATCTGAAACAGTGTGGCCAGCAGGACATGGGAGGGGATTGTCCTCCTGTGGTCAGCACTGTTGAGGTCATACCTTGAATCCTGTGTTCAGCTTTGGGCCCCTCACTACAGGAAAGACATTGAGGTGCTGGAGCGTGTCCAGAGAAGGGCAACGAAGCTGGTAAGTTATTGAACAAGATTTCAGGAAAAAAATAATTACTGAAAGGGTGGTCAGTCATTTGAATAGGTGTCCTGGTTTCAGCTGGGGCAGAGTTAATTTTCTTCTTAGTAGCTGGAGCAGTGCTGTGTTTGGGATTTGGTGTGAGAACAATGCTGCTAACACACTTATTTTTTTACCTTTTGCTGGGTAATGTTTATACTACGTCAAGGACTTTTTAGTTTCTTAGGCCTTGCCAGCAAAAAGGATGGAGAGGCACAAGAAATTGAGAGGGGATATAGCTAGAACAGTTGATCTGAACTAACTGAAGAGCTGCTCCAAACCATGGGACGTCATGCTTTGTATTTAAATTCAGGAAGGGGGAAGGGTGGCCAGGGCCAGTCAATTGTTACACGGGACTGGCTGGGCATCGGTCAGCAGCTGGTGAGCAGCTGTAATGTGCATCTCTTGTTTTCTTTTCTCCCTTCCCTCTGGATTTCATTCCTCTCCCTTTCTCCTTCTTTTTCATTATAAATGTTGTTGTCAATATTATTATTATTACTTTTTTGCTTTACTTCAATTATTAAATTGTTCTTATCTCAACCCTTGAGTTTTACATTCCTTTCTGATTCTCCTCCCCATCCTCCTGGGTGAGGGAGGAGTGAGCGAGCGGCTGCGTGGTACTTAAATATTGGCTGGGGTTAAACCATGAAAACAGGCTGCTGTCCAGGTAGGAAGTGGAATCAGCATCCCTGGAGGTGTTTAACAAACACCTACCTGCAGTGCTAATATGGTTTAGTGGTAGACTTGGCAGTCCTGGGTTAACGGTTGGACTTGATGATCTTAAAGGCCTTTTCCAACTTAAATGATTCTATGAATGTTTCTCCAGGATTTATTACATAGACTTTCCCTCAGAAACTGATGTAATGTTTTCAGTATAGAAGAAGATCAAGCACAATAAATTGTAAGAGGCAGCCTTGGAGACAGAACAGTCAAATTCTGCCTTTGACTGATAAACTATTTTAAAAGACTAAAGTGATATTTTTCCTTATTTTTGCACCATAAAATCTTTTACTGAATAAATGAAACATTTATTCAGTAAATTTTCCATTTATTGAAAAATCAAATAAATGAAACATTTATTTGATTTTTAGACTTACACAACAGAATTACTCAAGAGTTTTCTGTTGTTTTGGTTTGTGGGTTGTTTTTTTTTTTTACACTGTTTTTTTCTTACCAGCTATAAAGTACAAGAATACTCTCATCAAGAACTCAATTTCCCACTACCCTCAATGAAAGATCAAATCAAGATCGTTACATTAATATGATCACTCACACACTATTACATTGTTGTTTAGGTATGAGAAAAAAAAAAGTGAGGTTCAGAAAGGAGGACAGTTGTGTTAAGTGTTCTAATTCTTTTTGCCATCTACTGTCTTCTAAGATTCAATAGCCATTGAATACATAAAGTACTGTTCTTCAATTTGTAATAAAAGAAGCGGGATTGGAAAAAGAAAGACAAAAAAGGGTATGAAAACTATCAACATATTCTGATACTATTATGGCTGTCATAAAAATAATGCATTATTGTCTACAATGTTATAGAATTTTATTTGTGCTGTAATACAGTTTGGCTTTTAGTGAGTATTTTTTTGTGATTTAAAGCTTACCTATGTTCTAGTTCTGTTCTATATCTAATTAGGTTCAACACTAACTAGTTTTAGGTTCTGCTGCTGTTACTTACGTTCTTATTGCTGTTACTTACACTCTTATTTATTCTACCTTTCATAATTTTTTCAGATTATGCATAAATGGAATGAAAATTAAGTTGTTTAACACAATGATTACTCAGAAATTATCTGAGTAGCACTTTTGAAAAAAATAACTTGCATTTTTAAACAAAATACTTGGACAAGGATATTGTTTTATCCTGTAGGATTTCATTAATGTAATCTAAATGTACTCTTAAGGTAATTTCAATGCTTAAAATAGAAATACACTGGTAGCCACTTGAGTCCAAGCATAGCTTCATTTTTCAGCAAGTGGAAAGGCTCTAAGACTAATGATAAAAAAAATTTTGCAGCTGAGAGCAGAAAAATGTTAGAAGAAGGTGAAATTTATTTTTTTTCTTACTATTTTTCAGTAAATGAAAACAAATACCAGAATTTATTCATAAGTTGCACAAAAATTTATTTCTTGGATCATTACAATACCTGCTCTGTAGATTTTCTTGCTGTATTTTATGTCCTTTCTCCCACAATCTACCATTTCTTTCATTTCCTCTACTTTCTTCACCTTCTGACAACACTTTCTTTCTCAGCCTTCTTAAATTTTTTTTTCTGGCTTCATATTTGTCATTAGCTGAACCCACCTCTCTAAGTCTCAAATTACTTGTTGAAGAAACAAGAATTGAACAGTTAGTCTAAATCTTTCCAGAAAGCTTATTCCCACACAGTGATACAGCACATCAGGCAGTGCTGCTGCAAGAGAAACCAGGTAGCTGTTATCTTGTCTTTTTTATAAATTTGCTCAATCACTAGTCACTCAGTCACTTTTTTTTTTTAAAATAAAAAAGAGCTATACATGCTTTTTTTATGCTATATATGATGTATACCCCCTTTACTACATTATATTTCTGTAAGTTAAACTTTATTCATGCTCTTTTCAACAATTTGTCATCATTTAAGCTTTCAAGATATATATTTGAAGATTTATTCTACTTCTATTGATCTGATAGAAGAAGTATCTTTTAGGTTACTGTTTTCTCCCCTTGACTAGGTTGTTTTAACACATTGTATTGTTACTGGACAACATGTTAGATTAACTTAATAGTAATGAGTCTCCTGAGAAGTAAAAAAAAAGTTTTGTTTCATCTGAAAATGAATTACTTCACTGTCTTCTTTTATGTTTGAAGAAGAGATTATGTATCCTCTTACTACTACTCAGCTTATATTACATTTTTATTGCTACAGGCAAATGTAAGAGAAATATAAATTCTTTCTGTGTTGATCTGCACTTGACATAAAGTAATTTTGGCAAAATTCTTCAATGCAAGTATTTTACCAGGGTGCTATTCAGAAATAGCAGACAATTTAACTTGTTTTAAATTAATATTTCTGTGATGAAAATTTTTACATATCTCCAAAATTCAATAGCTGCAAACTTTGTAGACAAAAAATAGAAAAGGAAGGAAAAAAAAGGGCATAACATTTTGATTACACACATATTACGGTGTCCCAAAACTTTTAGATTTAAACCAGTCTTTTTTACCATTTCTGACAACTTACAAGTAAAAGAAAATGAAACTGAAGATCTTTTCTTTTTTTCCACTCTCTGCTAAATGGCTTTCATTGTAAAAGGGAAACATAAACAAAGCCTGTCTGTTCCCCTCAGCTGTACGGCAGGAAACATTCCAGGCTCAGACTTGTAGCTTGATAAGCAACACTTTTGCTCATTCTGAAGTCATCCAAATTAAAATTAAATGAAGATTTTGCACCACATAATGCTATATTACAGAAGGAAACTTATTTCAGGTGAGGAGTAGTCTAAAAAGGGAAACTGCAATCTACACAAAGAGATATTGCAACAAATCCCTACAGTTAATGTGTATACTAGTTCAGATTCTTCTGAAAGCCTCAGTTTCTAGGAATTCTTTTATAGTCTCATGCCCCCACGAATGACAAGGTACAATACAATTTTCATTTTACATTCTAAAATCAGAATGCTATGATAGATTTAATTTCAACTGAAACGAAAATTTTAATTACATATAAAGTTAAAATCAATGTGTCTACAGTTAACATAATAATCCAGATCAAGTTACACATGATAATAATGAATTAAAAAATCCCAAAATTGTTTCACTGAGATCACAAGTTCATTTTATTCATAACTGATTCAGGAACTGCTGTCTGTGTCAAATTATACAGTTTCTGGATAGTGATTTTCCTCTCAGAAATAATGCTGCAGCACTCCGGTCAAAGGTTCCACAATTATTATTTTTTTTTTGTACCTTTTGCAGTTCTGTAACATAACCACTGAGTTCAGGTTTTGCTATGGATATATATTAAAGCTGACACATACGGAATCAATCAGTCTTGCTGTTTATGTATAGGTCTGTTTTTAGGAGATATAAGCAGCAGTTCAGTAACAAGTTTTTACATGTTGAGAAGATATTGAAAAAGGGATTCAGTCTGTGGAAAGGTAACTATACTTATAAATTTGTAAGAAAAACAACCTGGAAATAAACATTTTTTAAATGCAGAACTCTTTTCAATGTCTGTGCTAACAGAAGGAGACAAGCTGATTCATTTTGCTTACTTTTGTCTGCTAGAGAGAAAGAAAATAGGCAAGCCATGACAGTAGTAGCCATACCTAAACATCTGGTCTCCATTCCTCTCCAGAGTCCAGAAGACAGACATTCCCTCACCGCAGAGCCAACTAGCATGTATCCTGAGTCACAAGTAAATATAGCTGTCGATCCATATGTGATTTGAGTTCCAATCTTATTCCCATTTGGAGGTGTAGGAAGTTCTCCACATGAAATAACTTTATGGCAAAATCAAAACAAAACAGAAATGTACAGCTGAGTATCACAAACACACATACAGTACTACTTATCAACCAGTCAACCACACAAATACATTTCACAGCTTGAAGTATTTTTCTGTGTAGAAAAAAACAGAATAAAACCTGCATACAAAGACTATTACTTCCCCAGAAATAACACTTATTGGGGGGGGGGGGGGCAGAC
>JAVJGJ010000037.1:21980071-22000883 GCA_035590215.1 Microhierax caerulescens | reverse complement strand
CCCCCCCCCCCCCCCCCCGCCCCCCCCCCCCAGACACCAATTAAAATTCTCTGGAAAGCTAAAAACCTCCACCATTCAGAACATTATTAATTGCTATTTAATTACTTTGGTTTTATCAATGACTTTTCCTTTAATATTGGAATATCACCTTCTAGTTCATAGCAAAATGCTTGCCCCAGTATTCACACAATATGTTGTTATAATGAGTGAATGATGTGTGGGGAATTCCTTGCTATTCATTTGCAATTCTGTGCAAATTTTCATTCAAAATAATAATTTTTCTTTAATCAACTTTTTTTAAAGAATTAGTTAAAAGGACTTTACTGTTAGTAAATAAGAGGGTGGATTATCAAAATGTGAAAGAAGCAAGTGCACTTTATGCAAAAAAAAGTGATTGGTAATATTGTAAACAAAACTTTCCAAAACATAGTGAAAAATGTTTGTCTTTTAAAGAAAAAAGGGTTACAAATATATATAATATGCAAAATATCTATATACAGAGATGCAGACATATACACAATGTTTAACACTAGCAGCAGTGAAATATTGCAATTAAATTTTAAAAATCCTCTAAATTATATATTAGATTTCCACTATGTTATAAAGAATTCAAAATTAAGATTATTAAGAATATTATTAATAATAAAAAAATTAAAATCGATTTTCAATATAATTAATCTGTCTTTGGAATTGCATTTTTCTAGACTACAAGCATTCCTGACCTAGAAAAATATATAGGAAAATGTTCTTTATTACTTAGTTGTACCTTCATGGGTTTAGGGACCTTTAAAATCCAGAAGTGTGTTTACCGGTATTTGTTACTAAAACTAATGGATTGTATTTGTAAATAGCAGCCTGTAGGATAGCCAGGAATTGCAGCCAGGAACATTTTTTATTATTAACTGATTCCAATATCTAACTAGTTAATTTCTAATTCAGCCAAATTAAACATTTTTATCTGAAACCTGTACAGCAGACACAGATACAGAATGTACTCACTTTGGCAGTAAGGCCGCTCATTTCTCCAACTCCAGGTACCATTAGCAAGACACTCGATAGATGCTGGTCCCAAACCATAATACCCTGGATCACAGCTGAAAACTACTTTTGTTTTATACTCATAATGTGAACCATTCACTATTCTCCATCTTCCATGTTCCAGTGTGAAAGAATTGATGCTCGGACATGTAACAACTTCCAAAATAAAAACACACGGTTATTTGTGGCTTAGTACAGGCAAATGAGGAAAATCTGTACCACTGTTAATTCAGGAACATATTTTAAACACAGTGACATAATATTTGAAGAGTAAGGCTTTATTTGAAATTGCCTGGTTAGCAGGTACAACTTCTATCATTTAATTAATAATGATCAATGGCCCAGACAGAGCAGTGATTGTGTATGCAGAGCTAGGCAACTAGTGTAGAAAGAGAATCTATACCATGGTTGAATTCACTGTAGATTGACAGTAATGGAACTCCTGTGACACTTTACATCAAACATCAGAATCTTCACTAAAATGTTAGCTGAATTTCAATATAGGAATTATTTTTCTACCGATGTAAATTCTATAAGATCTTAAAGACTCATTTGGAGAGTTGCACATCGGTGACAGGTAAAATAACATCCATATCAAAGGTGGGTTTTCAGCAGCTACACATTTTTATCTCATGTCTTAATTTTATATGTTATTCCTCAAAAAAAACTTATGTTCCACAACTCTAATAGAAAAAGGTTAACAAGCACTAGAATTTTTTCCCATAATCAAAAGGCACAGAGGAAAATCTTTGCTGGTTACTACTTTCTCTGTCTCCATTTGGATTGGTTCTTCAGATAGAGAAAGAGGCATGAGGCAATAGAATTTACAAGAACAAGAAAAAGAAATAAAAGGAAAAAGGGAAAATCCTTGAAAATTATTCTGGGGTATGTTTTCCTTCCTTTCCAAAATTAATTGGGTGAGATAATCCAAATCTTAATGTGCATCCGACACTGACATTTTTGTATCAGTCTTACAATCACCTGGGTTTTCATACCCCATTAATAACTGATGGTATCCACTTCTCTTTGGGACTGAACATGCACTTTCTCTTTCGTGATGTTCCCCTAAATTTATATCATGTAGGATTACAATGATGGGCTGAATATAAATAAGAAATAAATATCCCAAAGTACTAAAGACTTTGCAATTCTGGATAGTAAATAGGGTTTGTTAACAGTATATGAACTGTGCAGCTGTCACTGATGAGATGGCTTTTCCATACACCGCTGCAACCATTAGTTTTGCTACAGCTGTAAATTAATTATCTGAGTGAATGTATTCTATGTGTAATATATTTCTTCTGCTGTCACAGAATGTTTCAACATATATCTCAGGTAGATACATTTCAAATAGGTGTTTCACAATAACCTAATACCAGCTATTATTAATATATTATGCATATATACATAAAATAAAGTAAACCGAAGATGAAAGTTTAAGTAACGTGAAGAGTTGTGCCTTGCATAAAACCCCAAAATGTACAGTCAGGTTCTTACTCACTGTGGGGTTTTTACATGTTACTTACCTACACAGCGAGGTGTTTTATTGTGATTGCTCCAGGTACCATCCGGCTGGCAGACTGCAGTAGTAAGTTCCTTGGCTGATAGCCTATATCCATCATTGCAAAAATAAGTAACGCGGGTGCCAACTAAATAATCTGTAGTTAATATCCCACCATTTAATGGAGCTTTAGGAATGCCACAAGATATTGCTGAGTAAAGAGAAAGACATAGTTATTTTGTATCTTCTTCACTATAAGCTTCTACTCATCTCAAAGGGTTTAAGCATTGAAACAACAGTCTTAAATTGATAAAAATTACTTCTTAACTCAATAATGTTTGTTTCAGTGTACAAAAAATATCCCTTCAAATTTTAAGAAATTAAACCTCAGAAAGTTTTTGTCTTTCGGTAGAGGAGGTTAAAAATAAGAACAATTGTTCATAGTGCAGCTATCCAAATGCAGAAGACAAAGAGGGAGTAAAGAATATCTGGGAAAAGTATGATCAACATGGTTGAATGAGTAAAACACCAGTCTAAGATATCAGGAATCTAGTTTGTAGTTCATGTTTCTTCCATCAGATATACTCTGTGACCTCTGGCAAAGCACTAAAATTTCTGCAAAGCAGAAAGAAAATATCCTTTTAAAAATATTGAACCATAGAATCATAGAATCACAGAATCATTTAAATTGGAAGCAACATTAAAGACCATTTATTTCCAACCCAGTACCCAAGGGCGGGGACACCTTCAACTAGAACAGGCTGCACAAAGCCCCATTCAACCTGGTCTTCAACACTTCCAGGGATCAGGAACCCACAACTTCTCTGGAAAATCTGTTCCACTCTCTCATCACCGACATGGTGAAGAATTTCTTCCTTGTATCTAATTTAAATCTACCTTCCTTCAGTTTAAAGCCATTCCCCCTTGTCCTGTCACTACAGGCCCTTTTAAAAAGCCCATCTCCAGATTTTTTTGTAGGCCCCCTTGAGGTACTGGAAGGCCACTATAAGGTCTCCCCAGAACTCTCTTCTTCTCCAGGCTGAACAACCCCAACTCTTTCAGCCTGTCTTCATAGGAGAGGTGCTCCAGCCCTCTGATCATCTTTGTGGCCCTCCTCTGGACTCACTCCAACAAGTCCATGTCCTTCTCACATTGTAGGTCCCAGAGCTGAATGTAGTACTCCAGGTGAGATCTCACAAGAACAGAGTAAAGGGCCTCCTTCAGCCTGTTTGCCATACTTCCTTTGATGCAGCCCAGAACATGGTTGGCTTTCTGGGCTAAAAGCACATATTGCCAGCTCATGTTGAACTTGTCATCCACCAGCACCCAAAAGTCCTTCTCAGGGTTGTTCTCAGTCCATTCCCTACCCAGCCTGTATTGATACTGTGGGTTGCTGTGACACAGGTGCAGGACCTTGCACTTGGACTTGTTGAATTTCATGAGGTTTGCACGGGCCCACCCTCAAGCTTGTCAAGGTCCCTCTGAATGGCATCCCTTCCGTCCAGTGTGTTGACCATACCACTCATTGTGGTGTCACTGCAGACTTGCTGAGGGTGCACTCACTCCCACTGTCCTTGTTGCCGACAAAGATGTTGAACAGTGCTAGTCCCAATACCAACCCCTGAGGACTGCCACTTGCCACTGGTCTCCACTTGGACATCAAGTCATTGACTACAACTCTTTGAGCGCAACCATTCAGCCAACTCCTTATCCACTGAGTGGTTTATCCATCAAATCTATGCCTCTCCAGTTTAGAGACAAGTATGCCATGTGTGTAAAATGCTTTGCACAAGTCCTGGTAGATGATCCCCGTTGCTCCTCCCTCATCCACGAATACTAACACTGTTGTAGAAGGACACCAAATGTGTCATGTATAATTTGCTTTTAGTGATGCCATATTGGCTGTCACCAATGACCTCCTTATTTTCCATATGAGTTAGAATAGTTTCCAGGAGGATCTGCTCCATGATCTCGCTGGGCACAAAGGTGAGACTGGCTGGCCTGTAGTTCCCCACATATTCCTTTTTTTCCCCCCTTTAAAAATGACAGTTATGATTCCTATTTGCCTGTCAGTAGAACTTCACCGGACTGTCACAACTTCTCAAATATGACAGAAAGCAGATTAGCAACCTCATCTACCAGTTCCCTAAGGACCTGTGGATATACCTCATCAGGTCCTGTGGACTTGTGCATCTTCAGGTTCCTTAAACGGTCTCGACACTGATCTTATTCTACAGTGGGTGGTCCTTCATTCTCCCAGTCTCTACCTTCGCTTCTGTGACTTGCGCGGTGTGTCTGGAGTACTTTTCAGTGCAGACCGAGGCAAAAAAGTCATCAAGTACCTCAGGCTTCTCCATGTCCCTGGTAAGTCTCCTGTTTCCTTCCAAAGAGGGCCCACATTTTCCCTAGTCTTCCTTTTATCACAAACATAAGTCTAGAAGCTTTTCTTGTTGCCTTGACATCTTTGGCCAGATTTAATTCTATCAGGACTTTGGTATTCCTAACCTGATCCCTGACTGCTTGGCCTCCCAGGCTACATTCCACCCTCTGCAGGCTTCCTTTTAGTGTTTGCATTTATCCAGGAGCTTCTTCTTCATCCATTCAGGCTTTTTTTGGTCTTAACTTCCTTTGTTGGAATACATCACTCCTGAGCTTGGAGGAGGTGATCCTGGAATATTAAGCAGCTTTCTCAGGCCCCTCTTCCCTCCAGGCCTTTATTCCATAGTACTCTACCAAGCAGATCCCTGAAGAGGCCAAAGTCTGCTCTCTGAAGGCCAGGGTAGTGATCTTGCCGTGTGCCCTCATCACTGCCCTAAGAATACTGAAATTCACCATTTTGTGGTCACTGCAGCCAAGGCTGCCCTTGAGTTTCATGTTCCCCAGCAGCCCCTCCTTGTTGTTGAGAGCAAGGTCCAGCATGGCGTCTCTGCTTGTTGGCTCCTTTAACACTTGGAGAAAGAAGTTGGAAACTGGCAAATGAAAGTGTAAGCCACTTTTTTTTTTTTTTTTTTTTTAAAATATTCAGCAGAAAGAAAAGATCTCGCTTGAAATAATACTCTGTTTTGGGAATAAAATCAAAACTAAACCTTTTCCACATTTTAACACCATACTTATAATGCAGGTCAGATTGAAAAAAAAAAAAAAAAAAAGAAAAAGAAAAGAGCTTAGACACTTAAACACTTACTTTACTTTGAAGTGGAATCTTGAGCCCTAAGAAACCATTTTCCTGCCCACACAGATATGAAAACTTAAGCCTCTCAGACTATGTATAAATACTTGATAAAAACCACTAATCTATTTTTGCCCTTATTTTGAGCTTATCTGATATAAGACAGATCTGCTTCATAAGCAATATAACAACAGTGTGGCACTGTAGCAAAGCTAATAATCACAGCTGAAGCACAAGGTAAAGCACTAATGGTATCACAGCTTGCAGAACAGAGGAGATAGGATCAATGCTAAAATATGCTTGAATTGCCATAAAAAGACATGCAAATTTTTTAAAAAGGGACACACTACTGAAAAGATCACAGAAAGCTATTATTAATTTGCTCTTCACCTCAACTGGGCAACTATAAAAACATTTATCTTATGGTTATCACATTGTCTACTGGCAGCTAGAGAGAAACACATGTTCAGAAGAAAATAAGAAAACTGATTAGGAGACAGTGAAGGCCCCAAGACAGTCATTGAATTCCATTTTCCAGAGGGTATGAGGACATTATCCCAGAGGTTACATGACAAGTTAATTAAATGAGAAGTTCTATCTTCCACTTCATACTAAACATCTGACAAAGTTGTATTATTTCACCTGATACCACTGAAGAAAAAAAACAGTCTCCATGACACTAATATGAAAACATATGACCAAGTTGGTGCTTATTATATCGATTTCCTCAGCAGCATGGGTTGCAGTACCAAACATCAGCTAGACCTATTCGTGAATAGTTTGACCAGCTGTCAAACTAACTTTTTCCTTCAAAAGCAAGTGTTAATGATAAAAAGAAGTTTTAGACAACAATGGAGTTTCCAGAACTAAATACACTACCAGATACATCAGGGCCAGCATTCAGCAGGGTGTAAAAACTAATATCCACCTGCAGAAGACTTGTAATGTGTTAACAGCTGTTGCTTATGATCCTGCACACCAACAAATGCTACAGGACTATTTGTTCTCAAACTGCACATTCTGTCTTTTAGCAATTAGCAAAATATATATTAAATATTTTATAGATACAAGCTGAAATGTTTTATATCTACCACTGAGATTTATAACTCCAGTATTAATAACTCTCCATTAGTGACTTGATACATTTTGAGTCATATTATCCATGTTAACAGAATAAATCTTATTGCACAAGAAAAAATATATCCTTCTTTTAACCATACATTTTTAAGAAAAAAGTTTAATCCCAAGATACCAAATGCTTGATAACAGACTTATATATAAACAGTAGTGTGGTGGGTTGAGCTTGGCTGGACACCAGGTGCTCACCAAGCCGCTCTATCACTCCCCTCCTCAGCAGAATGGGGTGGGAAAGAATAAGATGGAAAAACCTCAACTTGTGGGTCAAGATAAAGGCAGCTTAATGAAGCAATAGCAAAAGTCACACACAGAGAAGTGAAAGAAAATAGAAGATGCTATTCTCTACTTCCCATCAGCAGGTGATGGTCGGTCACTTCCTGGGAAGCAGGGCTTCAGTACGTGTAGCGATGCTCCAGAAGAAAAACATCATAAATAATGAATGCCCTCCCTTCCTCCTCCTTTCTCTTAGTTTTCTATCTGAGCAGATGTCATATGGTATGGAATATCATCCCCTTGGTCACTTTGGGGCAGCTGCCCTGGCTGTGTCCCCTTCCAAGATCTTGCCCACCCCCAGCCTGCTGGTGAAAGGGCAGGAGGCAGGTTGGAGAGACAGATTCAAAGCTGTGCAAGCACTGCTCAGTGGTTGTCACAATACTGGTGTGTTATTGCCAATATAATATCTAGCTACCAATACAAAGCACAGCACTATGAGGGCTGCTATGGGGCTTAGCTGGGCCCAATACACAGAGCTCCCAAGGAATAAGTTACATTTTTAGTTTACAGCAGTTATGAGCTGAATTTTACATATGTGGAAACTTGCACAGCAATTCAGCTTTTAGTTAAGGGACAAAATGTGAAAAGATCAAGACAAGTTATTGCCACATCTAATAACTTGACAGGAAAAACATGACAAATATGGAACTTCCAAAGCCCAGAAGACAGGTCTATCGCAGAAATTTTGGTCATTATATGTCAGCTTCAGCAGCACTGCAAATCAACATCACAATCATAAATGCAACTGAACATTACAATCCATTCTTTGTTCACAAACATCAGAACACAGCCTTTGGAAGACCTTTATTAGTTCTCAAGGACCACCAGTAAATTCTAAAGACTTATCTGAAACTTCAGAAATTATTATTACACCAGGATGTATTCTTCTGGATATAGTGTTATATAGTGTTATGTTTTAAACTTCACTTACTTAACATCTCTACCTAGAAATCATGTAAAAGCATTTGCCTGTAATCCATATATGATATTATAAAACATTAATATTGATTTCTGATGAGGCCTGTGTGAGATACTTCTTTCCAAGAGAAATACTCCATAATTAAAACCAATCATGTAATTCTAGGATAAATACTAAAATGTAAAAAATAACTAGGAGAAAAACAAATTCTTAAAAACACTTTGAATCTTCTTAGATATACAATCAACTGTAAATACCCAATAATTTCTATGAATTCATGTTAATTCTCGTATTCAGATATCTCATTGTAAACCTATTCATTCTTTCAAAATTTACCATAATCAGACCTCATAATTTAATTAAGCATGGGAATCTTTTACTGACTTGTGATGAGAGGCTTAATATCATTAACAGTGAGAATGATACATGGATGACAACACTTTCACATTATGATTTCTTTAAAACATGCCTATATAAACAGAATTGTTAATATCTAAAAGTTAGAACAGTAGAAGTTTGTAATTAATTTTTATTATTCTTACCATTATACTAATAGAATATTAGATTTTGAAGCAGTTTCCTTTTACTTATTTTCATGACAGAGGAAAGGTGGTTTTGCTGAAACTTTGAAACAGATTTCAGGTAATCTCTAAAGTCTGGCTTGAGGCATTTCTTTTTTGTTCCTAACTACTACATTGAGTCTCTTCTACTGAGATACGTTTAGTTCTATAATTAATGTAAAAAAGCTTTTACCTAAGGTTAAAGGTATCTGGATTTTTCAGATACTGTCAGTCCTTTAGTGCAAGTGATTTGAAGAATGGCTGGTATTATCTATTTGGAGTTTGAGAGATCAAGATTTCTATTCATATAGGTGTAAAAATGAGAATGTTTAAAAGTGCTCTAACATTAGGCATAAACTTGGAAAAAAAAGCTTCAGTGGAAAAGGCTACTGTCATTCATTAGTTACAGGAGAGGATTCAGAAGTGATACAGATACAAAATGAAAAAAGCAAAGAGAAAGCATTAGCTTAAATACAGTCATGAAATATTCTCCTGGCAGTAGAAAATGATTGCCAGGAAATGGACTTAGTATTGCTAAAAAAAGACCCAAACCACTACTTCTGCTGATTGTAGAGGTATCATTAAAGAATCCATAAATTTTAAGGCCTTAGATTTCTCATTTCCTGTAGGATGATGCCAGTATCTATCACTGTGATTTAACTGGTAATCTTCATTTAGGAGAGAGAAAACTTAATAGATTAAATAGAGAGAAAATTAAAATAGAGAGAAAATTAATAGATTAAAATAAGATGTAATATTTTTAAGAAAATGCAATTTTGTTTTCCTTAACTTACACCCCTACTAAAAAACAAAAAAAGCCTAATGCTTTTTTTTTTGTGCTCCCCCCCCCCCCGCCCCCCCATTAAATGGTCATCTGTGGTAATCCTACCTTCAGGTGTGTGAAAAAACTGATTAAAATGGCTACACTAGTTATGGTATAAATGACGGAGAATATGAAGTAGAAATTACGATTGTGATGTCATCTGATATCACCTAGCAAAATGGCAAAATAGTTAGTAAATTCTGAATGACAATTGTAATAGTTGTTAAAACAATGCTCACCCTCTGTATCATGAAGTTTAAAAAACACTAGCTCATACTTAGGAGTTAGAACTACTTTGTGGTGAAGCTGTACTGCTTAGTAGCAGGGGGTATGGCAAAGCCCTCGTGTCTTGTAAATATCACCTATGAAAGAACATGAGGAATATTTACGGATGGTGTTCGCAACCTTTTGATAGAAGAGATCTTATCATAAATCTTCCGTATCATCTGGGTATAGAGGGTAATTTTCACCTCAGAAAACAAGAGGAAGCTTAGATGTATGACTGATGTATGGAAACAGCTTATCCCTCTGGGGTTTTGCAATAATAATGTGTCTTTAGATTGAACCTGAGGAGTTTGCTGTTTTAAGTTGCAGCTATATGTCATGGCCACAAACCAATTTCCACACACAAGGACTTGCTGGAAGAATTTAAAGAAGTTCATATCATGTATCAAAGCCAGCCCTCATTAAATGCATACTTATAATTAAATGTTATTCAATTACTACCTACAATACATAATTTTCAATATGCTAACACTTGGCACCAGCAGTCTTTGTATTTGTTCAGACACCGTGACATTACTAGGCACTTAACTCCACTTGTACCCAAAGTATTGTCTAAGGATTGCATCTATTTCCGTTACTGAGCTCAGTATGTTGAAAATGATTAAACTATCTGCTATATGAATTTTATAAGTTATTTTTTACTTTTTTTTTTTTTCATTCCACATTGTTTGATACACTTAATTAACAGCCTCATCAAGTTCTACCAATATCTGTCATGAAAGCATTTCTTAGATAACTGCTGAGGAGAAAAAACTAAGAATTATATGGAGCAAATGCACTGTCTGTACTTTTCTTTTTGGAAGGCTTTCAGTTTGAATTACAGGCACATTTCTTAGATATTGAGAGATATTTATCAAAAAGCTTTGAAAATGAGATTGTTTCACCTTTGACAAAGGTTAGGTTGTTTTGCTTTAGAAACATATGATTCACAGACTTTTTGTCAAAAAAAAAAAAAAAACCTAATGGAAAATTAACATGAAACATTCCTATAGCATTTATCTCCACCAGTCACAGGAACAAAATGTACAAAAAAATTTTGAATAAACACATCTGCAAATATTCATCAAAGAAATTTGTTGCAATAGTTCACTGAATAGTCACATAGGTAAGTTATCAGAAACGTAACATTCTTTTCAGGAAAAGAATTAGAATTCAATTGTGATGGGTATTAAATAATTATTTCATTTTCCTTATTAACTAGACTATGTTTTGCTTCTATAAGGCAAAAGAAACTAAATATACAGTTAACCTCATAAATTCTCTTTTAAATTTCAATTTAAACCAGGAGAGATTAGAATGGCATCACAGACAATGCTTTTTAGGTCCAGTTTCCTGTTTTTGGAAATGTAGCAGGTTTCAGGTCTTTCTGTTTTTTATACAGTTCTTGGATCATCACAGATGTACTTTATTAAATATTCAGTTTTAAATTAGCATTTTAATAAAAAATACAGTATTTTCAATTTGTTTGGGTTTTTTCTCTCACAGTGATGTAGATTCTTTTTAGTATTTGCCAGTCTTAGCAAGTTCTGTTGAAATACTGTTTCTTGAAAACACATTTGTTTTTGTAAGTTTTATACGGTTGAAAAATGTATTTAAGTCAGAAAACCAATGGCTTACATTAGAAAAGGAAAAAGAAAGTTTTTTAGGGTGTATTATTTTATAATGAAAGAATTTACCTTGACAAGCTGGGACTGGAACATCCCATGAGTAATAGCCATGTGGAGACTTCCTGCATACAGCAGTACTTTTCCCAATGAGCCGAAAACCTCGATCGCAAGCCCAGCGAACCATACTGTTGAGCTGTCCACCTGTCTGACTGACAATGAAACCATGTGGAGGAGACTCTGGGGTACTACAGTAGAGAGCTTTAAACATAAATATTGAATAAATAAAAGATGCATTTAGAATCCAGGTGACAATTCCTGACATATTCGTATTGAATTCATTGGACATCTGATAACAAGCTGAGAAAATGTCACTAAAAGTTGTATTTTGTGTTGTGATCATGCACGTATCACACAATTTCACTAAGTATAAAGGTGAAAGAATAAGACCTTATAAGGGCTTCAGGCTTTAGTAGCCTCAAAGGAAATACAGTGATAGCTCACATATAATTTTTTTTTCACCTTTCGTCTTTTTTAAACCAAGTAAGCTACTGAATTTCAGTTCATGATGAAATCTATTGAAATTTTATAAATTTCAATAGGTTTCGGGTTTTTTTAAGAATAAAACATCAAGGGCATACTGCACACAATTCTTTTCAAATAAGCTTTTTCTTCTCGTCTAAGTAAGCTATTTCTTTCAAGTTCTGTGATACAGTGAGCTGAAGTGAACTAGAAAATCTAGACTAGATTTTAATCATATTTATGAGTATCACCAAATCCATGGCAAAAACACTGAATCTGCCTTTTTTATTATTATTTTTTTTTAATTTAAAGCACAGGAAATTCTATAGAAGTCTTCCTTAGTTACTATGAAAAAAAAAATATGATCAGAAATCTTTAAGAGAGAGAAAAGATCTTTAAGCAATAAAGTTGTTATCTGAAAGGATTTATGTACTTTATGTCTCTGACATTAAAGACCGCTTACTTATTATACTTTCATCATGCTTATATTTCTTTTAACTCCCTTGTTTACTAAGTAAGTCACTCAGTTTGGGTACCTTGTGAAAGCAGTGGACCAGAAGGGACTTACAACTTGGTAGCTAGTTTAAGATGAACGTTGTTTGTTTAAAAATTTAATTTGGTCTCTGATCGTTCTGGTTCAAGGACAAGCCAAGACTGATTAGCCATGATGACCATTTTCCCATTTTGTAGGGAAGAAAATGAAGTTGGAAGTTTGTTTCCAAGTGCTTCCTTCATGCTTTGAAGAAATGTCAATAACTATTGGTATCTGTTTTCTCAGGCAGATAGAGGCGTGCTGCTTCACTTGCCCTTTAAGCCATTCCATGCCCAATGATTTACTTCAGGTCAATGATTTTCTCAGGCAAAGGTTTCCTCTGATCAGGATGGAGTGATGTGGCTGTTTGTTAACTCTTTAAAGCAGGGGTCCTCAAATTATGGTCTGCAGGCCAGATACGCCCCCCCAGGGTCCTCAATCCAGCCTCCTGTATTTACAGAACCCCCCCGCCCTCCCCCCCCACCGGGGCTGGGGGGGAAACCAAGCAGCCGCAGATGACCCTGCCACTGAATCCACGCATGGGCCCCCTGGTTAAAAAGTTTGAGGACCCCTGCTTTAAAGAGTAAGCAAGCAGCAGAATGAGAAGCACTGCCATTTCCATCAGAGCACATACTATGAAAATATTTTCTTCCTCACAGTAAATTGCTCCTGACATACACTCTTGGAAGAAACAGAAATGCTCTACTTCTTTAGTGTATAAGAAAATTTACTGATATGTTCTAAGTGATACAAATCACTAGTAAATATTTCCTGTCTACATCTCAATAGTTCTCTCACTGCCAGTAGGGAAAGAGTTTAAGAACTTTCTCTTTTTTTTTTTTTTTTTTTTTTAACAGATACAACAGGTATTACAGGCAATGAAAAGAGGTACCATATAACATTTTGCATCTAGGCAACAGTGAATTTTATCTACTATACAACATTTCACCTCTGAGAAAGCTGCCTGTTCCTAAAGGGAAGAATGACACTGATACTGTTTACAGACTGTTGTGAGCCTAACTTTTTCTGCAAAAGTGAAGTAGACAGAAGTTGCATGAGGAAAAAAGAAAAAAAAAAAAACACAATAGAAATAATTTTATATTTATTCTCTGTTGCTTTCTCTGCTTAGTAAGGTGAAACTGGTTTATGCCAATAACTTCTCTAGTATCTATAGATACGATCCCCAATACTTTTCATTCAGTGGATTTCATGTCCTTGGTCATAATAAACAATCAAATACAGATTTTGTGGAATTGCCGTAAGTTGCAACACATCTACTTTAGCTTGATTCATGAATGTTCTTATTCTGTAAAAATTGATATTATATAATAATTTTATACAAGCAATTATATAAAAATCAATCTTTGTCAACTATCATCTTCACACACTAATCACAAATATGTTCATTTAAATTAATAACAACACAATGCTGTTTTTTCTCACATACTAATTGATCTTTTCTAATAATGTTTGGAAAAATTGTAAGACCTGGAAGGACTGAATTCTTTGAGTCTCAACAGAAGCAGCAAACAGTATCATGCTTCTGTTGAACCTCAAAGAGTTCAGCCCTTCAGGGTCTTACACTTTCGCAGCTTATAGGTGCTCATTCCTGCCTTGTTGCCACCTCTTCCTCTGTACCATCAAAAATGTTAATGATGAATTGCCTAAAGATCACATATGAAGAACAGAGGCACATGAGTGCAAATGAATGATGGAAGGGAGAAGGGGGAAGCTGCTTTTCACCTTTAGTACTGTCATATGCCATCTTACAGTCCTGTGAAATATTTGCTTAAATCTCCACAGAGCATGCTTCATATATCCTACTTATGGTATGTGTCTGTTTTATTTCTTCACTAGATCAGTATCATCAGGACCATATATAAAACAGATTGGATTTCCTGTCAGTCTGGGCAATTAATATTACAAAACATAGCTTACATTACTCTTTTCACATAAATATGTTCCACATTGAAATTTTATACACAGTAAAGAAAGTTGGATTTACATACCTATATATCTTATCCTGAAACCTTTTTTATTGGTGCCATGATCTGCTGACCACCGGAGAAATACTTCATGGCCATTGCTGGTTATATTTAGAGAAGATGAATAATCCCCACTGAGAGAAATGAGCAATGGGCTATGACTATTTGGTCCTTGACACAAGGAAGAAATAAAGAAAAAATAAAAAAGGAGTTACAAAGTTTTAAAAAAACATACAATAAATTGTATGCATACAATTAATATACATAGAAAACATCCTCTAAGCAAATGGTAAATTAATCTGAATTAAAAATGGAAGTTGACATATGTGTTATACAATAGAATACATATTTGTTCAGAAACAAAATTATTTTGAAAAATAATTAATGTAGTACGATTTTAAACCAGTAATCCAACAGTCCTTTTTAGCACAACAAATCCAAATAATTGCTTATTTAATTTTTTTTTTATACTTACAAATTATGGTATTCATAAACAATAGTGATTACACAGATGCAATGTAAAAATACATATACAGAGAAAAAGTATCATTCAAAGGTGTGTATCCTATAGTTACCATCAAACACCTCAAGTATATCAAATTCCTTTTCTGTCTGGAAGAATTCAAAGAACATGCTGATATTATAACCCTTTTCCACAGTAATGGTCCATGCACACATCTGGAGATTTGGGTAGCTGTCAGGATATCCAGGGCTCAGTATTACTCCTGTTGAATCCAGACGCATTTCATTGGCTGGACAAAGCACTGTGAAACAGAAAGTTTGATAAAAAAATCTAACGCCTTCTATTTCTGTTTCATGTGATTGGCAAGATTTTCCTGAGTTTAAAAGATCTGCATTACTAATTTCATTTCCAGAAAAACAGAAAGACTGACAACATTTCAGAAACAAAGTCAGTAAGTAGAAAAAAAACTGAAGTAATGTTTATCTTGAAAATAAGCCTTGCAACCCTTAGAAGCTACCGATTCATGCCATTTTTATTCTTTTATTCTACAGAAGATAAGATATTCTTGTAGGCTGTGCTTAAGAATTAAATTGTTGGATTGTTCAAAAAATGAACCATTGACTCTTCCCCCCCCCCCCCTTCTGATTACTATTACTGACAGTAACAATTACAGGTGAAGTCTTGCACTGAAAGCAAACTTGCAGACCCTGTTAATTTTGTTTGTCAGATTCTAAGTAAAGAGGAACCAATCCCTCCCACAGTCTGTCTGTATAAAGCAGCACCTGAATTTTGAGATCCTCAATCAAGCTCCCAGAATGTTGATGTACCTACACACAATGTCAGCACTATTCAGACATGATGCCTTCAGTCTAGGAAATGAAAGACATACTTCAGACTGACACTTCGTTGCTCAATAGGACTCAGTAGGACTAATTAGACAAGATGACTCGTGCTATCCAGCTACCTAGTTTTAAGATTCATAGAAACTTCAGAAAAGACTAGGTTACTGTCTTTACATGCAATAAAAAAAACACTTGAAAGTCTATTTTTCCTTCACCACGCCTAACAGAGTCCTATTTCTTTCCATCTTTTACCAAAAGAAACAGTAAGGAAGAGTTCTTAAAATCAAAGCCTACGACTAGCAGTCAAGACGGTGTTCTAAATCCTGAATGAGCTAGAGAATCTAAGGCTGACTCTGCGCAACGTATATAATTGCTCTTCCTATTAAAACCAGGTACAATATAGGTACAATATTTTACAATATGACAAACATTCTCTGAGGAAATAAAGTTCAAGTTAGGAGGAAAAAAAAACAGGTGCTCTGCCCTGATTAGAAGTAAAAAAACCCACAAAAATCACCCTCATAGATAAATACTTAACTCTATATTCCTCATCCCTCAGTTCTTTGGTAAACATAAAAGATGTAAAACTGTGTTATAACTTCTGCACATATTGAATTTATATCTACAAACAACTTATTTTTCATAAATCTGTGTATGAGAGATTTTGGTTATACATTCACATTTCTAGTGAACTCCCAAGTTTAGACAACTGGGTACTTTCCTCCTTCTAAGACAGAGACAGAGTATTTCCTTGATGAGAGATAAAGTCGGCTGAAGAAGAGATTATAAAAATCTGAAGTTCTTAATTTCTCATGTCTTTTCCCAAAATTTAACTCCAGGAAATAAGAAAAGGAACATGCTTTACCCTTTTCTCTAAAACATTACTGGGAGAGGCTAGACCCCACAACGTGAGAGTGCTTCCTGCAGGTTTAAAAGGAGACACCTGCTCCATTCTCTGCTTACTTCTTCAGCAGGTATTGCCTACCATGCCTTCACCTTACTCTAAATAATTATTTTTTCTTATTTCCCACATCATATTCTGAAGTTACTCAACTTCCCCTTACAGCTGTGTTAGAAAATACATAGCAGCTCTGGCTATTTTTAATTGTCACAGGAGTGATAGAGGATGCTAGCAGGATAAATGTTACTTCCTAAATAATTTATCACCACTATTTAAGGCAGCTTCTGAAATTGAGCAACATGGTGTTTAAAAATATGATGAAAAGGCTTGATTTCGAATTTATGTGGATTCAGTAAGTCTACACAGAATAACAATCTCATTAAATAAAAATATCTGATATTACCATGTTATTGGAACTTTTTTTAAGATTTGGTTTTGCCTCATGATAAATAAACAAGTGTCTATCGTTTATTCAAAACCAAACACTGCAAAACAGAAGCCTTAAATTTTTTTTTTTCGTATTCACAACTAACACTTACATGAAAGTGAGTTAGTACTGACCCATTACCAGTTCCACAAGAAAATAATAGGACCTTAGATCTCTCAAGAACACTGAAAATAATATTGGCTTATTAAATATAAAATTCAGATTTTTATGGGGAAAAAGTAATTGAACTGTAAAGAGAGATACAGAACACAGAAAAACAGAGATAGAGAGAAAATGAATAATTATTATCATAAACAAAACTCATAAGAATCATAGAATGGTTTGGGTTGTAAGGGACTTTTGAAGATCATCTTGTCCAACCCACTGCCATTGGCAGAGAGATCTTTCACTGGATTAGATTGCTCAAAGACCCATCCAACCTGACCTTGAAGAAAAGAAAGGGATCTGTTCATATATTTTAAAACATTAATATCTCACAAAATTATCATCTAATTGCTAAATATTACAAAGTTGTTTCTCATGTCCTCTTTTGTCTTAATTAATCAAGAAGAGATTGAATATAACACCTCCGCTCCACATGAGAAACCTCTGGCTAAAATCTGGCTGTCAAACTACAGTGCTAGGCTAGTTGTAATACAGTTTTTACCCCAAACAAACAAAAGAAGCAACCTCTCCACTTTGTACATACATACATATATATAAACACCAACAGAGAGGTGTGGCAAGAAGGCAGGAAGAACACCATAGTCATCTGGCTGCACTAGTTTGTTTACAGTTAGTTTTGCTGTCTGTATAGGATTCTGCTTTGCAAACTTTCCTCAATTTCAGGGTCTTCAGCTAAACACCCCTACAGAATTTTACAGAGAGTTTAAAGACCCACTTCTATACAACATATCCCCTTGGAAGTCGAGTAGCTAAGTTTTCTTACGAATCTGAGTTAATGCAGCTGAGATATAGCTGAGAGTCATCCTTCAAGAATTTTCTCAGGGTCCCTTAATTATAGTGCAAAATACAGTTTGAATCTTCTTATTCTGAAGCTTTTATTTTATCCTGTAAGTAGAAGCTAATTCCAAGGAAAATTAAGGGCAAAGCTACATGCTGTGTATGAGAAATACTGTATTTTAACAAAAGAAGATGACAGGCATTGACATAAGCTTGTGGAATTTAGTGATTATTTTCTGATCTAAAGAAGGAAATCTTCAGGAATTTTAAGAAATGCTCATCCAACTGATACACATCAGAGAAAGAAAGTAGAAAAAAAGGCAATGTGGTTTTACATCGTACTAAATGTGGCATAAACAAACCTCTAACAATTACAATCACCAAATACAATTCCAGACATATTTTGCTTCAGTACTTTCTCCTAGGGATACCTCGTTATTGATTACTATATCTTTACTGCAACACATTAGATTCACTAAAATACTGTCATTTAAATTCTGTTAAGCAGCACTCTTCACATTCAATAACTAAATAATGTTAAATGTGGGTATAAATCTATTTCAGGTTAAAAACTGAAGAAAAATTCAACCAGAATTCCTTAGCACTGGCTAAAGTGTCTAACGTATGCACAAGGTTAAGGCAAGAGAAATTAACACTATGAAGTCTAACAATAAACATATGCTCTGCTGGTAACAAGAATGAGTAAAGTAATACAGATAAGAACCAACAGAAAAGCTGTTTTATTCCTTAAGAGTGTCTCTTACATAATGTGTTATAGCCTGCACAATTAAGGTATGGTAGCTTATACATAAACACATGTAGTATTCTAAAATCACTGAAAACATAATTTTTATGCATAAAATTTGCTGTCTTTAAACTCCACAAAGCTCTCTATTGGTTTGGGTTTCAATAGTGAAATTTAGCTGACACGTTGCTATCTTCAAACTTATACATTATATGAATAAACACAAGAGAAAAATTATGTTGCTGCTTATTCTAGGTGGCCAGTTTGAATGGTCATTTTAACATGTTTTAACTAATTCCTTTGATTAGGTTGCAGTTTTTTCTTAAATTCTTAGCCTAATTCTGAAGATTATGTTAATTTCCTTCAGCTTTAGGCTAAAATAATAAGAACACTGCTTTAGTATTTAGTATTTAATCCAATATTTAGCATTTATATGTGACAGAGAAAAGATTAACTATGTAACTGAAGTCATCATTCCTGAATTTTTGTCTTGGGACTTGCAATGAATATAAATAGGCTTTCAGCAACATGTGCTGAGAGAATGCATCAGGATCAGCACGTATGTCTCTGTTTGTCCCATCTATTATTACATCATTTTAACATTTAAAGCAGTGCCTGGAGGTTGCTATGGTTTTCACCCATTAAATGCTATAAGCCTGCTAAGTTAGGATTTTAATTAAAATTAAGGTGTTGGAAGATATTCCTAGACACAATTGTACCTAAATAGAAAAAAAAACCACATAGATTTTCAGAAATTATCAGTCTTAAAGTTCTTATAAAACTCACAATTCAAGATCACTTTGCATTTTTCAGAATTAGACTTACTGCTACAAAAGATTTTTACTTTTGCAGGGGTTTGTGCATAAATCCAGGGAAAAATAGTTTATTCAGCTGTAGTAGTTGACTACTCCAGTTTTCAGGAACTTGTGAAAAGGGTATATTTATCAGACCTTTTCAACGCTCAGCTGAAAACTGAATGGAACAATCTAGTCATAATTAAGTTCTAAAAATTAGTATACTGATGTTTAAAGGCATAAGAACTAAATTGTGCACCAGTGAAACTTCAGAAATTACTAAGAAACAGTCAAATATTAAAGCCTTACTTGTAAAAGTAGCATATTTATTCACAGTAAATTTACTATTTCTGAATAAATCTTTCATGATGAGTGTTTTATAGATATGGTATTTAATTAAAATTACCAGGGGGATGGGAAACCCAACATCTGATTGGTAGAAAACCCAGATGGCAGTATTTTTCATTTAATACAATTGTAAATTGAATGTATTTATTATGACTGATTTGGGAAGGTATATTAATCTTGCAGTAGATGTTAGAATATTAAGCTCAGGAGTAGATGGATCACAAAGGAATATCACAACTAGCAGGATCTAAAATGGCTTTTGTTTACATAAACTACACTTTTATGAGGCTGTGGGTTTTGTGATTTGTTTTCCCTCAAAATGGGGATTATTATTATTTTTTTAAATTCCCTTTATCATGCATGTTTGAAACTGTATGTACTTATTTATCTTTCGGAAATAAATGGACGAATTAGTAAGAAAACATAAACACATCCATTACTGAAAGTTTAAACAGATTCTGTTTTTTTAAATAAAACTTGTGCAAGGTTTATATCCATTAGCTTCCTGATCAGTTTGGTATGAAAGAAAACTCTTGCATTTTCTTAAAAAATAATGGGAAAATTCTATTTTAGCATAATACATTAAATGCCATCTTAATAAAGAATGGTTTAAACTATAATGTTAGTAGTTGGCAGGACTGTAATCTTGTTTCAACCTTAACAATGAGGTAGTGTTATATATCTATTCACAGTGTTCAATAAAAGGAGGAAAACATGAACACAAAGAGGCACAAATACAGATACAGAAAACCTATTCTTTAGAATACAATGAATAAAAATAGAAGCACTTAAAGTTACACTGGAAAGTGATGTTGTGATTATGTTCACCCAAATCCATCCTATGTTAGTGTAGCACAGGGGTCCTCAAACTACGGTCTGCAGGCCAGATACAGCCCTCCAGGGTCCTCAATCTGCCCCCTCGATATTTATAGAACTCCCCTGCCCACCCCCCCTGCCGGGGGTTGGGGGGGGGGGGACACC
>JAVJGJ010000037.1:21944990-21979971 GCA_035590215.1 Microhierax caerulescens | reverse complement strand
CCCTGCGGGGGGTTGGGGGGGGGGGGGAAACCAAGCAGCCGCAGATGACCCTGCCACTGAATCCACGTGCCGGCCCCCTGGTTAAAAAATTTTGAGGACCCCTGATGTAGCATTTTTTGAAACTTCCATATACATTTCCATACTATTATGTTCTAGATAAAATGAAACCATCTCATCATTTGAGTCCTTTAAAGAATTGAGAACTTATTTTCAGAAAGTAGAGCAGAGTGCTTTAAACTCATCAAATTCATTAAAAAATTATTAATTATTTTGCATTAGTATTTGACATACATTCACCCTATCAAACAATGATAATACTGGGAATGGCATCAAAAAGTCAGAAATATTTTCAGTGTGCTGTCTTATGTAAAGAGATAATGGACGGTATTTAAGGAATCACCATTCAGCTGGTCTGGCAGAAGGAAAAGAAAAGGAGAAAAAACCTTGACAGGTAGGTGGTGCTCCATCCATCTGAAGCCTTTCACCCAGCCGGCATGTCAGAATCTCGTTACCAACCAACGTAAAGCCTGGCTGACACTGGTATCTTATTATGTCTCCTGTTTGGAAAAACAAAACAAGACAAAACACAAACAAACAAAAGAAACATTAAACAGCAATTAACTGGGACTTTTAGCTTTGAAAACATTATTGATTAATGAAGTTTCTTGCTGCCATATATAATGGGCTAAATGACCTCTGGCATAAACAACTTTGATTAGCCTAAGAAAAGTGGTAAATGAGCATTATGTCAAGCACTGTGCTGCATCTATCACTGTTTTCCACTACATTATTTGTTGGATAGTTTGCTAATTTGTCTGGTTTTGACTGATGCTGTGTGAACCACGTGTCCACAAAGCTTTAAGCAGTATAATTTATTGGATAACTATTTTGAACTAAATAAAGAGATAAGACCAAGTCAGTAATGCATACAATCCTGAGGGAGGAGGGGGGAAATAGTAACTGGATATAGTTGATGATAGCTAAATTTGGCATAGTGAAAATAAATTGACAATTTTCAATTATTCAATTAATATAGTTTTATGTAACAATAAAAGTAAAAAAATTGTGTATCTCAGGAGTTCTCTTTGGTCCAGATTACAGCGCAGAAAAGAAAAAAAATAGTTTATTCTCTGTATTGCCAATATAACTGTCAAATATTGGATTATACTAAAAATGAATTTATTTCTCTTTGCCATAATGTGAGCAAAATTAGTTGGTCAGATGTCTGATGTCTCACATAAGTCATATTTTTTGAACAGGTGGCTAAGTAATATTATTAACATGTTTTAGAAGGTTAGAATGTCATTCCCTTTTCAGATCCTCTTAATTTTTACAAATTTGATTTTATCCTTCAAGACACAGAACCTTAATTCTGGTACAGAATATACCATTGTCTACACATTTTCTTGTGGATTTTGCTCATTTGTTTCAGTATAGCACAATGTTGTATATTAAACATTATTAAATATATATTTTAAAATGAAGTTAATTAGAAAGGAATTACTGTCTTATTCATATGTGATCTCTGAAACAGATGGGATTCAGGAGGTATAGGGAAGCAAAATGACTTCTCATAAACTGTATTTTCAAATATAAATCTAACATATTACAGGCATGATTTGCAACCTCAAAACCAAGAAATTTCTATGCATAGCAGTTTGTGTTTTTTTCTAAACAAACATTGCTTGTTTTTTCCCCCCCTCTAATATTACCTATTTCGAATTCATCATCCTCAGTTAGAATTTCAGCATTTGGTATATTTGTTGGAGGCTGGCAGACCCGGAGCTGATAGGCTATAAACAGGAAGAAAGCACAGTTGACATTCCCGTACTTAGACAGTTAACATAGCAATAACAAACATAACTGATATAATAACTACATTAACAGAGTAAAAATAAACATTTGTTCATTTACTTTGAAACTTTCAAAAGAACCCAAAGAAAGGAAGCATATAATTTTCAGAATTAATGAAAAATTGGAAGTTGTGTCTGTGTTCCTAATTATTTAATTCCAGTGGCAAAACTCTCTTCTTAAATAATCTAAGAAGCTTAGAAGTGGTTGCCAATTTTCTCAATTAATCTCATCTGAAAAGCAAATATGTTTTGTACTGTGCAATCATTGTTTTGTTTGTTTTGGGTTTTTACATTTTTTACTACTGAACTCTTCCCTTTTTGAAACTTTGTAATAAAGACAAGTTTTAGAATCCAAAAGATTCTACCCAGAGGCAGCATAACTGATGGACAGAAGCATTTTGAATGTGAAATTTCCCAGTAAATGAATAGTTGTGGAGCATGTCTCACCCGCAGACAGGGTCAGAGAGTAATTCTGCTTTCAAAATCCTCATTTGAAGTCCCACATGAAAAAATTTTCTGAGTTTTAACACATGTATGGAACAGCCAGGCAAAATAAACAGGTGAAATAAACAACAAAAAAGAGAAGTAAGAAGACTATGCAGAAACTATATAGTTTTGGTTTTTAACAGAGAAACTATGAGGATGGGTCTGTATTTGGACACAGATGAAATCGCTTTCAATTTGAATATGATTAGGACAGAAATCCAGCCAAAGAAATCACACTGCAGTATTTATACAGACAGTGTAGTTCACATTTTAAGGTGTACACTCAGGTTGATCAGTGAGTCACGTATGCCTCGTTCTCACTGAGACATTTTCATGCAGCATTGCTTTATAGAACCTCTCATTAGCAAGGAGACATCATCTACTTATGGCACATGATTCAGCTTCAGTTATACACAACTTTGTTACAACATGAGCTTGGATCCTTTAGTAATTGAATAGTCAAACTTTTGTCAATCACAAAAATTATATTTTAACCAGGTAAGGTCTTTTGTTGCTACTGAGTGACCCGTATCTGACATCTTCCTATTCCACTCCTTTTTATCAATTGTATAATGAAAAGCCACTTAGATCAGTGAGTCAGAAAGCTAACATCCTGCCTTAGGATAAAGTAATTTAAAATAAAACACACCAACGAAACATGGAGCAGCTGTGCTTTTTGCATTTTTAAAAAATAATAATAAAAATCATCAACATAATTAAAAAAATGATTCAACAAACAACTCATATCATTTATCTCAAATGTCTCTCATTTAGGGGTATCATTCATTGTAATTGGCAAATTATGTATTTAAACTAAATCTGACTCCTCTCACTGCCTTGCCTTTATTGCTATAAATTTTATGTAGCTCATGAATGATCATAGATTCAAGGACTGAGACATTTATTTATCTTGACAACATCAGCCCAAAAGGCGTTTTAAGTTTCTTCATGAATAATTCTTTGTGCTGTTCAGTTTGCATCTTTATTACACATTAGGGCCCACACTTGTGGAATGACAATTTCCACAATAATGAGAGAAACAAGCACAAGGAGATAAAGTTCATTAGAGGCACTTTATTAATAATAAGCGATAGGATGAGAGGAAGTGGCCAAAAATTGCTCCAGGGAAGATTTACATTGGATATTAGGAAAAAAAATAATTCTTCACTGAAAAGGGTTATCAAGCATTGGAACAGGCTGTCCAGGGAAGTGGTTGAGTCACCATCCCTGGAGGTATTTAAAAGACGTGTAGATGTTTCACTTAGGGACATAGTTTGGTGGTGGACTCAGCAGTGTTAGGTTTATGGTTGGACTCAGTGATCTTAAAGGTCTTTTCCAATCTAGAGTGATCCTATGGATCTATGATTCTATGAGCATTTTTACATGTTTGGCCATATACCAATGTATTCATATATAACATTACATAGCAATTTATATATTGATGAATACAAAGGGTCAGTTTGTCTTTTGCAAGCTGTTACATGCAATTTAGATGGTCAGATATGGGATGAAAAATTTGGCGCCTCTCTGCCTAATTCTACCTGAGTCTATACTCCATAATCAACGCACGTGCTATTGCTGCTCATTTTTTTTCACTATGAGATTTAAGGTCTTTTATGGTTTGCATTGTTCTGTTTGAAGTTCCATTAATCCCCACAATTCTATCTGTATTCACCTTGCTCTTTACTAAGCCAAAATCAAAGCCATCTAGTTTCAAAATCTGATCAGGAACCAGAAAAAAAAGACTGTAGTCTGTCTATGTTTCCTATGAATAGTCAATCCAACAGGCATTCACATAGCACCTAAAACCACCCTTGCTTCTGAACCTGTTTCCTTGCAATGACAGTAATGTAAATGAGATGTGACCACAGGACTACAAAAAGAGGTAGAATTTGGCACATTAATACTTTTCATTCAGTATTTAATTCAAGGGCAGTTTAGCATTACTTACACAGTATAGTTCACTATTATTGAAATCTCTCACAGTAACTTCTTCAAAATATCCAAATATCTAAGAGAAACCTAATGTCCTCCACAAACATTTAGATTACAAAGCAATTTTAGAAGCATTGTAAGCAGTGAGAAGTTGAGCACCTTGGACTGCAGGGTCTTGATGCTTCTTGCTTACACATCTTCACAATGCATTGACCTAGTAGTTGTCAGTCATATTAATAATAGCATCTTATCTTAGAAAAAGTAACAGAAGTATTTCTTTAATGCATTTTCTTCCTGCAGTAATGACTACAGACAATGAGATAGTGCAATTTGCCATACTTACCATGATAACTAAGTACAAAAAAGCCACTGGTAGTAAAGTCACTGTGAAACTTGATCAGAATCTGATTGGAAGTGCTATAGACTGATTCTAACGCAGTGTTGCCGCTAAATTGTCCAATTTGAGGAGAAGTTTGGTCTGGTCCATCCCTAAGAAAAGCAGATACAAAAAGATGGTTTTGTCCAAACAAATAATTTAACTTATTTGAATTTTAATATAAAGTAGTAAAATTTCTCTAGGTTACTCTAAAAGCCATGAGTCATCTAAAATAAGATAAAACAGATATAAAGGTCTGAAAGCCTTTTGAAATTTTGTATGCCCATTGGACTATAGCAGGTAGTAGTTTAAAGGACCATCAAAACTTATTAGAAATCAAGATCCTCCATACAACCACCTTTTGGAAGTATTGTCCTTTTTTTTTAAATAAAAAATGCAGCAAGCTCAAACTGATTAAATTTGTGATTGTACTTCATCTTTCTGCCACAAGCTCTGCTCACATTTAAGTATCTATGCTTCCAAAGGTGGCTACCAGAAAATAAACAAACCTAACACTGCTCATGTCACCCAGTCTTTTTAGTAATTTATAGGGAAATTAGAGATTAATAGTACTTAATATTTCAAAGACAATGAGTGAATATGAGCTTCACAAAAATTTAAACCAAAATGCTTATACTCTACTGAATACAAGTTTCCACTTGAAATCTGCATGTGGGCATTTATATATGCAGACTTCAATTATAACAATTATTTGAAAGATGCTACTTTTAGATATTCTCTGCAGTCAGAATTTTTAAACCTAGTATCCCCTCCCCCCAAATAAAACATTACAATATTATTATTTATAGTTTATAGTAGATATGGACACTTAAGAATTCATTTAAAGTTTGTTTTTATGAGTTTAGGCTTTTTTGGATCAATTTCTTACTGAGAGAGATGTGCCACATGATTTATATAAATGTTTGTGTCTCTTTGGCTCAGGTAGACATTCATATAAATGTTGGCAATTTTAACCAAAACTGAGCATGACATGCACTTGAATAATTTCTTAAATCCTTCTTTGCATACATTGATTGATATTATTTTGCACTATTTGTTATCATTTAGACAATATGTGAACTGCTGGTAAGATCATTTCTATGTTACAGAAGAATGAATTAGTCATTTCAACAGAAAAATTAAACCAAAGTTAGTACTAAACAACAGTGGAACTGTACAGAGGACAGAATAATGAAACAAGGACATTACATTTTCATACTTGATTCCTTCCAGATGAGAATTAATGAACATTAAGTAATAAAAGTTATTTTTTTCTAATGGTTATTGGCATAAGATTTTTAAAATGAAAATAATTTCAAATTAAAATTATGGATATTTTTTGCTTTGAAAAATTTACAATAATTCATTTGTCCAAATTCTCACATACTGTCCCTTCCCCTTCTGCTTTATTAGAGAAGTAGTATGATTTGAAGAAGAATTTGAATTGTGAATAAAATGTATTTTTTCCATTAAAAATGGCTATAAAATTTATGATTAATTCTGTAAATAAATAATAACACAGAAGTGGCATAAGCTATATAATTATGTAGCCATCACATATATAATGGAGCTCATATGCATGATGTATACACAAATAGCATAATATGTATTTTAATTTCAGAACATCTCCTAAATGTGTTGTTAATCTAAATAGGATATAAAACATACATATATAAAAAAAAAAAATCAGCAAAGAACATATAATGAAATAAAACTGAGATTTTACCTTTGTTATGGTATATACAAGTAATTTTAATAAGAACGAAGTTTGTTACACAGCCAGGAGTAAAACTGAAAGCACATCAAACCACTTGATAGAAATGAATAGTTGAATGGAAGAAGCATTAGAAAAGGACAGTAGTGTTCTTGCTTATGTGGGATGTAACAGAGAAAAGATGTCTGTATGCATAAAAAAAGTATAATTTAATTCAGGAAAGATTCTGAAGGTCACCTTAAATTTGATACACAAAACAAGTGAAGAGTTTGATGGATTCAACATTATCTGGGTTTTATCAGGGCAACAGTGTGGGTACACATTCTGATCAAATTTTGGTTAGACTTTAAGGCAATGCAATTAAGTATGTGGGATACAGGACAAGACAGTTTGTAGCACACAAGATGAAAAGAAACCAACAGGAAATACAGAAATGATGACAAAGGTGTACAGAGAATGTTTAATGTTTAGGACAGTAAGAATGGCATCTGGAGTTAAACTGATTTATATGAATTTAGATTTCTGCAGAAACATAAAATTAATTATTATTCCAAATTGCCTCTCATTATTTTGCGCTACTCAGACTAGAGGACTATTATCTCAACCTGTGGATTTTCAATCTGCAGGTACAATAATCTGTGGATTATTGTTTTAGGCAAGCTTCCAAAGGTTTTAGCCACTGTTGAAATGTCCAGGTGACTCACTGATAACAGTTTCAAGATTACATTGGAGCTGTTACACTTTGTTATAGCTTCCCGCCTTTAACATCTTTGCAAGTAAAAAAAATGGGGGCTTTGTTACCTGAAAAGATTCACAATAGACATAGACTCAGAAAACATCAGAAACATGATGGATTAGTGGAAATCACTCATTTGCATTACACAGAACACCAGTTTAAAAGGAAAAATCACAGACTCTGCTTTAATTCATACTTTGTTGCATAGCGTCACATGAAGATGAACTAAATACCAAAAGTATTTTCTTACCAAACAGTTATGAAATCATATATTGGCTCTGTTTGGAGAACTGTGAAATTGATGTATATTCCATTTCCAGGTGGTACTCTTACAAGCCAGAAGCAGTCTTGAAAGTTTGGATACTCATCAGGGTATCCTGGAGAGTATATGGTGCCATTCATCGCAGTTATATTTCCTCCACAGAGAGCTATAAAAACGATATTATTTTTATAAAACATTAGACACTATTTGCATTCTACTTAGACCATGTAAAAGCCATACTTTTAAACACATTTGGAACAATATAATCACATTATGTAAAACCATTGCTATGTACAGAAAACAGAATTTATGGAGCATTTTGCAGAGTCATGAGTCTATTTTGACATTACTGGACGATTTTTTTTTTTAAAAAAAGTAATTCTGGTGTCATAAATACTATCACAACTGGATCAAAAGTAATATTCAGATGTTGGGTTAAATTATTCCCTGCACAATTGAAAACCACTTTGTTACAGCTTTGTGTAAATGCCACCTACAAATTAGCAGTGAAACACATTCATTCCTTTCATTTATTGTCACAAGAAAGTAGCCAATGAAAATCATCAGGTCGGAGAAGAGATATCTTAAGTTGATGGGTGGGAAACATTAGAAGAAAATTAGATGATAATTTGAAAATGAAAATGTTGTGTGCAACAGTATGAATAGCAATTTTACATTTCCTGAGATAAATTCTGGTAGGCGAAGTAAGAGTTCTTTCTGTAATTCTTGTTGAAGTGCACTAATTTCGGACACCATAGAGTGTAAGACTGACCATACAGATTCTGGATTTTCATAACTATGTATTTCAGGAAAACTATTAGTCAAAACTATACAATTTTCTCCACAGAGGTTTCAGATGCACATTGAATATGACACCAACCTGTTACTAAAGAAGAGAAATTGTTATAAGAAGCCCCGTTCTAGAAAAGTGAGCAAAGCTTAAAACTGTATAATTTGCTTTATTTTGCATACATTCCTCCCCACTCCAGCCCAAACAGGCATGAAATGGCAACCCAGATTCCATAAAATATATTCAAGAACCTCTAACCAGAGAACATCTTGTTGGTCATATAAATTTGACATGTAGGAGTTATGCACTGTTCATATTTAGGTAAAGCATGTGTTATAGTTTCTGTGTATACTTTGGTGCTGGGCTGTAGGACAAGTCACACTTGTGTGACTTAAGTCACACTTCATCCATTCAGACTCAACAGCTGCTAAACTGTGTTTCCTTAACTCAAGGGTTTTTGAGCAGTGCAGACAGAATTGATTTTGCAGCAGGATCTTAAGGGAGTGAAGACATGCGCTGATGACTGTCAGGCAATGAGATTTCTTGGAAAAGAAGAAGGAACAGACTCCAAATAGATGAAAGTGAGGGAGATGAGTTAAGAAGGGTCAGAGAGCGTTAGATGGTGCTGAGCACAGGTCAGAGGGATTTTAGGTGCATGAGGGTGCAAGGAGAACAAATCTGTTAAACATGAAACACGTTTAGTGCTACTTGATTCAGATTGCTTCAAGAAGTTTGAGGCATTAAACAAGCCTTAGCATATGTTGCCTTACAATAAAGATATTACAGCAAATACAAATGTATAACATACTGTACTTCTCTGGCACTAGGCATATACAAAAAAGCCCACTTCATTTTAATGCTTTTGAACACAAGGCCTTTATCTCAAATCATACCAAGTACAACTAGAAGATAACTAATTATCTTTTTCCTTCAAGAAGAAAAAAACAAAACCCAAACTCAAAAACATCAGTAGCATATAAAAATGTCAAAAACTGTTTACTAAAAATACCAAAGTAAATAGTTGCACAAAACCCCATGTAATTTAAGAAATTTCTCTGGGAGCTGAGTAATGCTGGCAGTCTGTAATCATACAGCACAGCACACATTAGAGCTCTATTATAATTCAGTTGATTTTTTTTATCTTCATCTTTTCATATCACATTAAATAGAAAGAAAGAACCTCCAGCCACTGCTCAGGAACTTCATAATAAGTGATACTGAGAAAAGTAACATGATCTGGGCATCTTAGAATTTACTGATTAAATTCCGAGTTCCAGTAAGGTAATTAAAAAAAAAACAGAATCACTTAATTCAGTAAATTATTTTTCTTGATTCTGAGGCACAGAAAATAATGCTAGAACTATGTAACAGGGAAAAGCTAGGCTTTTTAGCAGTTAAGACATGAACCATTACTATTCCTCCAGGATCCAGAAAATGGGGGTTTTAACTTAATTGTGATGAATTAACTTCTTCCCCTTTCAAAAGACAGACAGTTTAGGTGTCTTCTCTCTTTTATAAGATAAGGCTTCTCCTTCTGACTTCAGTATCAGATAGGTCTTAATTTAGCTACCACACCCCTCCCCAATGCCTGTGGCTCATTGATTCCAAAAGGAATTTTGAATAATGAGGCTTCTAATTTAAGTACTTAAAGATGATTCAGAATACAATGCAAAAATTTAGAAAAGAAGGTGGCTTATTATTTTCTGTGGGTGGGGATTTCCCCCCCAGACCCCGGCATTCCTCTTCAACTTCCTTATTATTGAGAATCCCATTATTAATACTGAGCTTTTACCATTCAATACAGAGGTAAGTTAGGCCTTTAATCCAGGTCCTGAATACCCCTCCTGAAACTGTGGAGGGACCTTAGAGCACATGAAAGTGGACGCCCAATGCCTTGTATAGATCTCATCTTTGTGGAAACCCATGTTTAGGCATATAGAGAATTTTACAGTCAGTAACTTAATTGCTGTCTGAGTATTGCCACAACTGTGACAAGTGTGGATCTTCCAGAAGCATATAATTATTTCATATGGAAGAAAAATCAGTCCCCAGTTCTACAAATAAGTTCTGCAGTGCACAGTTCTCTCTGAAAGTTATTTCCATTTTACCAAAATATCCATCCTTGTCTGTTTGAGAGTTTGATGACACTAAACAATGGACTTTGGCCTGCTGCTTAGGTACAGGTTCCTTTCAGCATAGCTAGGGATAAGACAAGCACCTCTACACAATCATCATATACATTCATTCTGTCTCCTTAAAATTTCAGCTATGTGCAAGCCACAGTTCCTTGAATCTGCTTACCTGTTGCAAGCATATCAGTGTAAAAAAATGTAAAAGGATAAAAATTCAATTTTAAAAAAATCCTATTCCCAAAAATTGTATGTACAAAGGACTTCACACAGCACTGACTGGAGGACAACTGCACTTTATGTCACCTTCGACATTTCTTTCTAACTCATAAGACAGAACATACATGGCCAGAGTTGGGAAATTCAATTTTTGAATCCTTTTTTCTTGATCAAGTGCAGAGCAAGTGCGAGTAGCACCACCAAGATTAAAAAGCAGCATGGGTCTCCACATTCCAGACCTTAAGCCTAACCATCCAAAAATAAACTTATTATCTCAGGTAAGTTTTCAGAGATTTTATATTTCCATGAAACATTTCAGCTTCTCTGCAAAAAAATTTCATGTGCAAAATTGAATACTTCCTCTGCAAAGAATGACAATATAAAAATATAGGTCTCTATAAATTGAAAAGCTCAAATGTTTTCAGTTAACAGTCCTTAGGAAGACTTACAAATAATGAAGCACTCACAGGTCAGCCAGAACATACCTTCACATCTAGGGAGAGGATGATTCCAGTTACGGCTGATGCCATGAAGACAAGTCAGAGCTGAATTTCCAATTAATGTGTAGCCAGGAAAACACTCAAATGAAATAGTTTGTCCCACAGTAAAGTCATTCCCAATAACAAAACCATTACGAAATGGTCGAGGGTCAGGACAGCTTTGTAGCTGATACGCTGAAATAAATAAATAAGTAATAATAATGGGGGGGTGACGGGGGACGGGGACAAACCCCTAAAATACAATTTTTAAAAATTTCAAAAATAATAGCTTTTAATTAAAATAAAATTTAAAAAATCATGACCATGCCATATGTCTTAAGTTCCATCATGGTGACATTCAAAATTGTTCACCCTACTCCAAAGAAACACAGTGAAACATTACCACAGCAATTCTGGGGAAATACACATAAAAATTAATTTACAATTCCAAACCTTATAAGGAAAACATAATAGTGTAATAGAAGTTTAAATGATCTTATGTTCTTTACATTTTGATTGTGTGTGTGTAAACAAACACCCAGCACCCTACCCTACAGGTTTTTGGAACAGACTCCATAAAGCCGAAAATGAGACTAGCTTCTGAATTTTATCTTTTAATTTTACTAAGTATAGCAATACTGCACTAGAGAAGAAAAAAGTAGAAAGGAATTTAGACTTTTTATTTTCTCCACTTAGATCTGCAAAAAGAGAAGCCACTGGCCGGCTTTTTAAGACTATAAATTGCTTCCAAGTGCACCCTTAAGTACACCCTAATAAAATAGATCCAAGCTACTGACAATGAAAATTAAAAAGGCTGTAGAAGAGTATCTAAACTAGAAGAATGGGAAAAAACTAGCAGGTCCAGAAGACTGATGTGATGTCATGACAGGGAGAAGGCTAACAGCCAATGTACCTCTCAAAACAGTGCAGAAGACAAATAGCAGAATTACAATAAATAGGAAAAGCAACTGCATGTTGAGTGATAAATACAGTATTAAGGAACAGAATAAGGGCCAAACTAAGAACTCCCTTGACACCAACACAGGAGACTAGAACACCACAAGAGGTGGAATGCTTGAACCAACAAACTGCCCTGACACAAAAGGCATGGCAGGGAGCAGAAGGATGCAGTGTTGCCAGGTGACCACCTTTCCAAGACTGAGAGAGCAGAGATTTCCAGGTGGAAAAGCAGCACTGTTATTTAGAAATATTAGAGTGCCATAGAAGAAAAATATTACCAGAATAAAGCAGTATGATAGAATACTCATAGGTAGAAATTAAAACTCCAGAAATATAAGTGCAGTACTGAGCTGCTTCTACAAACATCTAAACAGGAAAATGATAGTGCGTAGGAAATGTTAAGCAAAATTAGAGAAGCTGCAAAAATATGGCAGGTAGCAGTAACGGAATACCCAAATATCCATCTCACCAGGATTGACTTGAACAAGTAAGATTTGAATGCAAGAAATAACTGTTCCCCAGAACAAGCAGTCTGAGAGCCCACAAAAAACAATCTTATTTTAGATTTGAACCAGCTTGGTACTCAAGCCTTAGTTCAACAAGGATTCATGGGAGAACTGCTCTATAATAGCAATCATAATGCAGTTTGGTTGAACTGGAAGGGAGCAAGTCAAATAAACCCAGCACAGGGGTATTCAATTTTCTGGAAAGGAAATTATACAAAAATGAAGCAATGCAGATTGGAATCTCCTAACTGACACTACTTTAAAGACCAGGTAAAATGTATTCTGCAGCTCAGAAAAAAACCCACACTACAGCAGTTCAGAAAAATGCCTGTGTAGCTCAGTAGGAAAGTTAAAGAAGCTACAATAGGGAAAAGGTTGGCATTTAAACAATGAAAGTCTGCCTTTCCAAAAAGTCCTAAAACATAGCAGGTCAAATTTAATTAGAAAATAAAGAGAGCAAAAATAATTTGAAAAATGTCTTGAGATGTCTCAACTGATAAAAAAAACACCCCAACATTGACAACATCAGATGCAAGAAGTCATTTAGGGCACTAGTGGGATCAAAGGACTTGGGGATTAGGATGCCATAGAAAGAAAAAACTCTGTAAATTCTTTGTATCCATCTTTACTGCTGAAGATGGTATAGAGATTTCCAAACAAGATAATGGTGCTTGTATTATGCAGGTCTAAGGTACTAGATCAATCTGAAGTAAATACAGAAATACTGCTCTAAACGAGCAAGACAAAGCACCAGGAGCAGATGGCTTTCACCCAGAAAAGCTGCTGAACCAAGATGTGTATTGTATCATTTCCAGATCTGATTTAGAGGAGTGGTGATTTCCCACTGTAAATCACATCTATCTTTACGAGGGGATCTATGAAATTACAGACCAGCAAGTCTGACTTCTACATCTGATAATATGATACAGCCTATAACAATGAATAACGTTACTGAGCACATGACTAAACATGGTTTCTTGTTTACAGAACTGGAGGCAATACGATTGGAGTTCACAAAAGTCATAAAGACAGTGGAAAGGCTGAATGTGAAAGTGCCATCAAATCCACAGTAATGGAATTAGGAGTCTCACAACAACTATGGATGCTGGGAAAGTACAAAAAAACCCCTAGCTAGGCTTCTGTGCTGCTAAGTAGAATTTCCTTTTGCCGTTTGGAGATACTATATTGAGCAAAATGGAGAATTTTTCTGATCCAGTAGGGGTGTGTGTGTTATATTTACATTCCTGTATTTAAGGAATAGGATAATAAACCTGTCTGTGGTTTTCTTTTTCTCAGAAGAATTACAAGGCTCTATAATAAAATATGAATATCAAATATTTTATAGCAAACAAGTAAGATTTGAAAATAAGTGTCTCTTACACATCTTAGTGAATTTTTCCAAGAAGATTTGAAACATTGATTTCTTATTACAGAACTGAGTAAAAATACAGTATGCAATTCTGCAAAATCAGAACATCACAGATTGTATATGATTGAAAGAGACAGTTCTCGTGTGGTTAAAAACACGGTCAGGAACTTTTTAGTTGACACATAACAACGTACCAAAAATCAGTACTGTTACTATTAATAACAGTAATAATATATGCTCTTAAGTCTTTTACTGCCCTTCTTAGCAGTAGATTTCAAGTTCCCTTACTCTTACAAACTGTGTCATTTTCCACATAAAATGTCAAAATCTTCCCAGGCAATTTAAGTCATAAATTGACTTCTTCTTTAAAAGCTCACACTTTTTACAGTGGCTTACATCCAGAATGTTACAGAGTTCAAGTCAATTTGCCCTTGTTACTACTGAGTAATAGGAGACTGCTATAAAGTAAAACCTCTTTAAATCATCCTTTGATGCTATTCATATCATGAAAACAGGTATAGTTTAAAATACACATTTGATCTTTTTCTGTGAACAGTGGTCATCTAATCCCTTTTAAATGATTCTGCAATTGTATAAAAAGAATTATGATCTTGCAATCTTCCCCAGCTCAGCATGACCTATTTGGGTACAACAAACAGAACAAGAACCTTCCAGGGCAACTGTGAACTAAGAAATAAAATTGATTTGGAGATTTCTGGATTGGCATTATTCTGTACTAGCCTACATTGATCCGGTACTGTAAAACAATATTTAGATCTTTCCCTTCCAGAACTCAACACAAATTTGAGACTCCCATATGCTTTTAAAGATCAAACAATAGAGATTCTTACTTTGTAAAGACATGCAATGTAAATTAATATGCCAGCCAAATTCAGGTATGGGAAATTATCTGTTTGCCTACGTTTGAACTGCCTTTTAAAGAGAATATGCCATTATTTTTCCTTTTTCATCTTATTTTTTTTCATTCTCCTGTTCGATCTCGATGCATAACACTTTGGTTTGAAACACACAAAATCTTATATTTCATGTTTATCTTTTAGGAATGCCAAAAAAAGAATTAACCTTCAATAGCCACCTTGTTCTCACATAAGAAAGTCAAAATCTCACCTTGATATACAATATGAAATCCTTGTTTGTTCTGTGAGTAATCGCTGTGAAAGTATAAGCTGGTTTCATGAGTTGTGCTGAACAGAGAGGCTGGTAGCTGAGGGCCACTTAGTCTCCCAATAACAGTGCTAGTTTCTGTAGATCCACTCCTGACTTCTAAGTAATCATGTATGGTCTCCGTTGAGAAATTCACAAATTGCAAATGGACACCTGAAAAACGTCATCAGTAAATAAAAGCCACCAGTATCAATACCAGGAGGGAAAATAAAGTACGTACATTTTACACTGATATCAGAAAATAAGGTAACCAGTGGAAATGCATGTGTTACACTCCCAGATACATTCACAGAATTCAGTTAGAAGCATTCTTACTCCTCATGCATTACTAACTCCAAAGTAAGAAATGCTAACACTGAAATACTAACATGATCCAAAGCATTGAATTGTAGGTACTTTATATGTAACTTTTTGGAAAAGTTTATTTATGTATTTAGGGCAAATTTCAGTTCTGAACCTTGAAAACATTAAATTTAGTTAAAGCTTTCCTGTTTTCAATTGCATAAAATAGTCTCCATTTGTATTAAAAGTAAAAAATGCTTTGCATACCACACCTGGAAAAAAAGCCAGTAACAGAACACCACCCCAGAGACAGCTGTATTTCAGTTGCACATAAACTGATCTCTCTCAGCTTAAATATATTAAAACATTATGTGTATATATATATATATATATATTTTATATATAAAAAATTACGAGGCACAGTAAAAATATACATATAGTATGGATTATATATATTGTAAAGGTATGTAGAAAGAGAGTGCCTGCTCCTTTAAGGGTATCTGGCCAAAGACGTTTTTTATTGAAGCAAGGGAAAATAAGAAAAGGAGAAAGATGTAAACAAGAACATACCGGGTCACCAACCTGAGGGACAAATTGTAAGGGAGGCAGAGATGGAAACCAGGCCTGGTCAATCACAGTAATTGATGAGGTCAAGTGAGAGTGTGAGAATTTTTATTCTAGCAAGGTTATCTGATCAAGTACTTTATAAATTGTGAACCAACAGAGAAAGGGAAACTGGAACCCAAAATATACCAAGACACAGAGCTCACAAAGCAAACATGGAGCCAATGACAATGACAAGAAACAAACCTTGCTAGTCACATGAATTGATAGGCTATCAAGAAACTACAGGCGCAAATTCTAGGAAGATTAACCTAGGCTTTGCAACCATTAAGACTGTGAAGCCAGGGTCCCTCACACCCGGAGGGGTGCAGGAACTGATAAGACAAGCCCCTGAGGGGACGTGCAGGGGAAAGGACAGCAGGGAGGAACAAAGACAGGTGTAGGCAGAAAAGGGCATAAAAGGGGCTGGTTGTGGGTAAAATGGGGCCAGTCAGTACATCTGTCTGTCTGAGCTCCTCACCTGATTACTCAGATCTTCTTACTAAATCTTTTCTTAACTACCTGTGTGATCTCTCTCTACCCTGTGTGTATGTGTGGTGCAAGGACTTAAGTGCCAGCTACTGGTGAGACCCAAATCTGTGAGTGGAATTTGGTGCCAGCTACTGGAGTCAGATAAGGGGTGCGGGCGTGTGACCTGTGGTGGCAGCCACCGGAGTGAGCAAGGGGCCATAGCTCTCTGGATCTAGGGAGAGTCCATCGGACCTTGGGCCCAGAATGCCAGCCAGTGGGGGAACTGGTATGAGGGGACTGGGTGCCAGTCACTGGAGTCAGAGCAGCAGCATTGGCAACCCCAGCCTGAACTGAGTGTGAGGGTCTTTTGACTTCCATCCACAGGGGTGGGAACAGTGTATGTTCTCAAAATCAGGCACTGGGGGGACCTGTGCGAGTGAGGAGCTCAGTGTTGGCAGCTGGCGTGGAACCATGGGTCACACACAGCCTGTGTGCCTGGTGCTGGCTGCTAGGGGGAGGAGTGTCTGTATCATCTTCAGCCCTGGTGTGTGTAGGGGCACACATCTGTCATCTGCTAATGAACTTCAGATTGGAGTAGCTGGTGAGCAGGAAGGCCTTAGTTCCAAGCCAGGATACCAGGCAGGCAGGGCCCATGCTGGTACACCCAGGAGGACTTGGGAATGTGGAGTGCATAAGGGATGAGTGTGTGAGTGCTGTCTCTTTGCAGCAAGCATCAACCTGGACCAGCCAGCAAGTAGGGGACCTGTGGAGCAGGCAAGGGGGCCCAAGATCCAGACAAGGGTGCCATGTGGACACTCAAGGCATCTGCAAATGTCTGTGTGCTTGTGAATGTAGAGAATGTGCCTGCACTAGTGACCTTCTGTCTCTGCTAGCTCAAGAGGTGGAGGGGACTTGGCTGCCTGTGCTTGTGTTTTATTTATGTGAGTCCTGCATGTAGGAGCTGCTGAAGGCAGCACCTTCCCTGTGGCAGCTTGTGTGACCAGCCAGCCATGTCAGTGTCCCTCATATGTGTGTCTGTGCTCAGCTTCATTACTATTTGAAACTGCAAATGAGAAGGTGGCATCCATGTGCATCAGCCTGGGCAGAGACCTGGGCTCTGGTGGCTGGGCAGGAGGGTCCTCAGCTGGAGTGGCTGCAGGAGATGGCCACACTCCTTACATCGCTTAACATATATATTATTTTTGAGTTGCAAAAAATGTAAATTATATTATCTAACCATCATTCATGAGTACCTTTCCCATTAAACATACAGTTCAATTATTTAATTCTCATACACACACTGTGGCATATGATGACCTTGCCAACAGAAATTTCTGATTATTTGTTTCAGTAAGGAACAGGAAGGTAGCTTACTGTCCATTAGCAAGTTACCTCTCCTAACCAGGTGATGTATTACAATGATTATGTGGCAGGAGAAGAAAACGTTCAGCAGTTGAGTAGTTATAGGGCTTTTTAAACATTTTCCTGTTTTTACGTAATTCTATTTAAGTTAGAACAAAGTAGGATTTGTATTTTGTCTGGAGCTAGTGCAACTATGGAATGATAATGGAGTACTTTCATTAAGAAGATGATTGAGTCCCACTGGCATTTCTGGCAAAGACAATCAACATGGTTTTTTATAAAATTGAAAGGAAAAGATATAATGTCAGATTAGTTGTTGAAAAGTCATGAATAATTTTGTAACTCCTAAACTGTAATGGCTAAATAGTGTTTGTCACTGTCTTTTAGAGCTTTGTCCCCAGACACCATGTAAAGTTTATAGTTGGAAAAAAGGTTGGTGCATAATTACATTAGTGTTACCATGATCATTTCTGTCTCTCTCTCTGTGATAAGAAAGACTTTGCTTATGTCATTCTACTTTGCCAGCCTTCCAAATATTTCCTACACAGAAAATCCAGTTATATTCAAACTTTGGTCTTTCTCTATCCATTATATTTGTAGACTTGGCCTTTTATTTGATCCTCTGAGCCAAGCACTTGTCCAAAGTTTAAGCTGCCACTAATACCTGCCAACTCGTGCTATCATTTTTTTCTTTTTCACCCACTGTGTTCAATACAAAAATGGCTCTAATATATTTTTGCCCATCATTCTGCTCTCTATACTCTACAGCCTTTCACTACAGGTTACTGAACCATATCAATCTTCCAAAATATTAATTCTTTTCTCAGCCTGTAGCACCTGCCCCTGTTTGTCTCAGACTTCTGCTTGCTAGACTGTTCTTTTCTGTGGCTTTTTGCTATTTGGAAACCCCTGTGAAATGAGTATTTCATATATTTATATATAAGATCTAACCATAAATCTCAGAAAGAATAGCAACAAATCATATAAAGTAACCTTCTAAGTTGACTGCAAATCAAGTGTCATTGGTTTAGATTACACCATTAGCTAACATAAAGTGCAAAAGCTTATGATCCGTGCATTTTAATTGGGAAAACAATTGTTAGAAACACTTAAACAAGTGAAAGCCTACAGCAGGTTCTCATGATGGTGTTTCTGAGTTTTTCTATTTACTCTCAGAAGAGTTAGATGTATGGCCTTCCACTGGACTAGGACCACAGCATCACTAAAATCAGTTTTAGCCATTGCTTTTTCAAATGTCACTTTTTTTTTTCCCCTCACCTTTACAATGAAATTTTACTTTAATTTCCAGTTCAGGTTTAATCATATCCTATTTAGGTCGAAAATGTCAAGCACATTTCAATCTGGGCAGTTTGAGTTTTCTTCTAGAAAAAGGAGCATTTAGTTTTCCTATACATGAACTGGAAAACAGTTCACAAATCCAGTGAATAAAGGTCATTTGGTACAAAGCAGTGCAGAACTATTAGTTTCGGTGGAGCTAAACTTAATTTTTTTTTATCCAAAAAACTGTTTACAAGACTTGGACAGTTTTATTTCCTTCAAAGGAAGTGAAATTAGATAGTATGTTAACATGAAGTTTAAATAGGAGTCTGAAGAGCCAAATTGGAATTATTGGATACAGAGTGAGAAATGGAAACAGAAGCCTGGGAGAATGCAAGCAAAGAAAAAGGACTGGACTAAGGCCTCAGTATTTGAAAAGAGGCAGGATAGTAGTAAAGTGAGGCAAGATGCAAGATGCAAAAGGCAAAGTATTTGGGATAAAACCAGCAGTTTCTGTATGCAGTTGAACACACCATTTTATGGAATTTGAAATTGAATCAATATTCCAGATTTTTATTTATCTACTATATTAGCAAATTACTTTGGAACCATCTAGCAAAGTATCCTGTTCCCTTATAGATGTGAATATCCTTTTCCCTATAGCTTTGACCCAGGGATGATGTACCTACTACTGCTATTATTTTCTGTGATAACACAACTAGCAGGGATCTGCTTGGGATCTGAAGGTTCTAAACAGCATTATGACTCATGATGAAACACTAGAAGCTGTCTAAAATTCAGGTAACAACAAAATTAAAGTGTTGATGCTACTTCTATAAAATACTAATACGATAAAATCAAATATTGACTTGAATCTTGTGCCTTTTGAACAAAATGCAAACATAAAGAATGGATTCTATAAGGAAATCCCTATGCTGACATAATGTATTTCCCACAGATAGATTCTGTTAGGTCAATATTACTGAGTGTTTAATATTCTTAAACTTAAACAACCCATACAGAACAACTGGCTTTCATTTAAATCACAAATCAATCAGGTTCATGGGAAGTATATTATAAAAGATCACAGAAGTGATTTTAAGAAGAGGAGAGAAAGACTCTGAACACATGGAGAAGGGAAAACTATTTGGATGTCACCTTCACTTACTTGGAAGACCCTGAAATTCTGTATTATCGAGTAAAGAATATGGCAGAAGATGGCAAGAATAAAATAGAGAAGTGAGGTATATCTGAAAATAAAAAGCATGCCATTTAACTAGCATATAAAGAAAAAATAATCAAGTGCATGTGCTTCTACAAAAGTGCCATGAGTGTAAAATGTTAGATAGGCCAATTGTACTGGCTAGCTTTGAATAAAGATTTTGCAATGATAGATATATAGAATCCACCGAAAGCTGCTCAAGGGATTAGCCAATGGGTTAGCCAAGAGAAGTTCTGGTCACCAGAAAAAGCCTGAAGCTATATCCACCTTTAAGACAAGAAAAAGGACTTGGGCAATGGCAGCTGCAGGTTCACTGCAGTCCATGGAAAGTTTATGCAACTTCCAAACACAAGAAAGACAAAAAGGGACTCAGGAGCAGTGAACATGGATTTACTAACAGAAAATCACAGTTAATCAACCACTGTTTCCTTCTATGATTAAACTGACACAGGGATAAGGGTGGATATAATATACTTCCTGGCTTTTGCTATGGAAAAAAAAATTTTTTTAAAAAAATTAGCTTTTTCTGCTATGGCTTTTGGATTACTCTCTTATAGCATTCTCATTTGGAAGCTGAACATATATGAGCTTGATGAATGGAGAAGTAGTAGGTTAAAAATTAACAGAACTTCAAGGCTCCAAGGCTCATAACTAGTCATCCAACATCTGGTTGGTAGCCAATAACAAGTACAATATTCCCTGGGTTGGTACGGAAGCTTACACTATTCAATGTCTTCAGGAGAGGCCTGGATGATGACATTGCATCCTCAACAAATAGGTGGAGAACACTAAATTAGGAGCTGTGGATGATATACTAAATGTCACAACTTCTGTCCAGAGAAACACTGAAAAACTTGAGGACTGAGTGAATAGACCCTTCTTAAATATTTGCACAAGGAAAAATGTGAAGTTCTGCATCTGAAGCACAGCATCCTTATCTGTTGGGACAGGCTGGGAATTATTAGGGCAGCAGCACTGCTAAGAAGGACCTGCCATAGTAGACTTGACCTGGTGTTACTGACAATTTCACTTTGAGTGGGAAGCTTGACAAATTTGAGTGGGAAGCCTCTAGAAGTCCTTTCCAAGAATATTTCTATGCTGCTGTGATGTTCACCTAGGATGTGCAAAGAAGCTTAATAATAAAATAATGAATTCAAATGCAGCTTTAACTTAATCTAAACTAGTACTGACTTGCTTTAAAATATTCATGATAGCTATTTATTTTTGTTGGGTTTATGACCTCACAAAGAGAAATCAAGCCTGTTAAGTTAGAAAAATTGTACTTATTCTAACAATTTGGCCATTATCAGAAAGTTGCAGTATATGTTAAATAAAAACCAAGAACCTTGTAGCTTTTCTATTCTATAACTTTCTTTTAAGGCTTTGATAACTTCTTTATATTAATTATAATTCCTTTGTTTTCCCCAGGATAAGTATTTACAATATTGTAAAATCTATGTTCAGTGTTTTGAATCCATAAAAACCACAGCAAATTTAATCCATGAAACACCACATACCAAAACCAATAGGCAGCTTTATTGTCCATGTGCAATCCAAACTGCTAGGATAGTTGCCAGGAAACCCAGGGCTGAGGATCACTCCACTGAAGTCTGACATGCTACCACCACATTGTGCTGTAAAAAAAAAAAAAAAGCAAAGACAATTTTTTCAGAGGAGCTGAATGAGCTAAAAATTAATCCAGAATACTGAAAATCCTTCCAACATAAATAATATAATGCTAGGCTTATAATGCTAACTAGGCTTATATTTAAAAAAATACACGAATATTCCTTTACCACTAAATAACAAGGTAATTTACAAGTAGGTACTTTAAAAATATGTATCTACTCTGAACTGACTAGGTTTTAATATGGGAGACACATGCACCTGAAAAGAGAACAGATGTTTACTCTGCACTCCGTCTGCACGAACCACCCGTGTGAACAGGCAAGGAGCACACACCAGCTCATGGCAATACTGACACAAATCCACGTAAGTTTGTAAAGGAGCATCTGAATAATATAAGGTAATAACGTATTTTAAAACAATTCTGTACTAAAAGCATTTTTAGAGTCCTTTTAAAAACTGAATTTGTATCCCACTATTCTAAAAAAAAGAGATAAAATAAAGAGACTTGGAAAATGTGCACACACACAGAGCTACAGAATTTGAATCCATATTTTAACTTAATTTTTTTTTCAGGTATGACATCAATGGATAAAGTAACTTAGACTTCAATATTAGATTTTAAGATATTCATTATAGAAAATACATTTTTTAAGTTTTGTCCTATTAATAGTTGCTACATCCTTTGAGACACAATTAAAAGTCATATCTATATCACAATGATACCATATGTATATATATCGTAACTAATACCATATGAATGAAAAAAAGGAAAATGCCCCCAAAAACATTTTAGCGCAGCATCTTTCTCTTCAGAAGTTACCAGAGAGCAGCACAGTTATCTTATCAGTCTTCCTAAACATATGTTAACACATAATGATGGAAACTGAAAACTAACTCCTGAAAAAAATTCTTACAAATACCTGAATCTTGTTGAATATTTATAAGTTCTAAGCTAAGGGAGCTCAGTACATCATAGGAGCTTTTTAACACCTCACAGGATTAAGAACAGGATTATGTGAGGCAGCTCAAGAGGATATATAATCTGTTTTGAAGAAAAGCAAAGTACAAAATCTTTAATGAGATCTGCAGCATCCTGATTTCCGTACATTCAAGATTACAAATACAGATAACTTTTACTGTTAAGGAACCCAAACAAAAAGGCACTTTTATTCAATGAAAGAGAATGCAAATAGAAAGAGCTTTATATCCCTCACATTTCTTCATTACATAAAGAGGGTATATTTAAGTGTATTTCAAATGTTTCATTTGGGCTTCTGTCAGGCATCCAGTGCTTCTTCCATTAATATTAATATGTTCATATATATAGTTTAATTTGAAAAACAATGTATCTACTTAAATTGGGCTGTCATGCCTATGTTGGACTTACTAGAGGTGAAGATGTAATGCTATTTCTATTTTAATATTTTCTATAATACTCATCACTCTACCAGGGAAATGATTCATAAATAAATTAACTATGTTTGCAAGGGTCTCTGGAGATCTCATCACTAATAGTGAATTGATGATAGATGCTGACTAGAACATATTTCATTCATTCTTTTTCTGATTGGACATTTCAGAAAAGCTTTGCCAACATAACTATGCAGCATACTTTGAAAAGCTTCAGCTTAATTTGACCACCTTCACTTTCAATTAAGTTCTTCAGTCCTCCCCATTCCTTCCCTTACGTTTAACTCTTGAGTTCTCTGGTTTTCTCATTCTGGCATATTCAAGGAAGTTTATGTAAGCTGAACATACCCAAACATATTGGAATCGGATAGTTCCATCTTCTTACTGGTCCAGGCATACAGGTGATATGTGAATGTCCCTAAAATGACACAATATTTGCTAATTCATATAATAAAATTATATAATATATGGCAAATCATTAGTATCTCAACAAAAATTATTTAAAATTTAAACCATCATCAAAATATAGAAAAACATTAAGGTATAACAATTATATTGTATACTGTGAATTGTATCATGCTTTCAATACAACAGAGAGATTGTAATTTTAATTATATGACTGTTAGCCCACTAGATAATTGTGTCCATGCCCTTAATATTATTTCTAACAGTGTAACAGTATCCAACTGAATTCTAGAATACCAGCTTTAGTATAAACTAAAGGGTCTAGAAACTGAAAGTCTAACTGAAGCATCATTTACATAGTATTGATTTGCATCATTTGTTGCACATGATAAAAGTTACAAACTATATAGATTATACAGTATTGACTTTATATCTTAAATTCATACCTATTCTAAATGCAGTCCTTACCCTCACCCTCAAAACAGTTCATTTAAGTTGCCAAAAGCTGAGATACTTAAGAAATCTCTTTACATTTGTCCCTTTGCACAGATGTGTTATGATTTCAAGGCAACCTTCTACAGATGAATTCCATGACCCACCAGAATGACCCTTTGTGTTGTTCATCAGCCTCATGTAATTTTAATCGTTTTCCAGAGACAGCACATGAAATTAAAAAAAAACTTGAGAGAAAACTGTGTTTGGGATATCGTGCAAAACCATATAGCATGCACTTTAAGATGACCCAGCAGAAAAATGTCAGTAGCTTTTAGTCTGTTTGTTCAACATTCATACTAAGAAAAGAGATAGTTTTTCAAGTTAAACCTCCTTATCCGTTTAGAGCCTGTAGCATTTGTGGGAACCAAATATCTCTAAAGGATCAAGGGTAACTGAATAGTTTATTAATCAATCTGTAACCCATTCTTTTTTCTCTCCTAGAAGAAAAATAAACACTTTACTCACAGTATGCTTATCTACTCATTACAAAAAAAAAAAAAAATAATAATATGATGATGATGATGATGAAGAAGTGGCAAAGTCATACTGCATAAGCCAGAAAAAACAATACAAAGGGAAGAGGTTTTACATGTGTGTTTCCACAGTCTGTGCTCCAATGTTCTTTATATTTTCTTTATTCCAGCCATTTACTGTGGCTTGTCTGCTCACAGGTTTGTATTTAAATACAAAATTAAAATAAAGAAGAAAAAACAATTGACAGGTTGTTCCCAAGAATGACCAGCTAAAATTGGGCAACATAACAAGTAAACTTCAATAGTCATTGTCAGAGCTGTAATCACAGAACATTTCATTTATTCTTGAAATGCTATAAGGCTGAGACATGACTAGGAACTCTGTCTTGAAGGGAAAACTGGAATACAGGTCCCAAATCCAAACAGCAGTTGAGATCTGGAAGCAGACAAGTTAATTCAGTTTCTATGACAATACATAAACTACAGCTTTTTTTTTTTGTCAAAATTTTTTTATGCAGTACATATGAACCCAGTATTTTGTTCATCACAGAATTATGTAAAATAAATGGAAGTATTAGGACTTTCAAAACTTCAGTTAGTTAGTCCAATACTCATCAACGTGTTACAGGCCAGACTGATGTTAATGAAGGAAGAAAGGCAGGGAAGTTATCCTTTTGCCGCTGCTCCAAAGGTATCAGTAAGTCCATCAGCAGTTAATCATGTGCTGTTATGTACAAAACGTTTTCTCCCTTTAAGACTTTTTAATATGCATAGGTAATGTGACTTCTCCCTTTTTAAGCTCCCAAAGAGCTAGATAAAGTGGAGACTGTCAAGTCTGCTGAGTCACACGTGAGAAAAAACATAGTTGTTGAAAATAGTAACTTATTGGAACCTTAGTCCTTTAGGGGAGCGCCTCAAGTGGAAATAACACTCAATTTTAGATTTAGTTCTACACTGTAACTGTACAATCTTTGGAAAATATTTTCACAATCTTTTCTGTAGCCAGACAGATTCCTATTGGTTATATATGCTAAATAGATCAAAGAGGTAAATCAACCACTGTTTACAATCACTGCATTGTCTTTAGTTATACCTTTTGCTAATGCAAGAGCATAGCAAATTTGCTTGGCAAAAACACACCCATTTTTGGAAAAAAAAATAATTGCATTAAAATCCCAAAATTATTGAAAGAAAATAACTGACACTATCTGATTTCCTAAGAAAAACAACTACTTCCTTTTGTTTGCTCTTATTCCCCCTCTTCACTCACCTTTTCCCTCCTGTACGTAAAGAACTATTGATAATTGCTCATCAAGTGATTTAACTTAGCTTGCAAACACTTGGTAGCTCAGCTATGAATGCTAAAGATGCCGACAATAACAGATGACAACCTATAATCACTGATGCAGAGGAAGCACAGAGCCAAACACTTCTGATGGAGTATTTGGATAGCTGCTAATTTAATATTTGAGCAGAAAAGCCTACCAATCCTGCAAGTTTATCACGTTTCACAACTCCTCAAGATTTAGTTCAGTGTCCATTTCATACTGACAGTCAACATAACCATGTGAAAGAACTAAAAGGAATAATTTGAAATCGGAAACTTGGCTTACCTGAAGAGAATAACCCTGATCGCACTGGAAAGACACCACATCTCCAACCATGTACCTGTCTCCAACTTTGACCCCATTACTTGGGGTCTGTGGTTCAGGACAAGAGTCCAAACCTATAGCTGTGAAAAATTAAGAAGATTAGACATACTAAGGAACACAAAATCCAGTTTTAGATTCACAGAGAGCATCTGTGTACGCTATACTGGTATGTTTTAGGAATCTCTTGGGTACCAGCAGTTTCTCTGTGGACAAGGAAGTGGCACATTATTTTGAAACAACTATTATATAAAGTAAAAAACCTTCTTTCCTGAATAAAGGAAAAGGAAAGAAGTAATCAGGGTGGCAACAAACACTTCCCAACAATCTGCAGTCTCCACTCAAAGTCTCCTCTAAATTTCCACTGTTTGCTGGCTCAAACTCAGTAATGTCAACCTCCAGTCTCACTCCTAATTACAGCCTACCTAGTTCAAACTGGGAGCACCACCACTTTCCTTTCCTGCCATCTGTTCCAGGGAATGCTGGTCAATACCACATCAAGTGCAAAAAACAGGAAAAACACTGCAAAGTATAACTGCTCACCTGCCTTCAGGCCTTCACAGGTCTGACTCTGTTCTTCCATTCATGTACACACACACACAGAGTAAATATTTACATCGTTTCACTTAATCTGCTATTTTTAGTAAAGTATCTATAGAGTTATAACACTAATATTTCAAATTTCTGATTAAAATAGATGCCAGTTTGCGAAGAGACCATATGCTTTTTTCATGGTAATCAAAAAGAGAAATAAACAAATTCTTCACTGCATTGTATCTCTTCATTGCACTTCCTCATTCATCTATCCATTCCTGAAAGACCCAGGAAAATAAGAATATGTGCAACATTAAGTATAAGCAACCCAGTTACTGTCTTTGCCTACTGTAAGAATTACACCCTAAGTAGTTGTGAAGCCAGGACTGTTAAGTGACATCAGTATATAGGGTAATAGGGAAATGTTGTGGGATTCAGGAATGGTACTATTTCAAAATATTATCAACCTCTGCATGTTTAAATACTTACTAATGTAACTGGTAATTTCATATAAGAATCACATTAAGTAAAAATTACTATTTGCAACAGTATATTTTTATACTATAGGAAGGCTGAAGGCTAACACAAATTCTAAGGAATTTATAAAGCATACACATTATTTTTTCTCTATAAGGTATGTTTTGTACATCATCAATAGTTTTCACTACCATAATTCTACAATAACATCATATTGTAAAAATGAAAAAAAAAATCCTCAATGTCTAGCATTCAGAAAGTAGACATTAAACTGATAATCTAGTTGTAATTCCTATTCTTCAAAATGTATTGCACACATGAAATTTTATATAAAACTATATTAGAAGGAAAAACTGCTTGAGCTAAAATCATTGGCATTTACATTTTATTCATAGAAGTAAAATTCAGGACTGTGATAATAAAACCTTTCTGCTATAAAGTGTAATTCAATCCTAAATTGGAAAAAAGTCCTTAATGCCTTCGCAGTCCTTATTTTATCTGCTGAGAACACTAATGAGAGGAAAATATTTATTTACCTTTTTTTTTTTTCTTTTTTTTTTTTTTTCTGCAGATAATCTGTTAGTGGGAACCAGAAATAACTGATTTCAGATTTTCAGATCCACAGACTGAGCAGTTGTAATCACTACTTTTGGTCACTGTTAACTTTGTGATTTTTTTAATTATTATTATTTTTATGTTTTGTTATTAAGGAATGTACAAAATTTAGCAACAAGACATTTTCCATGGTATTCAATAGTGGCTTGCATCACTTGGCATGGAAAGGAATGTTGCTGCTTTGAAAAAGTGATTTATTTCAGGGCTCTCCTCTGCAGATTTACAAAAAAGGATGTAATGTTTCTTCATTTATGACAATAACAGTTTTTTAAATACTGATGATATACTTACTGATCCCATATATATTTGCCATGTACAAAAAGATATAAGCAAGCATTTTGCAACCTATTTCTATGTAACAGATGATTTTTATATTTCAAATTATTTTCTTTTTTCAAACTACAAACTAAAAAAACACCAAAAAAATTATTTTGCATAGCTGACGAGCTTAGAGCCACTTTTTACATTTCAGAGAACTATGCTGTGATCCAGCCCACGCACAAAGTACAAATGCACAAGAACAGCAATACTTGGCTTACACAGAGGAGTGCTTATAATCTATTTTGAACAGTTTAAGTTAGTAATTTTCAGTTTCCAGCTACTGAACCTTCAGCTTTAATACACAACCTAACTATGTGAATACTCAGGCCATGCAAAGTGAAATGAGTTCATTTAAATGCAGGTTTCTTAACAGTTCAAACCAGATCACAGGTCTTCATCCTATTGTGCTCCCACTTCAACCAATAAAATAATGCTTGAAAAAAAATCCAAAAAACAGTTTGTCTACAATGTCTTTCAAAAAACTGTAACATAACAGGGTTTGCTATCTTCCCAGTTGAGGAGTAGTTCAGAGCTTGTGTCTATAGACTGTCATGAGAGTTTTTCAAATAAAATCATAAATGTATTCATAAACCACACTCTGTTTTTTATTGACTCATTTGTAGTGCATGACCAGTTCCTTGAACTGCACCATACTACTATCTCTGCATAATGTGTTAGATTTTTAACTTCATTGCATTAGAAAGAGATTTTAACATAGGCATTAACTGAAAACGTGCTTTCAGTATCTTCTAATTTTTAGAGAAAAACAACTGTATATATAAAAAAAGAAACTATTAGATGCTGTCTCGCCCTTCTCCAACAGCTCCTATGGCTCTAAATAAAAAAAAAACAAACAGCCAATGAAATTTTGGATAATGCACTCTGGGACTACACAAGTCTTAATGTAAGAGGTCTTTTATTTATTGAAGTTATTACTGTAATTTTATGGAAATGTTTTTGCATTTATGATGTTAGAATTATAAACTTTAAATATTTCTAGGGATTACACTTTGGAATGAAAATTAGTGTGTCATTTTTTACTTATTATAAAAATATAATGAATGTTAAAGAAATTATGTATGAGGCAATTTGACAACCTCAACTAATTTCAAAGAATATTAGCACTACATATACAGCCTAAAAAATCACCTAGGTAGCAAAACTTTAGTTAGAGAAAATGAGGACTAAACTAAGATTTATAGTGGCATAAAACATATAAACTTTACATAAATGTTTTACAAACCAATCTTTTGTTTGTGGTGTTCTTTGTTGATGTACATCAGTTGATGCAGTATACGTTCAATGCAATATATTTTCATATTTAGGGTATCCATTAGAATACGTAAACTGCATGTCATTCTTATAGTGAGAATTTAAGGATTCAACGAACAAGTTAAAATATGCTAGAAAAAAATTATTGATAAAACCACTATGCCGATTTGGAATATGAATACTTATTTCCTTATGATAAATTATCATTTACTTAGACTCAAAATATTCTTCAACAAATAAAGTTTCTTTTGTTTTGTTTATTTTTGTATTAAAAAAATGCATTTGGATTTCACAGCAGTTCAAAAGATTAGCCAGACTGGACAGTATGAAAAACGTATTAATAAAGGATGAAAAGAGATATTGGAAATGCAACAGAATGAAATCTTAGAGAAAGCTGTTGTTGAGATGAAAAAGTAATCATTTTGGCAATGGGGTGCACTTCCCCTCAGACTTGTGTCTCCTATAAGAACTGAAATAAACTTGGAAGATGCACCACATATTGAACAAAAAATGTTTATGGCTAACTCACTTGAAAACTGCTTAATATAAATATTTAACTCTGATGTGATTTTCAAAGACTGACTTTAATTTAGCTGACTTCTCATGATGACCTCTGTCAGTATAGGCTCCAGTGAAATAAAATAGATGTATGAAACACTAACATTAAACTGTGGCCATTACTTTCCATTTACTGACTATATCTAAAAGCATTATCACAACTTTTCGAGCAGGAAATGTTGTCTGAGAGTCAGAGACAACCAGGACAGCTAAGAAGAGTGAATTCTGTTCTGATCAATGCAATTCTGAAGAAATTTCAGTAGAAATACAGAGGTATCATGACTTGTGGAATCCTGACAAAAATTCGTCTCCCTCCATTGCAGAAAACTGTGAGGCAAAGACCCAGAAAATACACAAGATACAGTTTCTGCTGTCTTCCTTTCTAAAAACGATGAGAAAGTATTGTCCATTAGCTTAACCTCCTGTTTCAAATTCATTATTCAACCCAATGCAGAATTTTCCATAGTCTCTTCTGGGAAAAAAAAATAAATGAGTTAAGCCACAGATCAGAGGGAAAAAAAAAAGTCACAAAACTTTGCTCTATAGAGCAAAAAAAGTAGGCAATAGAGACTATGTCTTTCTTAGTGAGTGGTGGGGAGTAATGGTCATGGGTGGTACGGACTGAAACAGCTGGTGCCTAGAAATCAAAATACACACTAAGTGTTCATGGTTTATTATTACTACTACTACTACTACTATTATTATTATTATTATTATTATTATTATTATTATTATTATTACTACTACTACTACTACTACTACTACTACTACTACTACTACTACTACTACTTTTGTTGTTATCATCTTCTTCTTTTCTTTCCTGTTAAACTGTCTTTACCTGAACCTACAAATTTAACTTTTTTCTGATTCTCTTCCCCATCTCACTGTGGACATGGAGTGAATGAGCAGCTGTATGATGGTTAGTTGCCGGCCAGGGTTAAATCACAACAATCCATATAATGTTTAAATCACATATTTCTATCACCTGTACGTGAAAAGTTAATTCACCATTAATCTTGTAAATCAGCGTATTTCACTGCGCTACTGGTTAATTAGGCATCTACTGAGGAACATCAATATTATTTCCTGAATCACAAATTTTCAGCATATACTTTGGCTTTATACACTCACACTGAAAATCTAACTCATTCGTATAGATTTACACATGAACCCCTGTAAAAATCGATACACACATACATAGATACTGTTCTTGTCACGGACCAATACTTTAAATGATATACTGTGAATTCTTTCCTAACTGGTTAAAGTTTTATACTGGCAATATATTATACATTTCACTTATTTGGACACATAGGAATACACAGATGCGTTTTCACTTTCACTGGATTCAGTCTCTTTTACTTTGTTTTCATAATTTCCTATAGTTTTCTCCCCTCTGAAGCTGTAAACAGCTGAGAGAGTGTCTGCATTTCAAGGAAATGGCAGGATAATTCTAACCTATAATTAATGTTTAGTTATAGACAAGCGATCAGGCAGCATTTTGCAAAGCTGTGTTCTCCGAACGGCTAATCAGACAACCAGAGCATGGGATTTGCATACTGTAAAACTGGCAAGAAATAACCATCATACAATTATGTAGATCAGACACCAGAATCAATATGAGAAGAGGGAACTGCACAGCTGGGAAAAAAAAGGAAAAAAAACCCAAAACCCCAAACCTGCATCAAAATATTAGTGATTGCCAGAATTCCTGTCAGTCAGCTAAGGCAATCTCATTCAGACAGAAAGTATGTTTATAATTATAGCCTCTTCTGCTGGTAAGGTACTCTGCATTAATAAAAACATTGGAAATAATTCTGCTGTGTTCTCACGAGCCTGTGAGTAATGGTCAGTTAAGAAGCACAGCTGGTATTTTCAGTTCATTCATTCTCTTATTACCGCTGAGCATGACTTATTTGTGTGTCCTACATGTACATATACATATAGAATACATGCTATACAGTCCATATTGCCATGGACTTAACTGGCAGATTTTGGCAGGGGGTTGTGGGGTGCAGTGCTGCAGGGGGGGTGCATCTGTGGGAAGAGACCAGGGGCTGTGCCAGACACTGTGCCAGCTCCAACTGCTCCACTGCAGGACACAGCTGCACCCACTGCAGGACTTTGTGGTGCCTCTGAAGCGATCAGATGTGCTTCTGAGAGAACATATTTAAGGAAAGGTGGTCAGCACCGAGAAAAAGAACAGCAAGGCCAGAGCAGGAGGAGAGAGGAGACCTCACTGAAGGAAGACAGAGAGAAGAACATGACTAAGTAGAGGCTGCAGCTGAAGCAGCTGGCTGAGCAGGGGCTGGAGCCTGTATACACCCCAGCAGGCGCTGAGAGGTGGGACCCTAAAGGGACCGTAGGGAACTGCCCACTGACCCAACCTGCTGCACTGCCCTTGCGTCACCAAAGGGAGAGTGTGGTGCTTGGTGAGAACAGAAAAGTGTGTGTGTGTGCAGAAGTGCCTGGTGGGAAGCAGGGGAGTTTTTCCTAAGGCTTTCTTTTTTATTATATTTCTTCTATACCAGAATCAGCATTTAATTGTTAATTGGCAAATAAGTTAAATTGAAATCCCCAAAATCAGTATGCTGGCTTTGCCTGCAACAGTTACAGAAATATGTTGTATCTTGGGTCTAGAATCATCAAATGAGAATATCTGCATTCTGTCCTTGCTGCTGTATGTTCAGAAAAAACTATTCTGAGAGCAAAACCAAACTAAAGGTAAAAGCAACCCCACCCCCCCAAACTAAAAATAAACTTCCCAGTCCTTACAGAACAGGTTTCAGCCCTGTTCTTGCTCACTTGGAATTAAAGAGGATTTTACTCATGACTTTGAAGTAATGGTATGTAGCTCATTATATGCAATAGGACTGATTATTCCTCTTTCATATACTTTAGTTACAACTGATGTCTGGAACCAGCAGCACTCTTCAGTAACTGAACATTTCTGAATTACCTGTATATTCAAGATGAAATCCAGCAGCTGAAACACTGATATCAGATTGAAAATTTAGGTACAGATTATTTGATGTGCTGTTGAGAAGTGGAGGTATGGTTGTTCCTGAAAAAAGAAATCAAAATATTATTGAAATGCACTGAAACTGAACTAAATACATACATCAGTGTACGTGTATATAAAAAGGGAGAAAGGGAAAAGGGGGAAATGGGGGGAGAGAATGAGAGGGGGAGAGAGAAGTCACATAACCAATTTCACCATATTTTGTCATCATGGATGCTACCGAGTATCTGTCCCTATAAAAGTTTTATTGCATTTTCAGTACACCACAATATTAGAGAGGTGAACTGCAGGTACTCAGGGAAGCAAGGTCTGATATAAATTTGTGTTATATGCTTTTATCCACAAAAAAGAGAAATATTCACTAGGGTTTCCATAAAAGCAAGAGCAAATTGTGTAACTGGAATAATTCTAAATGTAACAGTTAAATATATGAAGCATCCCTGAACATATTCTGTAGGGCTATTCTTAGAAATGTGATTGACTATTTATTTGTGTTTCAGCACAAGACAAGACAACAACCTTATTGCCTGTGATCACTTTCCATACACATGAATTAAGTAGAATAAAGGAAAACAACAAAAGAAAAAATAAGGCAAACAGAACTGCATTTTTTATCTAAAATAAGGATGAAGAATGCATCCTTTAGTTATGTACAATTTCAAGTGGCATCTCTTCTAGGGGTGTGTATTTCTGGACCCTGCTATAAGAGTGGGCAAAAAATAAGATTAATGTATATCTAGTTTGGGAGCCCCTGAATGTTATTTCATTTCTAGCATTTTCAAATATTCAGCTTTATGAAGTTTCCTAAGAGAAAACTGATTAAAACTGATAAAGAACACTACCTGTTGTTAATTATAGGAGAAACAAGCACACACACACACACACACTCACTAGAAAGAGTTCTGTGTTTACAATAAAGAGTTGACTCTGTGAAACACTTAATGTAAAAGTTTCTCAGTCACCTGAATAACTTCCAAGCCTTGGAGCATTGTTGTCAGAACCATCATAAAAGTCTAAGGAATCCCAGTTGTGTTCTGTGGCAAAACTCACCACTTGCACCTATGAAGAAAAATGTGAGGGAAAGAACATAAACTTCTTCTTGTCTGTATTCAAGCACAAAGACTACTGTAAATTGTAACCTCTGTTGCTTTCAATCATGGAAAGTTGTGTCTTTCTCTCATTGTCAAAGAGAATGGAAAATCATCATGTGAATAAAATTGCATTGCATTTTTTTTTTTTAATTTAATTGTCAATTCAGACTTCTAAATCCTGTGACCCTTAGTGACAACTACATGTCACCTCTGACAAGAGTCACAGAACTGTGAAAATCATCTGAGTATAGAATATGATTCCCTTGTTTGGAGGACACTAAGAGGAAGACAAAAACATAGTATCATCAATTACTGCAGTTTCTTTGTGATTCTCTGGTTTATCCAGGGCTAAAACTACTCCCACAGTGATGTATACTGCTTCATCTCTCTTGCCATGTTCAATTCTGCCTCCAGGCAAGAGCAACCTCCTGTTTGGTTACCTTCATCACTGACTCATCTCTTGAGGAGGAGCAGTCACTAGCATGCTACAAGCAAACAGCTTTATTCCTTCCAGAGGTGACAACATCCTTCCACTCATACGGAGATGCAAAGTAGTAAGCAGATAATCTGCAACAGGGAGGATATATCTGTTCTCACCTAGTGAAAATACACCCACTGTGCTAGAGAAACACCAGGTTCCTGTTCCCACTTTGGAGGGGAGAGGGTCTGGTGTTTTTTTGTTTAATGAAAAGCATTGCAAGAGTGGCAAAAGCACAGATGAAACCCCAGTCGCCCTCAAAATGGGTTACCTTAGGCACTAGGTTAGAGAATTATGCTTCTTTTACTGTTGTTTTGTCTCAGTTATTCTTCCTT
>JAVJGJ010000037.1:21920154-21944890 GCA_035590215.1 Microhierax caerulescens | reverse complement strand
GAGTTATTCTTCCTTTTATCTCTTCCAAAATTGAATAACTTCAACAGAAGAAATAAGCACAGGTTCTAGTACAACTAGGTACTTAAGTTACTCTTCTAGGTGAAATATGTCACTTGCCCCTTCTTCTAGGTAAAAGAAATGTTCAGTTTGGTTATCTATTTCTTGGTTGGGGCCTTACTGTACTTTTTTTGTAGGAACTGGTTAGATGTTACAGCTGAAGGATGATATTTCTTCTAAAAAAGTGAAGCCACAGAGAGGCTCTGACTGTTACTGTGTTTTAGAAACTTGGAGGAGGCCCCCTGGATCTTTCTCTCAGAAAACTTTAAGACTTAGCTGTTCATTTGTTGGTTTTATGGGATTCAGGTGATACTTTATGGGTGTTGTCTCTGTCAGGAATATTTCTTAAGATATATAGAATTGGAAATGTAGGCACCTAGGAAATCTTCAGAACAAATTTCAAATTATCTGATTTTTTTTTACGTGTTTTCAGGGCCAGATTGATGCTGACTACAGTTCTTATATTCATCATAAAACACTTAATTTGAAACATCTATTATAGTGCAACTGTTGCCCTAACCACCCCATGCAGTTAATAAACAGACAGACATACCTTCAGGCAGTGATTCGGAGCTAGATGCTATATTAGATGTTTTGAATTATCTACTCCAGGTGCCTTTCTGCCCTAACTTTATAAGGAACTATGGCAGATTAAATTCCTGATATAAGGCATTCAAGTTACATGCCTAAAGGCAGACTTTTGGAGCACACTTCGTATTTACCTAAATCTACTTTTAAATGTCTGCCTTTTGATGTGATACAAAACAGCTCAGCATTTGCATCTGATCACACTGTTTCAACAAATTCAACAACATAATCATAAACATTGATAGTTATTATACTTGAATAGTCTAAATTTCCATCTACACGTTTCATAGAGGAATATGCATTGGTGATACATTATTTTCATCTCCTTTAACCTGAAAAAGTGTCTTTTTTAGTTTGAGGGTATATATATTGGTTAGGAAAAATGTCCAGATATTTTGTGCATTTAAATAAGCACAAAAACATTAGCTGTCATGGATACCTTCAATATCTGCATTTGCATGCATTCCCAGGGTGGACAAAATCAGTCACCCAAGTTTTCAAATGTTGCCTCAAGTAGCTGATTTTCACAGTAATAATTACAATTTTATATGCCCATATTCAGTTTTTTTTGTTCCTATAAAAGTGAAAAAAAACCCCACAAACCCCAAAACAAATCTGATGCCATTTTTTACATCATTAAGGGGTATAAAGCTAAATCAGTTATGAAAAATAATGCAGTAAAAATGGTATAATGATTTCTGATGTATACTCCATCTTACTGACCCTGTGTCAGCTGTATTCAGTTTACTGTATCAAGGACTTTATCTTCCTCAGACCTAGCCCTGAATATCAGACAGGATTCAAAAGATCAAGCATGAACATCACACTTTGTGATTGTCCTGCTTCAGTGGCAATATTAAATGTTCTACAGATCTGATTAAAATCACACAGTTATGTCCATGAAACTGTTCTGTTGTCATTACTTTTATACAAGTATAAATGAATAACTTATTCAGTAACTGGTAATAGAAAGGGGTGGCATTCACTAGCTCATCAAAAAACTTCAGAAGAACTAGAAAAAAAGCAAACAGTAAATATAACTTTTTATTATGACTCTATAGCAAAAGAATATAATACAGATTAGACATCTAACTTCAAATCAAAGTTAGTAATTTAATCACCTAATGCAGTCTGTGATAAGAAATAAGCAACCCAAAAAGCAACAGTGACTGCCTAAGTTAGGACACCAATTAATGTTTAATTTAAATGCTCTGAACTATCCTCCTAGTGTTTAACTTACATTACTGATTGTATAAGAAATACACAGAACACAATATCCTAACTTAGTCAACTGTTTAAACCAAGAAGTGTTCCTCAAAATCAATCTCAAAACTGCTTTAGGTAAATAAATACTATTGTTAATAGGCATTGGTGGTTTTGAAAATTGAACTCTCAAATGTCACCATGTATGGACTTGGGTTGTATTTGTGATGATTTCTGTGTTCTTCCATAAAGTTTTTGCATTTTTCTTAAGTATTTTTAGTTATTTAAAATAAAAAATAGATTTTTCTGAATGCCTATAAATCCACAAAGTATGAACTCATACTATTTTTTAAACTTTTCTTGACTCAGTAGAATACCCTAAAAGCTCTGTGATGTAATTTAATAAAAAGCTTTAATAAACTGTCCACAATGGCTTTCCTGGTTTTCATTATTAAATCGATACCTACAGAAACTGAGCTCTTTATTTATTAATTTTCCACAGTAGTTCTATTTTGAACTAAGAGTAGACAGAGAAAACTTGCTACCATGGTTTCTTTATATGCATTTTGCTGGAATTTGAACAGATGATGTTTAAAGGTCCTAATTTATTAAACTCAACTGCCTTTCCAATAACCAGATTTCTGTCAGTCTTTTTAGTGAACTCTGAAGAGTGAGATACATGACAACTTAATGGATACTTTTCTGCTATGTGTTCTATGACGTTCTTAATCTAAATTTTAATAAATGAGAATCCTGACAATATTTTAAAGGGCCAATTCCCATCTCATATTGAAACATACCAAAGTGTCTTTACATCACAATGAACTTCCAAAATGACAGAGTAAGTAACATAGTTTTTAGGAAAACATATATAAAATTGTTCGTGGAACAACCCACTTAATTTCACTCTGCTAGAGATGATTTATCCATTTTGCAAAAGAAAAAGAAAATCACAGAAAAGCCTCAGTATTTCATCTGGCTTAAGAGGAGTCACTGACCTGTTGAAATAACACATTTTAAATTATTGGTGATTTTCTTTGAAGTAAAAAGTTACAAGTGTATCTTAAGATTTTTGTAAATCTTATAACTTTTAACAGCTGTATGAATAAAAAGATGTGCAATAAACTCCATCATCGGAATCATTAGTGAGATATAAAAATGTATGAATAAATGATCTTTTCATGCTCTTGCATCAGGAAAAACAGTTTAAAACGTGATGAGAATAAGCAAATAGTAAGTACACTCACTTGAATCCCAGCTCCCTCTGGTACTGTGATCTTCCACACGCAATTCAGATTGTTGTCATAAGGCTCAGGGTAACCAGGAGACAAAATGGTCCCTTTGCGCTTGGTTAAAATTCCACCACAGGGCACTGAAAGGAAGGAAATGCATAAGGCAAAAAAAAACCCCAAACAAACAAAACCACACAACTTATGATGCTTTAGAAGTGAGAAAAGTTATTATAAAAGTTTGTATGATGTTCAGCATACCACGGATGACAAATTGTAAAATTATGCTATCCTAAATGTATTTGCCTCAGGAAAATAAAAATCTGTATCTCTAAACCCTTCTTTTAAACGACCAAAAAAGAATAAAGGAAAATTTGAATTATCTCAGTTTTCTACCTGGCAGAATCATGCTCATATTCCCTTTACTTTTTTGACCTTTAACAAAGTGAAATCCACTTGATTGTCTCTTAATAATCTTAAAAAATAAAGCATTATTTTTAGGTGTTAAGAATGAATTTTGAACAGTTATGTATTGTATTAGTATAAAAGACAAAAACATGTCTTAAAAAGGATACATTCTTTCTTAATATTGCTACTTTGTTGTCTTAATAATTAATACCACCAATGTCAACTCTTTGACTGTTTTCTGCTTGTGTGAGTTATATCACATAACACACTATGGATCTATCAAATTAGTAAAGAAATTGCTAAATGCCTGCAAGACTGCACTCATCATATCCATGCCCATGGATTAATGTGTTATGCATGACATAGGACAGAGGCATTCAGTACCATCAAGTTTCTCTTCTGAATGTTCATCTTGAAATTATCTTGTCTAGATCATTAGATGCTCTAACAGGGACAAAGAATATTACAGCTTAATCTAGATACAGATATTCTGTTGGTATTTAAGAAGTTGAAGGAAAAGATTGATGAGATGGTTTATCAAAACCATTAAAAGCTAATGTATCACTTATATGCAACACTGCTAAGTTCTGAACGGATTTCATTAGGTACAAATATGTGGATTTAGAAAATAGGTAGAACTTATCTTAATAATGAATACTGTAGCCACATTTTGTGTGGCATATAACTGATAGAATCTGTTGGGAACTACATCGATAAACTAAAGGTCATTGTCACTTAAAGTTTTTAAATAATTACTCATAAGAGGATGAACAGACAGAACGATTGGTATCTACCATCTGTAAGGAAATATTCAAGCATTCACTAGAGTTAAGGCAATTTAATATGGTCATGCCTACCACTTCAATTATTAAATTGTTTAGATTAATGTAATTTTCACTTCATATATATTTTACTACCTTTACTGGCACAGTGTTTTTCACACATAGGGTGGCCTGTAACCCTTTGTCAGTTCAACTCGCCTAGAGACAGGTAGCTTTCTCTTCCACAGACTAAATCATGTCAAAATAATTATTTAAACATTCTGTTAAATTGTTATATCTGAAAACCAAGGAAATACATTTCAAGAGGGTAAAAAGTACAACTCTACTGATTAAACTGCAATCATTGAAAATAAATGAAATATAACTATATACTTGGGCTTCTTATTGATACATAACTCCTGTGCCTGAAACAGTTTAAATAAACATTATTTGTGTAAAATAGCCAGTTAATAATATTTTATTAAAATTATCTCAGTGGTACTTAGTCTTGGTCTTTATCAAGATTCTAGTATTTTGGAGAAAATCCTTTATTTTACTGAAAAACACTCAGACTCTACCATGCATTATCAGCTGATTAGCATGGAAGAATAAAAATAAACCCAGTGAAAAAATGTTCTCTATTTTCCTTTCCTCCACTCATCTAAAACTTTGCTTATGTACTTCTTATTGCTGGAGTCAATATCATAATGTCTTTTTTGCAATGGGTTATGATAATTTTTTAAAAAATCTGTTTTCTGTCAAGAAAAGTAAAGTAACTTTAACTCATATTGACTGTTTTGGTCGGGAATGAAGCTCTTCAGATGTCTTCATCCTCAAAATTAATAGTTTTCAATCTATTCAATATGAAAAAAAATATGTATAATATGGTCAGTACTGCAACAGATGTTACAAATGGAAAAGTTTAATGGAGTTGCGAAAACATCTGTCCAAATGATGACCAATCTACACACATTTATAAACAACTAACTTTTTTCTATATAAAACCAAGCCAAACTCTAATTAATTAAACTTAATACGTAAATGTGCCATATTTGCCCTTGACATAAGCCTGTGGTAAAATGTACCATTAGAATTTTCTGTCTTTACTGCAGGGCTTTTCAGCACATTTACCAGATTTTTAATTGGTGCAAACCAGCATTATCGATGTCACTGGATGTACAATAATATCAAAATTAATTTTTGATAATGTAAACTTGTACTATTAGAAGTGGAGAAAATGTATTTTCTGATAAAAAATATTGCTTTCTTCTGTAATAAAATATTAGCATTAATTATTTCTAATTTTTAATATAGTAGTGTTCTTTCTAATAGCTTGCAAAATTTTGTCAGAGATCTGCAAGCTGAGAGCATCTTAGTCTTGTAAGCAGTCAGGGCACAAACTGGTATTTCTGAGTCTTGATTAAAGGACAGTCAGGGACTGTCACTGACGTTAAGGTAAAATAAGCTGGCATATAATTTATAGCACAGAGTATGTTCATGAAACTCATTAAATATCACAGCAAGGTTACAATAGAAAAAGGAGTAAAATCTTAACCTTGAATGAAGAAGAAAGTGAATAAAGGTAAAGAAGAATAAAATACCATACAGACGACAAAGAAGGAACACATTCAGCTAGAGAGAATGGTCTACACTTTAGGCAGCAAATAGTTCTATTAAAAAGCCTTAAGAACTCACCAACACATGTAGGGAGTGAATCATTCCACTGTGCCAATGCATTTGGTACTGTATCACACCTAATTGCTGTTGACCCATGGAGGATATAGCCTGGATTGCACTCAAAAAGAACCAATGACCCAACTGCAAATTCATTTCCAATCCTTTTTCCAAATCTCGGTTCAGGCACAGAGCTACACTGTGTTGCACTTGTTCTTGGAACAGCTGCAAATGTACAAACAATTGTGGATTCTTAATTTTAGATTTGATGGAGGAATACAGATTTTGAACCACAAATATTCAAAATGACTGGAAGAAACATTCAGTTATTTGCTGGTTAAGAACATTTTCATACTCCCCAAATGAAGCTTCATAATATGGATTACATACTTCTGATGTCTGAGTTACAATATAGAATGGCATAGCACTGATATCCTTGCCAAGATTAAAACGAATGCGTAACACCCATGCTGAAACCTTTCTAAAATAGCACTGGAAAGAAATACTACTATGAAGTATTCAGCTAATATATGTTTTCAAAATAACATTACTGTGTCATATGGATATTTACATTTATTCTTGTGGATTTCTAAATGTGTATTCTGACTGTAAGATCAGTATTTAAATTTAACGAAAGAATGACTTGCAGTTGCAAGTACTGATGTATAATCATTTCTGCATTTGACCCATAAAAAGGCAGATAATATAAACCAGGAGAAGTATCTTAATAACAGTAAGATCACGGACTCACCCACAGGTAATAATACCTAAGTTATCCATATTTAAATTGAGAAATAAACCAGTTTGAGCAGCCAGATGGATCTAACATTACTCAACCAGATTAGCAAACAGAAACAGCTGCTTTCTATAACTGCCATCTTAAATTTGGAACCTCTCATGCTTCTTAAATATTTGATTTAAGCTTAAAATACACATAAAAGAATGATCCTAAACATTTTTCGAAACATGCAGAAATAGTGAAACTTGTTGTATTGTTAACAGGCTATTACTTTCCTCTACATTGTTGGTCTGTTCCTCTCTGATGATTTAGAATTTTTGATGAAAAGAATAAATGTACACATTTGTTCAGGGTGTCTCACCTTGATAGACAAAATGAAATCCTTTAGCTGTTACTGGTCCAACCGAAGTAAATCTAACCGTGATCTGGTTACCTGAGCTCAATGGAAGGGATTCACCTACTCAAACAAAGCAAATACAAAGCTATCATAACCGCTTTTTACTAAAGAAGCATTCAAAATACCTGTCAACATCTTTGTAGCTGGACATAACCAAAACCTTGTTCTGCTTCAGTAAACTTTACAAGATACATGCAACTTCAGTATGTTATGTTGACAGTATTATGCTGTTGTAAAAATGGGGACTAAAACTCATCTGAGTTATTAGGAATATTTTTACAGGAACACCCCCAACAAACAAATCAACAAACAAACCCAAACCCCATACCCCTTTTAACTAAGTAAATGTGCACATAATCTATAGAAATTACTTTGCTACAAATACACACTGTTTTTCCTTTGAAGCATATAATACACATTTCAGATTGTTCATTAAATAAAAGTCACAAATGCACAGTGAGAAGCCCAAAACACTCACTATAGTAGCTAAATACCAGGGGGGAAAAAATCTAAAAAAATAGATTTCATTTTACCTCATTTAGTCATTAATGAAGAGTTTTGAATTATTATATTTTTAGTTCAAAATCCTGATTTCATATATATGCCTGAATTGAATATATGAAAATAATACAATCATCTTTTCCTTTTTTTACTGACTACACTATCTTTCTAGGTTCCTAAAAACCAGACAACAGTTTACTGACAGTTCTCTTAAAGGATACCTGAATGAGATCCTGAGAGAGAGGATAACAAAGATGACTGAAGAGTTGGACCATCATATACTTCAACTACATCATGGAGTGATGTCTGGAAAAATACAAACTGGCCAAAAACCACTGACCAAACAGGAAGGAGGAAAAGCAAGAGGCACCAATGGCCAAAAAAAAGGGGGACAGAATAAGAAAGGAAAAACAACAACAAAAAAAAGAGAATAAAACATACATTAATATATTGTTTTAAAAATGTTTAAATAAAAAATCAAATATATTTCATAATTTCTCCGATCACTTAATTAGTTATTCTGATGTTTAAAGTTATCTTTTATATCATTACAGTGGTGCATGGGTAAAAATGTAATTCTATATACATAAAAGAGACAATGAAGATATACAAACCACACATACACTCATTAAAAGATTCTAGTAATGAGGGAACAAAACCATTTGTGGTGGGTTGACCTTGGCTGGCCACCAGGTGCCCACCAAGCCGCTTTATCACTCCCCTCCTCAGCAGAACAGGGTGGGAGAAAATAAGATGAAAAAAATAACCTTGTGAGTCAAAGGCAGTTTAATGAAGCAACAGCTGAAGTTGTGCACAGGGAAGCAAAGGGAATCAAAAGATGCTATTCTCTACCTCCCATCAGCAGGCGGTGTTTGGCCACTTCCCAGGAAGCAGGGCTTCAGTACACGGAGCAGTTGCTCCAGAAGACAAACCACAAATAACTAATGCCCCCCGCTCCCCCCCACCCCCCACCCCCCCCCCCCGCTTTCTCTTAGCTTTTATATTTGAGCAGACGTCATGTGGTGTGGAATGTCCCATTGGTCACTTTGTGTCCCTCCCAGGGTTTTGCCCACCCCTAGCCTGCTGGTGAGAGCAGGGGCAGGAATGCTGGAGAGGCAGCCTTGGCGCTGTGCAGCACTGCTCAGCGGTAGCCCCAGCACTGGTGTGGTATCCCCACATTTCTATAGCGACCAATGCAAAGCACAGCGCTGTGAGGGCTGCAGTGGGGCTCAGCCAGACCCAATACACCATTTTTCTGCTGTTGAATATACTTTTGAATTCTCTGCTCTCTGCTACCCAACAAACATCTAAATTCACAGTTCAATGTCCTCCTTTATGGTTCTAGGTATACTGCTATATATTGTGGTTTATTAATTAATTTTGTTGATAAGGTTCTGTAAACTTTACCTACCTTGGAATGTTTCATTTTTCTTAAGAACATTAACATCTTTATCATTTCAAAATAAATAAGCAAGTGATTTAAAGCAACAAACACTTTTCAGAATATATACACTGAATAACAACAACAAAACTCAAAAGTCATGCCAGTAGAACAACTCAATTCAAGAATGTTATTTTTTCACTTAAGTTCAAAAGTCTGTGCAGCACATTCACATCACAGCTGTTTACACTTTCAATATAAGTAAACAGTGAAAAGAAAAACGGATTCTTCGGACTAATTCTAGTGCCTAGTACTCAGTAATTCTAGTATTGACAAAACATCTACATATTAATTTTATCACCATAACTAGCAATGTCAGGGAAATGGCTTAAGGAGTAAAAAGATCAAAACACGGAAGGAGTTAGGTATTTGTAGGTACTGGAACATCTATAAAGAGTAACTGAACCAATTCTGGTTCATTATCCAGGTTAGATTTTTTGATACAAACATTTGATACAATGTGTTGCTACTATATTGTATTTGTTTGCCATATGTTCTATGATATCTTTATCTGGTATATTTTGTTATAAAGAACAAAGATAGGCATCTACAATTCTTTGAATTTATATACCCTTAAAGCTTTGAAAACTGTATACTAAAAACGTGCTGTCTTCAATTTGTTGATTTTTTCTTTATTTTTTACTGATTCAAAAAAAAAGCAGGATCATATCATAGCCTCTTTTCAAGAAAATAAGCCATTTTTTAAAAAAGAAAACCTCTTTTTAAAGGAAAGACAGGATGTTATATTTATAAATTTCAAACAAAAGTGATTTTAAAACTGTGTGTGAGAGATTTCAAAAGGTTTTTGTCCATTTTTCGGAGGAACCATAAGTGAGATGCCAAATTATCACTGTCATTTTTCCTTCAGTCTCAAAAATACTAAACACTGATGTTTTTAGTAGCTCTGCTTATTTTTAAAGTAATAGTTAGCTGCATTCCAGTCTTCTCTTTGGTGGTGTTAATGATAACTAACAAACTTAATCCAGCTAATAGTTTCTATCACATCTGTACTTTTATCAAATCTTACTTTCATGCTCAATTAATTTAATTTTGCTATTGAGACAAGTAAAGTTCCTCAAGACTTCCACTGCTATTTCCCATTTTGAATTAAGTTGCAAACTATGCATGGAAAATTCAGGGAAGTGTTGAGGCATAACTTAACAAGCACACATAACTATTATCAAGAGCTGTATCTGGGGAAAACTGTAAAAATAGAATTGATAAGCTATATTTGTGTTGTAACGGGTTATTATAAAATATATACACAGCAATTATACCATATAGTGAGCCACATTCAAAGGCTTCTTCCTACATTTCATAAGTATTTCCAGATTGTTATTGCCTCCAGCTTTGTCTTAAGCACCTTCCTGACTAAGAGTATAACACTGAAGAAAGTGAATAAATATGTGACTTAAAATTGGTCATTCTGGAAAGAGAAAGATCTACATATCATTTGTGGCAACTGTTTTTTTCGCTATCAGTTGTGTATTTCTCAATAAAATACACGTAAAATCTGAGAAGGTAACCAAAATTTATCATTTGCTTGAAATCAAATATATTATGAAGAAACTTAAGGTGATTAGTATGGCTGAGACACAAAAGCACTGTCAAATAGGAACTACTGGCAGAAAGTGGTTACTATGAAACAGCAGCAAGCTCAGGTAAGGGTTTTTGAGCCCACAGATTTATGATCAATTTAAATTTAAGTGAATCAAGCTGCTTCCTCAAGTCCAGCAGGAATATGGTTGATCCAGTAGTGGAGACAGATTATAGATCTTCTTCCTTCCTCTTCCTGTGCCAGGACATTAATTTTTTATTAAATCAGCTGTGGAATGTTGTAATACATCAGTGACTGATACCTGACCAGCTGCAATTATGTCACAAGAAAAGAAATTCTAGTTATTAGAAAAAGAACAGTTCATTGCTTCTGTGTTTTCTGGGGGTCATTCTTGTCTACCCCATATGGCATGTGTTTATTCTGTTTATTTCCTAGTGCTTGAAAACAACTTTCTAAAAAAAAAACAACATAGCTAATATAATTTGAAGAAAACTTCAAAATTAAAAAAAGAAAGTAAAAAAGTGAATATTCAGTATAATCTGCCCTTGGGAAACTCATTGAAAGTTATTACCCAGTCCAAATAAAGATGAAAACACTTTAACTGAAGAATTTGGGGGTGATCTAATTTTTTTTTAATGACAGACGAATAAGTATTCTCTAACGAATGACTCACTATCATATGCTATATCCTGTCAACTACCATGAAAGATTAAAAGTCACCTGACCAAACTTGGCATCTAAAGTTGGTCTGCAAATTATTCCTGAATTTATGTTCATCTTGGCCTTCAGTGCTTTGTAGCAATGCTGTTTAAAAATAAAATAGCTTGCTTTCTCTATTTTGTGACTTAACATTTTGCTAATGCTAGGGCATCCAAAGAAGCTTTCATCTTGGAATTTTCATATTTACAACACTAATTTATGTATTTCCTCAAAAATAAAATAAAAAAATAATTATGCTTTTTATACTTTTCTATTTGTGGGATTTTTTTCTCTGTCAAGATTCCAGGCAAACTGTAGTAGTAATACTGTCATGAATTTAGGAAATTGAGGGAATTCATTAATTCAAAATACATCAGCATAAGCAAGCTCCCTTTTAACCAGGGAAGAGCTAGACAAGAGAATTTTCCATGCCTCCGAATATCTAGATGTTTCTTTGGCCTTCATCAATATAACATCTGGATATTTTTAATGAGTTTGAAAAAAATCTAACAGCAGATGGAATTGGCACAAAATAGTTGACTGCTTAAAAATTTCATCAAAGGAATTTAATTTTCAGTTTTAAAGTGTGAAATAAACATGTACAGAGTTTACTTCAGTCCTTTAATTGGCCTGTTTAAAAAATAAGAAATAATACTGGGATTAATTAAACAATGTTACATTAATGAACAATAATCTCTGCATAACTCCTACCACAAAATCAGAGAATAACTGAGACTAGAAGCCTCCAGAGATCATCTAGACCAGGCCTCTTGCTCAGAGGACAGTCATTCAGAGCAGACTGCGCAGGCCCATGGCCAGTCAGGTTTCAAATGTCTACAGGGATGGAGACTTCACAACTTCTCTGGGCAACCTGTTCCAGTGTCCTGTCTCACTTACACTAAAGTGTTTATTTTTTGTTTAAAGGGAATTTCTGTTTCTGCCCATTGGCCCTTGTTCTGTCACTGGGCACCACTGAGAAATCTGGACCTGCCTCTTTCATTTCCTAGGAATTTATACACACTGATGAGTTCCCCCTGCACTTTCTCTTCTCCAAGCTGAACAGTCCCAGGCCTTTCAGTTTCTCCTTGTTATGTCTGACACTCCAGTCCCTTTGTCATCTGCATCACCTTTTGCTGGACTCACTCCAGTATGCCAATGTCTCTCATATTGGGGAGACCAGCACCAGAAACACCACCCCAAATGCAACTCACCGGTGCTGATCTGTTGAGCTGCTGGCAACATTTTGCTGCACGCATCCAAGGAGGCTGGTGGCATTCTTTGCCACAAGAGCACACTGCTGGCTCCTGTTCAACTTGGCATCCAACAGGACCCCCAGAACCTTTTCTACAAACCTGCTTTTCAGCCAGGTGGCCCCTGTACTAGTGCACGGGGTTCTTCCTTAGCTGCTGATTCTTTATTTCCTTCTGCTGAACTTCATGAGCTTCTCATCTCCCCTTTTCTCTGAGCCTTTGAGGTCCCTCTGAATGGCAGCACACCCATATATATGGTGTATCAGACACTCATCCAGTTTTGTATCATCTACAGACTTGCTGAGAGTGCACTCTGTCCTATCATGTCAGTAATTTATGGAGATACTAAACAGTACTGGCTGCAGTATCAGTCCCTGGGGTACACGGTTACTGACTGACTGCCAGCTATCCTTCATGCTGCTGACCACAACCATTTGAGTTTGGCTGTTCAGCTGATTTTCAATTCACCTCACTGTCTGCTTATTTAGTTGGTACTTCATCAGTTTGCCAATGAGGATGTTATGCAAGCCTGTGTTGAAAGGCTTGCTAAAGTCAGGCTAAACAAGATCCAGTGCTCTCCACTCAACCATCAAGCTAGTCATGTTATTGTAAAAGTCTATCAGATCTGTCAGGACTGATTTACCCTTTGTAAATCCATGATGACTTCAGTCATTTTCCTGTCCTTAATATGTTTGGAGACCAGAAATATTTGCTCTATCCCCTTCCCAGGTACAGAGGTGAGGCCAACTAGCATATAGTACATTCGATCCTTCTTGCCCTTCTTGAAGATGAGCAATGTTTCTTGTCTTCCAGCCCTTGGGAACCTCCCTCAACCATCATGACCTTTCAAAGGTAACTGACCTCCATCAGCGCTTGTGGATGCATCCCATCAGGTCCCATGGGTTTGTGTATGTCCACTTTGATTAAGTGCTCCCTCACTTGGTTTTCCTCCAAGTCACCTTGCTCTAGACTTTTCTCCTGGTCTCAGGGGTCTGAGATTGCTCAAGGCTGATTTACTGGTAAATACTAAAGGAAAGAAGGCATTTAGTAATTCAGTCTTCTCTGCATCCTTCTGCACAAGGGATCCTACCCCATCCAAGAATGGACACACATCTTCCCTACTCTTCCTTTTGTTGCTGATTTATCTGTAGAATCCTTTCATGTGTCTTTCCAGATGCAGCTCCAGATGAGCTTTGGCTGTCCTAACTCCATCTTTGCACATGGTTTCAAGTGTCTGTATTTCTTCCAGGACATCTGACCCCACTTCAACATCTGTACACTTCTTTTTCATGTTGAAGTTTTATCAGTAGTTCCTTGTTCATGCAATTAGGCCTTTTGCCACCATTTCTTATTTCCTGATCATTGGGATGGACCATTCTTGAGCTTTGAGGAGGTGATCCCTGAAAATTAACATGATGCCATAGACTTCTCATGTCTCCAGACCATGTACCATCAGATTCTTCTATACTGGTCCTTGATTTGCTGTCACTTCTGTCCCAATGAAGAATTAAACCCAACTGAAAAGCCAAACCTTACAGGTAACGTATAATAGCCATTTGAACTGTTCTGATCACGTTATATCTACTTGGGTAAAATATATGCTTCTGCCAGGTATCAGAACTAAAAAAACATTCTGAATAACTGTTATGGATGTCAGCAGAATAAGATGAGCTGTCTTTCCTCACCCTAGGTTTCCCACTCACATCAGTGGGATACTTTGTATGCCTAATGACTTATTGAACTCAGAAAGCCCTACTGCAAAATCAAGTCCATTACTGATATAATTAACTTGCCTTTAAGATATTACCAAAGGGACTAACATGGTTTAAGCATTGTTACCACATACACTGAAATTTGCATTTTGTATCTGCCTTCCAGATGAAGCTCAGATGTTTGCTGCAAGACTGAATCAGCACTTACAATGATAGGTCTTAGTAATCATCACTGACAAAAGGAAAATCAACCCTATTAAATAAAATAGGGCCCAAATTACCCCTGTAATTCTTAATATACATATATGTACCCAACCATGAGCTATTTAAAAACAGGAGTAAAAAAACCCCTGTTTCAGTCTTGGAAAGATACACATGGGTTATATCACGGTTGTTATTTTCTACAGTAACTTCACCGTTTCTCTTGTACCAAATTAGTTTCAAAGAACTGAAAAAAAAGCCCAACAAACCAAAACCCAGATAAAGCAACCCATTTGTTATGAATGATATTTTTAAATTATCATCATGCTTGATCATGGTGTTTAAAATAAATCTTTTCTACTATGTTTAAAATAGGTTTATTCTGATTGTGAATGAAAAATTAAGGTGTTCTGGTATCTAATGATTGTGGCATATGCACTTATTACAGAGCTAAAGGACTTCCTCAGAATTCAGAGTTGCTCTGCAGAAGGTAACTTCTCATAGTTTTAAACAGAATTTCTGTCATCAGACTAAATAACCTTTCAGAGTTTTTCCCACAATAGCATGGGAATTTTATTTTACAGTGAAAGAAAAAAAATATATCTGATTCTTCATCAGCTCCACTGATGACATTCTCTCTTTGCTTATGATTTAGCTGTGAAGTTTTTCCTATCAGGTCTTATAAAGGATTTATAATACCATATTTAAGTTCTGATTGAGAATAAAAAAAAAGGGGGGGGGCAGGGAAAGTGCAACATTGCTCAGAAGCTACAACCTTCTTTAAAAGACAGGGAGAGAGAAATCTCTCACTAGAGAAATGGTCTCTATAGTGATTAAAGATAACAAGTACACTAAGAAGCAAAAATTGCAAACTTTTCATGCATCTTAACTCCCTAGTCTGGAGACCCCATTCACTGTGCTAAGTGATGGATCATGGCCAGTCAGCTTGATAAGTGACAATGGAGAAAAGCCATGCTTTAAATAGGATTCAGACATAACTATAGGAAGCAAAAAGCAGAAAACTATTCTGTGAGATTGTCTCTCAATGAGAAAGACTCAACAAGGCTTTACAGCTAATCAGATTAGAGTCAATCAGGTGATCATCAGACAGGAGAAACTCTTGTGCCCTTTCCCATAAGACAGGAATTTTCCACAAAGACAACTGTGTTAAGAGCTGACTACAGTAGTATGATGACAAACTAGGTCTCATTGCTGGAGTTTGAGAAAAAACTTCCTTTTTTTTTTCTTTCCTTTAGGAAGAGGAGGGGAGGAAAGAGATTTCTTTTTTTTTTCTTTTTTTTTTTTTTTTTTTTTTTTTTTTTTGCGAGAAACAAGACATCATTTCAGTTTTTCAGTTCTTCTACCATTTCCTTTGGATGTCACCTTCAAGACACCAAGAATTAGCCATGTATTAGCCTTGAAAAAAATGAAATCCATGAATGAACAGCAGAATATCTGCACGTAGGAGGATTTTAATGTTAAGCTCTATTATTTATTCATATGAAGTAGCTTAACATTCATATACTGCAAGGCAAGAATTTTACATAAAATCGTTTAATAATAGAAAATATGTTTAATAAACTCACAGATGCTAAAGGTAGAAAGGTTTATATGGCTTATTGCTGTCTTAACTTACGGTGAAAGGAGAAAAATGACTTTTACTATGTTATTGAAAAAGTCCAAGGCTACCTACTGTTAGAATTTCTATCTGCCTCCTCCTGTTGAACCTAGCCTTCTGTGAGTAATCCTTTTAAATATTTAGCTTCATAGCAAGCAACAGATAAAAACTGTATGAAGTTTTTCTTTGTATTTAGGAAGAAATAGCAATACACAGTAATGATGGATGGACAATATTTTAAAATTAAATTACACTCATGTAGACACCAAATGAACTGCTATTCACCCCTTTTTGCCTGGAGAAAAGTCTCTAGTAAAACTGCAAGATAACTTGAATGCCTGTTGGGCTCTTTGAAGAGAAAATTTTCAGTAATCACTGAGAAGGTTTTTGAAGGGAAAGACTGAAAGATGACATCTTAAAGATATGATCTTACAGAATTCATGCATATATAAATACTGTTTTTGGTAAGGAAACTTAAATAAATTTTGACCAGCTCACATAAACAAATTGGAAGATCTGGTCTTGTACTGTTCAGTGGAATACTTCAGTTTGCCATAACAATAACTGTGTATCTCCGAGTCTAGCAGTGTTACTATCATTGTTTAATTTTTAAATGAAAATAGTAGCAGAGGTGTAATTTTTTGGAATGTTTCCCTTACACTTCCAAATGTCTGGTTGCCTGCCACTTATTGCTAATAAATTCAGACTACTCAGTGTCTGTAGCAGTAACCTTTAGCGATATTTGTTAGATTTCTCTGTAATGGCTGACACCTTTTAGCATATGCTGTGACAGGAAAAAATATGAAGTGCTTGCAAATACAAAGTAGAGTCCCTATTAGTAGTACCCTGTTGGGTAAATCCAAATCCATTTTCAAACAAATACCAGAATAAAACAGCTATCCAGTGTTCCTGAACTTGGAAGCAGTAAAAATTAATTTTAACAGTATAATCCTCTTACACAGTGTGCACTGCAGACTAGAGGCCAAAATAAGGCTAGTGATATGTTTATGTGTAAACCGCTAGAAAAAGTATTCTTACTTATGTGAGTAAGGGTAGAGAACTGCTTATCCCCAACAGATAATTATTAACCAGAGTGAATGAGCAAATGAAACTGAATGAAGTACATATAATGTTGCAAAAAATAATCAGATATATTAAAAAAAATATCAAAAATCAAAATCCATGAAATAGCTGAAAATTAGAAGTTGTTAAATCCGTCAAAAGGAACACATATATATGTATATATACGTAATACACCAAATATTTAATTATATACATTTTCTATAGCTACTGAAGCTCCAGATTGCCCATACACAAGTTTCCCAATGTGTTAAGGTATAACTTCAAGGAACTACTGCAGAGGGTCCAGCAGGGAGGGCTACAAAGGATTTGGGGACTGGAGCGTCTCACTTATGAGGAAAGGCTGAGAGAGCTGGGCCTGCTTAGCCTGGAGGAGACTGAGGGGGTATTTTATTAATGCATACAAATATTTTAAGGGTAGGTGTCGAGAGGATGGGGCCAGACTCTTTTCAGTGGTGCCCAGCAAGGTGCAATGGGCAGAAACTGAAACACAGGAACTTCCATCTGAATATGATGAAGAACTTCTTTACTTTGAGGGTGATACAGCACTGGAACAGGCTGCCCAGAAAGGCTGCGGAATCTCCTCTGAAGATATTCAAAACATACCTGGACGTGATTCTGTGCAACCTGCTCTAGGTGAGCAGAAGTTTGGACTAAATGATCTCCAGAGGTCCCTTCCAACCCCAACCATTCTGTGATTCTGCGACTATCCAACACAAACCTACCTAAGCCATCAAATATAATGGAATTGTATTTCAATACCATCATAGGGATATTATAAGTTTACGGTTATTAGCAAATTAAACACATGTGAATCAGGTTACATTTAATATCAATGGTCAACATAAAAGTTGTGGAGATTTTCCAAACCACACATGGATGTGCCAGGTAACTGTACTTGGACAGGGCAAATCAACGTGAATTTATACTAGTTCTTCACAATGATGTATGATCTGACATACACCACTGTCTTGTTTTTAACCTCTTAGTCTGTGAAAAAAGCCTTTACTGAACTATCTGCCTTCCGTCATGAGCTATCCATGTTCCATCGGTAGTCTCACCTGTTCTCTCAGGTGAAGTCCTCCATTTCCTGCAGGACAGCCAGAAGATTAGGGAGGAAAAGAAAGAATAAAGGATTTTCTGTGCAAACAAGGAATAGGTAAGGAATGGCAGAAAGAGTTCTGGTTTTTAAAGCTCTCAGGTGAAGAAAATACCTGTTCCATTCTGTCATCTCAGAGACCCAAAAAGCAGGAGTGCACAGCTCTAGGTCTGAGCTGTAAGTGCAGTCTGCTGTTCTTCCTTCGTTTGTCTTCAGTAAATAAAATGTTGACTGAAAACATGCTGGCCTGTCCTCTTCCTTGTTACTGTATTCCTGCACTCCCAAACTATGAGAGGAAGGACATGGGAAGTGCTGTATCTTCTCGTGTTTGAGAAAAGAAACTGTTTATCTGAATATATGAAAAGACAGCAAGAATGTGTTTGGGGACAGGAGATGGGGCAGTTAGGAGTACCAGAGGCTCAGAATGAGGAAGTCAAGTGAAATTGCACAGAAAAAGCTACATGCATTTTTTGCCACAGATGGGCATAATTCCATATAAAGTAGGAGAAAAATGAGATTTAGTCTCTTTCCCGGAGCTGGAACAGGAGTGAACTCTCCTAATTAACACATCTCTTACTTGCCACCAAAATCAGCTAAGTTGATTACATTACATAATCTATAATTTTCCTTTGGCTTCAAACCTCAGTCTCCCTTTCTGCTTCCCCTTATCTGCAGTTCCCGTCCCTCTCACCTGGCCTGACTCATTACACATACATGTGAAACCCTCTCTGGATATGCAACAGAACAATAGGTGGGGGAAAAAAGTCAAAACACTACTTTTTTAAAAAAAAAAATACTAATTGTATTAGGTTACAGTATTTTAATTATATACTATTACAGTATATACATATTATATACTATACTATTTGCCATAATAATAAATAATATTAGTATGTTGCATCTGCTATGTAACATAGAACTGCAAAAGAAACACCACACCATACCACCTCCTATTCTTTCTATTGGTTTGTTTCAGTTTAACTAAACTAAAACTCAAACTTCTATTATTATTATTTTTATGCATTTAAACAAGTAACTGTTTAAATTAGTTTACTTATCCCTACAGACAAAAAAAAAAAATGTATCTTACAATTTTACTACCTTTAAAGCTCTTAAGATTGGTTGTATACCTAAAATGAATTTATATAATTTTGCTTAAACTACCTAAAAGTTATATAGTTTTTTGGGGTGTATTTCTTGACATTTTTCCTGAAGTGGAATGAATCATGCTCTGGAGGGTGCTATCTTTCTCCATTAACTAGAGCTAGAACCTGGTAAACTAGTGTAAACTACATATTCAATTTTTAGATAGTTGAAGAAAGCTGAGATTAACCTCATCCATAATGTTTTTACCTTACAGACACAATTTATTCTTGTTTTACGAAACGGTCTTTTAAAGACTTGACTATAAACTGAAGATCTGAAATTATTTCCCCCTAAATGAAAAATGTGTTAAATAAACAAATGTGGTTTTAATTATGCACAAGCTGTTGTGTTATAACGTCGTGTGTCCAGCAATAGAAAACATGTTTCTTTCAGAGTATACTGTTTTGTTCTTCTTTTTTAAAGAAACAAATAAGGACATACGCTGTGAAAAGGACAAAGACAGAGCTCTAGAAAAGGATATGTTGCTTTTTCATCCAACATCAATACCAAAGTATTTAATTATATACTGTCAGAGAATTTCCCTTTAATGATACTTATTATGCCATATTTTCTCTTGTGTGCTTATATGTAAGTACTTTTGAAAGTGGAAGAATAAGACTTGTCCAAAATTTACTTTAAATTTGTAAACTCAATTACCTATTAAAATACCAGTAATTTACACTAGGTTTTCCTTCAATTAATGAGATTCAAGAATTGTAATGAATAGCAAGTAATACAAAATCAGTCAACATATCAGTAAGACAAGAAGAAACTATGACAAGCTACTGGTGCTACAAGTTTCTAGCATATTAACTGGCATGAAGCAAAGGTACTTCTAGCCGGTGAGGAACTTCACAAACGGATTACTAATGCTTGCTTAGTTGTGTCTTACTGTTGATGTATGTTCTTATTATACACAGATCACATTCAGCTGACAGATTAAGGACAAGCTGTTGTACAGAATTTTATCCAATATTATAGTATACAGCAATGAAAACACACTTCACAAGTATTATCCATTTTGGTAGGTATTCTGTTCAGTGTGGAGAACATTGACTATACATCCAGTCAGAAAACTATTTATACTGATTCAAAAATGGTGATTCCTCAATATCAAAACCAATCAAACATCACTGAACCAGTTAGACTGTTCAACGCTAACATGCGTGTTCTTTCATTTAGCTTAAATTAGTTCCTATAAAATAAGGGTATAAGAAGACACTTAGAAAAGCAGGGATAATTATAGCATGTCCAAAAGAGGGAAAACAGTGCTTAAGAAAACTAGCAAAAAGTACAGAAGAAAAACAGGTGTACAGAAGAAAAATAAATTACAAACCAAGATATAAGCATATATACTACGTGGAAAAAAAAGCAACACTACTACCTGTATTATGAAGATGATATTTTTTCTAATAACTGTGGCAGGCTGGAAAGCTTTTGAATGCTTTAATGGTTTACCTTTTTTCCATTCAGATCATAACGCCACATTTAAAAAGATAAAGGCCTCTATTCCTGTGACATTTGCTGAAGACTTACTACATTGTTCTTATTCTATTTTTTTGAAGAATGTCAGTCTCAAAATTTTGAGTGAAAAATATTCCATTTCCTCTGAAGTATTGCTAGTGTTATTGCTAAGCAAGGGAAAGGAGGTTGAAATGATAATACAGCCCAAGCAGAACAGTTTGTAAAAACAAACAAACAAAAAGAGAGAGACAGCTATAAGAAATAACTGTATTTTATTTAATAGACTGAGAGTGAGTGAACAGACCCAGAGCACTGACTAAAGTGAGATTAAGAAATTTAGAATTTGCTTAATCTGAAGAAAAGTTGCATGGAAAAGCCTACTAATAAGTTACGTATTACACTGATGTAAAAAGTACACCGTAGTTTCAAAATATCCTATTGAAACACCATTTGGTGTGCAGAAATTTTCCTATATTATTTCAGTCCTACATGTACTCTTCCTTAACAGCTAAGGTAGATCTTTGGTCTATGGTTTTTTATTAGGCATTTTTCTGGTATCTAACACAACATATCCTAAATCTATGATAATGCCTCCTAGATCCATCAGTAATTTATGTTATAAACCTAACTAAACCACCGAGACAATTGTGTTTCATATCTACTTTGCACATGCTGTGCTTTCTGATTTTTTTTTTTTTTTTACCAAGCCAATAGGCAAAGCTTGAGAGCTTAAATTTCAAGAACAGCACATCAATTATTGTTATTTATACACATATTTATATATATTGTTATTTATACACATATTTATACTAAGTGATCCTGCAAGATGACTAATCAGGTCCTTATCTAGCATGGGTTTAACTTTTCAAATATATTGGCCAAAATATACATTACCAACTATAAAGCTTTTATCCCCTATTTCCATGGAGTTATATTACACGACATTTCTATGCAGACATCTAGGATAGAAGTTATATTTGTTTATCCTAAGGAAATTATGTGTATGTTAACTGTAAGAAGAATCTCACTTCAAAATTTCCAAAAAGCAGTCAACAAAGTATTTCAGCAAATGCTGTTTAAAAGAAAAAACAATATACATGGTTTAGAAATTCAGGAAAACAACAGAAGGCATAAATAATTTTCTTCAATGCATAAAGCTGTAAACGTATGTGTGTCAGGAACTGTGATTTTCAATATTTTCTTAAATTATTTAGAAAAACACAAGTAATAGTTGTAAAATATGTTGATGGCATTACATTATCAAAGAAGTAAAAGCAAGAACTAACTGAAAAGTTACAGAAAGACATTATGGTAATGAATGACTAGTAATAAAATATTAGATTAATTTTATTGTAGAGCAATGCACATGAGGAAAAAATAAACCTCTTTTATATTCACAATGATTGGCTTTGAATTAGCTATTAACCACCTGGGACTGAGATCTTGAGTTCGTAACAGGTAATTCCTGTGAAACATCAGTTCACTGCTCAGTAGTGACAGAAAGGGAATACAATATTAGCACTTATCAAGAACAGAGCAGAGAACAACAAGCCATTGTAATACAAATATGAAAATCCAGGGTGCAGGGGATAGAAATTTTAGACTGGCCTCTGTAACAAAATTAAGTGAAATTAGAAAATATTTAGAGAAGGATAAGCAGGATAATAGCAATTATGTATTGGCCTCTTTTCATCATAAATAGATTTGAATTCTTCATTCTGAAAAGGAGATTACTAAGGGCAAACATGACAGGAATCTATAAAATCATGAGATGCACGGTGAAATTGAACAGAGAATTATTTTTACAGTCCTATCAAGTATAAGAATTGGAGAGTATCAAGTAAAAAAGACAATAGTATGCTTAAAACTGAATGTTTCTTTTCACAATACACACTTAAGGAGTGGAAATGCTTGCTACAGGATGTCATCAAAAATGCTAAATCTAAATGGCCTAAAAAAGCAGTTTTGTAAATTAATGGAAGAAAACTCATGAGGAGCCATTAAAACCAAAGTTACTATTTAAAGATCCACAGCTCCTTCAATCACAGATTAATAGAGACTGAGAAAGTACTTCTGAGAACCATCAGTAAGCAATATCCTAAGATTACATTTTACTGGGACTGCCAAAGTTACTGCTGCTAAAAGGACACACTGTGTTGGGCAGACCCTCATCCTCTGACATGGTATTATGATGATTCTTATGGTCCAGGTCTACAGCTTCAGAATTTGTAGCTATTAAGACTGAAAAGTCTTGATTTAAACACCTTAAGTGATGGAGCTGCACATTTACATGTATTTACATGTATTTACACAAATTATTCCGTTATGCATTACTTTTATTGTTTTAGTTTTTCCCCCCTCTATGTATTCCTGATTTATTTAGGTTAAATTTTGATCAGTATGCCTAAGTCTTCAGTCTTCATTATTTTAATATGAATACTGATATACTCACAGCTGTGATAATATTTCTAAATAATAATTTCTAATGTAGGTAAGTATAAGCACATTTTTTTAAAAAGTATTGTATATATATATATATATATATAAACAATACCTTTAAAAAGTAAACGTATTGTTACAAAATCTGAACTTATTTCTGTTCTATTAGACATAGCATAGGATATTACCTTTAAGCAGAAAGGAGTATGCACTCAACCAAAAAGAACAGCATCAATGATGTTTCTGCTTCACTTTATATTTTAACTCGTGATATATGCACAATACAATCACATATGTTGCAGGTAGCATAACATCATTCCATATTTGACTACACTAATGACAGCCTTAATTTTCTCAAGTGGTATTAAAAAATCCAGAAGGCTTTGATCTTACTAACCGGTAATTTACAAATATTAAAAGTAGAGACTCAATCGAATACCTTAAATACATTACATGGAATACATATAATTACACTTTGAACTGTTTTCTCAGTCAGAAGGTTGAATCTCCTTCAACCATTTTTCTCTCAGCAAGAAATTAACCTTCGCTGCTGGAAGATCAGATGATTACATATCTTTCAGTACTATTAGTTGACAGCTTATTTGAACTGTGAAAGTTCGAAAAGAAATAAAATCTGTTCCTACTTGTTCATTTTAAATTGTTTTCTCTCTATGTCCCAAAGAAAATATCACTTTTTTTTTAGAAGGCTGTTTTCAGCTTTCATCCCTCAGTTCTTACAGCTTTCTATTTAAACTTCTAGCTCAAATCTACTCTGAGGGAGAAAAAAGTGTTCACTTCTTTGAAAGTCCATCAATAAGCAAACTAATTATAGTATCTGAGAAAATAAATTTTTGAAAAGAATACTTGATACCATTTATATTACTCAAAATATAAGATTTTGAAGAGCAAAATAATCTTTCTACCGTAGTAGATTTTTTTATTGCATTAAATTTTGCATTATTTTTTTTTTTTTGCATTAAAATTTATTGCATTAAAAATTGCATTAAAATTTACCAAATAATAGAAAAGTGTACCTACTGTCCATCTCCATATACTTTTTTTAACTGAAATGTTCATTCTTATTAGTCTGCAAATCCAGTATCACAGTGTGTGATACATCATGGGTAACAATTCAATAGTATGTCAGTTACAAGAAAATGGTAGGATTTCAAAGGGAATGCGTGCAACTGTAAGAAACAGTTAATTGCTTACTGCTGAGTTTCATGTGTTTTTTGGTGTAACATAAACCATAGAGTTTGTATTTCATTTCAGGTTTACACAGCACCTTTTGGTACTTGTTTACATGTTACTCTGAGTACTTTTCATAGGACTTCTTTGAGGTTAATACTATTCTGCTTTACAGATGTATAAACAGAGATTGTAAGTGCTTTACCCAGCTAAAATATACATGCAAATGTGTATTATTTCTTGCTGGTTTTTTAAACAGTTTTACAGAATGATCTATGGTTCTT
>JAVJGJ010000037.1:21893932-21920054 GCA_035590215.1 Microhierax caerulescens | reverse complement strand
ACAGTTTTACAGAATGATCTATGGTTCTTTCTTTCCATTGTTGGATTTTGGGGTTTTTTGTTTGTTTGTTTTCTATGTGACAAGAAGTATACATTTAAAAAAAAAAAATTCAAACAAGAAAAAGGAAGTGATTTAATTGAAATTCTCACACCCTCTGATTAGATGTAATGGACACAATCCCACTAAAAAGATGCACACAGTCAAGTATCTCACAGCAGAGATATTTATTTCCTTTTTGCTATGGAAATTTTTTGCCTTTTGTCAAAGGGGACCAGAAGTACTCTGCTATTCACTTTTAAAAAAGTTTTCAAAACAGCAGTCTGGGCTCTACCAAATTCATTATGTGTAACTATTTATGTTAATTTCTTCAACCCTTGGGCATATATGTCATGATACCGTGGGTGTCATGACATATCCACGCTGCAGTTATTTGAAATTAAGCTATTTAAAACTAGATTCACTAGAACTTTGGTTAAGAAGCTAGTTGCTGGCATACACTCTCATCTTGTACTGGGCTGCATGAGGTACCTTATTGAACAGTATGCACTGACTTAAGTAACATGATTTCAGCCTCTGAAGCCATATGCTTTTATCAGCAGATTCTATTGTTTCTTATTCGACATCCCATTCATGGAGCAAAATGGATCAGTATATCCCAGAGATGCACTCTTTTCTGAGATACTTCTTTTAACCTCCTGGGGTTATAAAACTGAGTCTTGGAGAAGATTCCCAGCTAAAGCTCTATAGCTTTCCTGTGGTAGAGAAAATGTTTCAAGCAACTGCTGACTCTGGATCTGCTTTTTGCTGTACCTCATATATTCTGTTGTTGACACAGAGTGTAAAATCAATTTTTCAAAGACCCTTTTTTCATTGTTTTCTTTGTATGTACCATTTTCATGGAGAACAGCTTAAATTAAAAGAGGGTAGTTTTAGAATGATAGAAGGAAGAATATTTTATTATTTTTTTATGATGAGGGTGGTGAGGCACTGGAACTGGTTGCCCAGAGAAGTTGTGGATGCTCCATCCCTGGAAGTGTTCAAGGTCCAGTTGGACAGGGCTTTGAGTAACCTGGTTTAGTGAAAGGTGTCCCTTCCCCTGGCAGGGGTAGTAGACTAAATTAACTTTAAAGATCACTTCCAACCCAAACCATTCAATCATTCAATGGTAAGTAAGAGACTACATGATTATTTATAAATATGAATGCATTTATAGACTCAGAATTACTGATAGAGATGGGGCATAGATAAACACAAAAATACCAATTCACCAGTGCTGTGGAAGAGCCTTCAATCATCCCCATAAACATTAACCAGTGCATCAAACAAGGCACTTCTTCATCTAGGTTAGTGCTGCTTCCTGCTGATACATGGCAAAAGAAAGCCATTCTCCAATTTGGCCATTACCTAAATGGTTATCACCAATGAACCTAACTATGTCACATAATTAGTGTCTGTCAACAAAGGTATTCTTTAAAAAACATTATACTTGCTAACATTAATTCTGTAAAGTGGTGTGTTTTTTTGTTAATATTGTTATATTTTCTGATTTTAATTTATTTTTAAAAAGCTACAGGGAATTCATAATAATAGTTGAGGAAAAGTGTAGCAGACTCAATTTCTTTGCCTCCTTTATCAAGAAGATTTCTTGTTTCCAGTGAGTTATATTCTGTGGGAACAAAGTAAACTTGGATTATAGATGCATGGAGTGTAAAATTTACCACTTTGAATAGGGTCCAGGAAACATTAGTCTTAGGTGATCTTATTTTGAAAACTAAAGAGAGAATCTGATTTAATGAGATTTGTCTAGGACAAGCCCTCATTTTAATTACGAAGTCTGTTTTGGGTTTCTGTTTGGCATTGGTTTTGTTTTAATACAATAGTCTTTGGAGGAATAGTGGCCACAAAATAACTAGAAAATAAACTATAAATGTAAATTGCTGTTAAATTTAAAATTTTAACCACACAGAGCTCTCATTTTTTACATTAGAAAACAAAGTTAAGCATGACAATTAATTTAATTATCTCCTTCTTATTCAGGTTAATTTCTAATTAGACAAAAGTAAAAAATACTATTCCTAATTGCACAAAGAAAGAGAAAAATACTAATGATTAGAAATGTTATAGAATACAATTACATTATCTTCTTTCACACATTAAGGGTAGACAGAAAACCCTTAAAAGCTTTTCTAAACAAATTACAGAAGCTGAATATATCCTTTTTCAAAGGTCATCCTCCCCAAAAAATTCTTCTAAAACTTGAAGGGTTTTCATACGATCATTTATATGATTAAAACCCATATTATGATCACCTAACTAATTCCCAACAGTCTTTGACTAAATCTGTAGTCAATAGAAAACTGAGGGGGAACAACTACAACAAAACCAGTTGGATTAATGCAAAATAGCTTTTACAAAGTGTTCTTATTAGGAAAATAACTTTTCCTATTTATTACAATAATTGGTAAAAAAATAGCGCTAACAAGAAATTCGGTGATCAAATGCATTTTAAGGCTTGCTGAATCTGGTATTCATATTTTTAGATACTTAATCAATAGCTCTAAATTGGGTCCTATTAATATTAGGCAACTGAGCCAGACTTAAGTTGAAGGATTTTTCTATCTTTGTACAGTGGTTTTAGAAACACTTTATGCCAATTTACTTTTCATTTCTCCATAAAGTTATTGAAGTTAGATGAGAGGAATTTTTATACAAGTACTGAGTCACAGAAATCACCGGAAAACTCTCGCCCTATACAGGCCTACAAGAATATGCTTATTTAATTTAAGTACTTAATTTAGGCATTAATCTTTGTAAATTTTTTCAAGTTTTAAAGACACATACTGAAATTCTTGCTTTTGTTTAAGATAAACTATGTATCCATGCTTCTAAGTAATTCTTAAGAACATCAGCAATGAGAATTAAGGCAAGAATAAGCATATATGAGTCAATTACTGAAGATAATGAAGGGAAGGTGAATATTTCTTTCCATAGTATTCAGGTATTAACAACTTCTTATTGTTGTATTGTCATTTCTGCTTTATGGCTCTGTTTCTTAATAATCTCAGATCACCTTATGGATCCTGGTTTTTGAGACATAAAATATACAGTCTAACACTCCTGTTTATTTAAAATGGTCTCTGCTTTTGTGCAAAAGCTTTTCTTCAGATCCCAAAGTTAAAGTGTACTTCTGTCCTCCTCTCCAGCCTCTTATCTAAACAAAAGACAATTTTTTTTTACTTTATGCTGTGCAAGTAGCCAGGATACGTGCAAGAGAAAAGACAATTAGGTGGCAGGCTTCTCAGGCCCAGTAATTATAGCCTACAGCTGACACTTCTTTTTTTTCCGTAGTTTCCTGCAGCGCGTGTGAAAAACGGGATGGGGGAAAAAAGATCCAAGACTGTACAGCTAACAGCTACTGATACATGTTTTGTGCTGAGAAAGCTACTACACAGACAATAATATCCTGAGACCACTGCATGCTCTGAGGTCACCTCTTCTGTTCGTTTAATGAACTAAAATGAGTGGAAGAAGTTGGAATAAGCACAGCATAGGAGGACATTGCCTTGCTACTACAAAAGCGGTCTGAACTGTGTCTTGCATCTTGGAAGTATCCTGCTAATCTTGAACACAGGCAGCATTTCATAGTCCTGCTTCATTGCTTCCTTATACAATTGCTTATTTACTTTTAGAAAACAAACCTGAATCACACTTCTATAGCATCTGACTGTCTAAGCGAGTTTTTATGAAAGAAAGAGGAGTATACTGGTAAAAGCAAAATATCTGAATGTTGTTTATTGCTTCTTTTTATACTACAGTCTCTGAATGAAAAAAGAAATAAAACATGCCTGCAACTTGTTGATGTTTTCCTGTAGATCTTAACAGTAGCCTATACATAACAGACAGAATATCCCTAAAGAGGACTGATCAAGAGTAATTATTTTTATTGATCGTTCTTAGGACTGTAATAACAAAACTATTAATAAATAATCAAACTGTTATCTCCAAAGACACAAACAACATGAAGTTCAGCTTAGTTGCACTCTACAAACCTACAGCTTTGCCAAGAACTGATAAGAAAACTGTAACAAAAAATATAGCAAGGGAACATGAAATTGGCTAATGAAGTATTTAAACAAGGTGCCTACATTTGCAAGTTGGTCTCCCCTTAATAGATTTGTAGTTACGTCTCTATAATGGTAATGTAGGGACCACAGGGACACTAACCTCTTAAGTAATACAAATAATAGAAGGAATAAACAATTTTAACCTGTAATAATAATAACAACAACAATAATAATAAAATATTAATACAATGATAATTTATTTGAGGCACAATTAAGAAAAAATATTAAGATACCAGGTTTAATTCAAGATAACTTATTAATTAAGTAATAAGGGTTCCAAATGTAATTGAAAAGTCACTTTGAAAAAGCTGTTTGGTTTTTCAATCACCTCTCAGCTAATTTAGAGCTACTAATTAAAAGTACAACAGCTTTCTGAGTATAACTATCTTTTATTATTGTACTAGTAAATGTTATTGTTTAGATCAGATGATTCATCAGTTAATTCAACTGAAACAAATTATCACTTCAGCTTCCTGAATCGTGTAGATGAAATTGATACTTGAATAATTGTTTTTTATTTTGATTAGTAGGCAAAACAAAAACAATTTTCAGTGGAAAAGAAGAATATAAAATAAGGAAACATTGAAAAACCTCCACATATCAATTATCAAAAGGTATACAAAGAAAACGTGTGAAAGAAAAAAATGAAAATATTCCAGCCATTCAATAGCTGTAACCAGGAGAAACAGGTCTTCATCACTATGATCCCTAAAGCAGACGTAAGCAATTATCAGTTTCCAGATGTGTTGCCAGTCTGCCTGAGTATAACTGAAATGTGAGCTCAAAACTTAGGGAATGTTTCAAAGTGAAATGTTTCAAGAACTAAATGAGAAGCATATTTGTTTGTGGAGAAAACAAATCTTGCGCAACTATAAGCCTGTGATTTTATTTTTAGCAGTAAATCAGCACAGAAGTGATAGAGAATGCATCCTAAACATGATGAGAATGTTATTATCAGGGGTTTCATATCCTTATTGAAATTACCATAATTTCATTATTTTAATTAATAAATAACAATTAATTGTAAGAATATTATAAAATTGTAGAAATTCATTACTTTTAATTCATTCTAGCTGCTATGCATTTATCAAAGTGGTATGAGTGAAACTGCTTTATCATCCTGAATGACTAGTGGAAATTGTCTTCATCTACAGTCAACATACTAGAACACCTTGTCTTTCCTTTCAGCTAAGGATTTTACCACACATTTTAGTACACATGCCAATTATTCAAATTTACAATACTAAAAGCTTCACCTGTGAACAAAACTAGGTGACTTATACATTTAAGGTTTAGTCTGTATTTTCCAATGCACTTCATATTTCCATTCAGAGTGTGATCTTTTAAACTATCATCAAAATCATTAAATTTACACACCTCCTTCATTCATGAGATGAAAAGAAAATCTATTCTTGCATACAACATAAGATGCTAAATTTTAGTATAAGCTAAGACTTCTCAAATCTGGTTTTGGACAGTATGGTAGGAAATGAAACCACCAGTTAAATAAGATTGAAAATCTCGCTGATATGACACAAGTTTAGGTTGCAGTTACACCAAAGCTTTTAGTTATGCACATCACCGCCACCACCCCCACCAACCACCCCCACCAAACCCCCAAACAAACAATTAAAAAAAAAAAAAAAACAACATCAAAAAAAGCTCACAAAAGGAGCGTTCTGAGCTTCTAAAAGTCCAAAAGGAAGCATCCAAACCATCTAATAACATTAGTGATGCAGGATATTGATGATGTTGTGACAGTTGCTATGGAAAACTTTAGGCACAGCCATTAAAATGACAAGCAAATTGAAATATCATATGTATTAAAGTACAGATTAGGACTTTTTTGAAATGCTAAGAATATTTGTATTTAGAAAAAAACTAGATTAATAAATAAACCCAAATACAAAAGGACCTCCAAAATTTATAACTATGAGACTGTCTTTGAGAAAGAGATATGCCAAGTAAAAGCAAGACCATTCCCCTAAAAGAAAAAAGGAAAAAGAAACAAAGAAAAGCCATACCACAGTAATACAAGGCACCTGTGTTCCTCTTCCACGTTAACATACTAATGCTGACTGAACTAATTTCAACAGGGTCATATAAACTCACTGAGCCACTTTTAATCATTTATCAGCAGTCCTGGCTAACCAGGGAGATCCCTGTGAATGGAGGTCAGTAACTGGGATACCCATCTACAGGGAGGAACAGAAGGAGGATCCAGGGACCTCAGTACCAAGGAAGGTTACGGAGCAGATCATCTTGAGTGCCATCACACAGCACATACAGGACAGCCAGGTGATGAGGCCACTCACAACCGGTTTATGAAAGTTCCCTACGACAAATGTCATAGGTCCTTCTATGACAAGGCGATCTACTGAGGGGATGAGGGAAAGGCTGTGGATGTTGTCTGCCCAGACTTTAGTAAAGCCTCTGACACCATTTCCCACAGCATTCTCCTGGAGAAACTGGCTGCTCATGGCTTGGGTGGGCATACTCTTTGCTGGGCAAAGAACTGGCTTAAAGGCCAAGCCCAAGGAGTGGTGCTGGTAAATGGAGTTTCATCCAGCTGGTGGCTGGTCACAAGCGATGTTCCCCAGGACTCAGTACTGGTGCCAGTTCTGTTCAGTATCTTTATCAATGATCTGGATTAGGGGATCAAATGCACATTCAGCAAGTCTGCAAATGACACCAAGTTCGGGGAGGGGGGAGTGTTGATCTGCTGGAGGGCAGGGTGGCTCTGCAGAGGGATCTGGACAGGCTGGACCATTGGCCAAGGCCAAGTGCATGAGGTTCAACAAGGAGTTGCAGGTCCTGCACCTGGGTCACAACAACCCCACGCAGCGCTGTAGGCTTGGGGAACAGTGGCTGGAAAGCTGCCTGGAAGAGAAAGACCTGGGGGTGTTAGTCAGGCTGAATATGAGCTAGCAGTGTACCCAGGAGGCCAATAGCATCCTGGCTTATACTTGAAATAGTGTGGCCAGCAGGACTAGGGAAGTGATTTTTTTCCCTGTACTCAGTACTGGTGAGGGCACAACTCAAATACTGTTTAGTTTTGGACCCTCATTATGAGAAAGACATTGAGGTGCTGGAGTGCATCCAAAGAAGACCAACAAAGCTGGTGATGAGTCTAGAGAAAAGGTCTTATGAGGAACAGTTGAGGGAACTGGGGTTGTTTAGTCTGGAGAAAAGCAAAAAGCAGAATGGTCCAATATTGCATTTAATACGTACACTGTTGGAGTGGAATTTGGGATGTGATGGCCAGAAAAAAAGAACCACACCACTCAATGACATATAATCCCAAATACATTTAAAAAAGCAGGGTGGATAATGTAGTAGTTAGAAGTAGAAAGCAATAATCCGGTACTTCTTTTCTATGACAAATATATATAACTTCATACTCACACTGGCCAAATACCAGCTCCTCTAGTCAGGCTGTGACTGGTACCATCCATGCATGGAAAGAGAATACTTGCACCAAATGCCTGACAAGCGCAAATCTTGCACCCTGACTTCTATACATACCATTTCCACCTGAGGGTAACTCTTTCACAAGGTTCATCTGTAAGGTTTTTTTCTTCTTTTCTGCACATACTGGAATAATTTTATCTTTTAGATCTTAACAGATGTGCTACAGGTGTCTTTTATCTGAGCAGTCAGTGTTCCTGGGTAGGTGTCACCCCATGATAATAACAAAATTTGTTTTTCTTTTTCCTGTAAATGCATGCAACACTCATATAGTCAGTTAAGAGCTGGACAAGTCTCATCAGCTGAGTGCTGCTTTCAGGTAGGCTTTACCCTTTGACAAATCATGGATATGTACATGTGTCCACACATAAGTATATACACTACTTTTCCTGTTCTTCCCATCACTTCTTCTGCTATTTATCCCTTGGGTCTCCTCTTCCACTCTCCTGCCTAATTGTCATAGCCCAGGTGGAACCTATCAGAAACAACAGGACTATCATCCTTCACTGTCTTTGCACACTTGCCACCAAAACAGAAATTTGACATCTTCTCTAAGAAGTAGCTAAAAGCAACTTCCTCTCACCAAATAGGCATATTTTCATGGTATTTCAATGACTTCTCAAAATATATTTCAAATTCTAAACTCTCTTAAAAAGGAGGGTTTGGTGTTTTTTTGTGATTTTTTTGATTTTTTTTATTTTTTTTTTTTTTGTCACAACATATGTGCAAGAACCTGGCTTCCAATGTTGTTTTTTTTGTGTTTGGTTGCTTGATTGATTGTGGGTTTTTTTTTAACTTGGAGGATTAAATAACATTTCCCTGAAATTTACTGATGTTAACAGAGTAGATGCAATTCAGCTCTATCCCAAGTATAAGTAGAATATTTCTTTTTAAATTACTATAAACAAATAATCAGATACAAACAGCAAGCAGCTAAAAAATCCCAATCTTTCTTAGTAAAATAGACTGTTCAAAGATTCTGTTTTAAGAGTGTGAAATAATCACCAATTTCTGCAGTCAGGACTGCAACTGGAAGAAACACAAAGCAAAGTTTAGTGAGGAATGCAAACCCTTTTTTATTTGTTTTCTAAACAAAGGCAATTACAGGGAAGTTGCTGAGAGAAATCCTGAATATTTGAAGATTGTATCTGTGTACATGGTGGTGAACACAAACATCTGAGTCAAGACAGATAAGCTTACTTGAGAAAGGAATGGTTTATATCTAAAGAAATATAATGAAGAGGAAAGGTGAGAAGTATGGATTATAACTGCACTAGCAGGGACTGATGCTGAAAGGCTTTATAAGGAGAAGACTTTTGTAAAAAGATTTTTGCAGTTCCTCGATCCTAGCCTGAACCTAATGAACTCCTTCACTGAAATATAGCAGAATACTTCAAGATGAAAAGTTGGCAATGGTCACAATGATCCTTCATGGATTCCCTGGCCAGGTTTCTCTGTCTATTACTGCCAACCACTGAAATTTCTGTATCAGGTAGTAGGCACTTGGAGATTCCTCAGTTGTTCTGTTAAGATGAGTTTCCTATTGACTTTTGCAGCTACAAAGGTTGGAAAACTTGTGGAAGGGATGGAAGGGAGAGAAAGGAAGGCATGGTCCAATGGCCTGTATCTACTGATTACTGAAAATAGATTTAACTTCAAAATGTTTCAGGTGATTCAGGTAATGATATTTATGATCAGCTAATAATGACGATTATTCATTCTTTTTATGAAGCCAGGAATAATTATTTCCAGAACTGAGTATCTGAGTTGCGAGTCCAAATCTACCAATACCCCTAGTAAACACCATTTGCTTAGATGAAGTGGGGCTGGTATGATACAATTTTTTTAACTGGATGAGTAGGTGAATAGAGTTTTAAACTTTCTTTGGCCTGAGGGAAATTCAAACCTCATTAATTTCTATTCTGAGAAGTGTACCTTATCAGATAAACTATATTTTGTACTAAACAGAAGCACCTTTAGCCTTTCCAGTTATCTGGGATTTTATGGAGTATTATTTTCAAAATTAATGTTTCTAGAAGAATCACAAGCTGTAAGAGCTCTTTTATCCATCATGAAAGACCGATGTAAGCACTTTACCTTTTTTTTTAATCTGTAATTCCTAGAAATGAAGAGCAGAACTATAACTTTCCACAACCTAACTAATCGTTGAAGACTCAGGTTCTCCAGAGAGAGCTTACCTGCTCTCTTCTTGGCTTCATATGCAAGCAGGTGAATTTTGAGGTAGACTGTGGCCTTGTTCCAACAGGAGGAATGAGGAAGGCTCCCAGCTACTGCAGATGTTTGTTGGCAGGGGAGCAGGATGCTCCTGAATCTCAGAAGTCTGCTGCTCAGAAGAAAGTAATTTTGCACCACCTAATCAACCCCATGCTGGCCAGGCTTGGAGAGTGAGAAAGCATTTTTTTCACTCATACAGAGATAAAGAGTAAAAATGACACTTTCATTATTAATATAACTTGATGTTGAAAGGACCTAATCAGTGGTGATGCAAGCTTTTGGTACTCTGCTGCTAAAGTACTTTAATCCTTATCACTAAGAAGAGAACCAAACAAAAAGGCAGAATTGTTTAGAAAATCTGCCACCACCCAGTCACCTCCTCAGAATAGTAATATGTATTGGAAAGCATGTAAGTGACAAATGTAATGTAGTCTGTCCTCTGTCATTTGGAATCAGGAACTCAGACTAATTTCAGCTATTTTAATAACAGCTTTTTCTCTGAACAAGGTTTGATAATTAAATATTTGGAGCAGCTGCAGTCACACTGCTCAGAAAAAAAAAAAAAAAAGAAATATCTTTTGAAACCTTTCATCAATTCATTGGCATTATAGTGAAATTATTTTGCTTATTGTGAAGTCATGAATTTCTTCGAAGACCACAGATGTGGTCTTATCATTCCACTTTGTTATTAGGCTATTAAAAAGACAGCTAAAGTGTTGCCATATCTTTATAGTCAAACTCAATAGCTTAAGCTGTTTAGTGGTCTGTATTAAATTGGTCATTATTATATTCAAACCCACCATTAATATTTGAGCCAAACCTAATCATTTTTATTGAAAAAAAATCTAAAAGCAGCATTGAAAAAATGACTTCAAATCATATTAAGCAACTAAAATAGTAAATCTCTTCAAATGTTATTTCAAAAATATATTGAATAGTTTGATCTCCTTTAAAAGTCACCCTATGGTAACTTTTTTATTGGCATCTGCTCACTTGGCAAGCGTGTTAAGCACTGAACCAATGAATGAAACACTTCCCAGCTGTGAGTTTGTGTATATAGAACCTGCCAGTCCTTCCTGTCATAAACCTAGGAGATTCATAGATTAAGTGGAAAGTGATGTGAAATGACCTTCTGGCACTTCTTCAAAAAAGTCAGGATTTGAAAGACAGAAACTTTGCCTTGAATTAGAAAAGCAAACCAGAAGTTAATAGTTATACAACTAATGCTCACCTCTCTTTCCCCAAAATGTCAGACTGCAGTGTCCAACTATTTTATGGAGAGTAGGCAGCACAGTAATTAATGTGTACTTAACAGTATGATAAAAAATACTTTCACTATCTACCAGGTATCATCAATATTTAATATATTGCTACCAGCCTATTCATATCTGAAATAAGAGGTTACTATTTTTGCTCTCTGTTGGCAATATAATGAAAAATGAAAATATTTGGCACAACCTTGTTAAACCTTGCAATATATTCTTCAAAGAAAGAAAATTTTCCATCAATGACAAAATAATTTCCTAGTTTGCATATTAAACAAATTCTTGCATTGCAATTCATTTTATACCAAACTCTGAAAATACTTAAAATATAAGTAGCACGTTAAAGGACATTTATTGTATATTCTGGAGGAGAAAATACTGAATAGTGGCTAAGAAAATCAAAAAACCCCAACAAGGCAAACAAAAAACACATCAAAAAATATTTCCAGCATATAACGAATCCTGCCTTTCATTTTTGTTTTCCAGATGACAACATAGAGCCATTATGGATTATTCACTGTGTAGATAGACTATAGGCCATGGCTTCCTGTTCCTGTAGAATAACTAACATAATGCAGTCCAACACCTGAAATTCTTCTTGAGTACCTAACAACATTTAACCAAGCAGGAATGTTATTGTCTAATATATGCTTAATAATAAGACACAGATATTTTTTTGCCTCTGGTGTTACATTTAGAAGATTTGAATACTAAGAATCACTAAGTAAAGCTTAAATTTGAATCATCAAAGCTCAACCCCTAAATGGCTTCTGACTAAAATGCATCTGAAATTGCCTGCCTTACCATATACTCACAAGATGAAATCATGAAGCTATGTGTAAGCAATGTAACTACTGAATGGCTACAGATTACACCAGCAGTAATGTTCTCTAATTCATTTAGCCGACAGTATTGCCAGAACGAATATGACAAAATGAGGCTGTACTGTTTCTTTTATATTACAAAGAATTTATCTCCTTCAAAAACTGAAGATAGATGTTTTAGATGGAATGAATCATGGCATGGGAATACGTATCTCTCTTTGTTGATTAGAGCAAGCATGTGAATGGCTTAGATAGATATATAACTTCCGTAGTTAGGTACCTAATTAAATCAAGAGGAAACATATTCCACCAAAGAGTTAAATTACATGGATACACACCTATTTGCTTTGCATGCAAACCTAAAAGATATATGCACATAAATCCACGATCTTTGGGGGCAGCTGTTCAAAACAAGATGTATTCACAGATTTAGAGCATCCTCACTTGGATTATATAGATTAAAGCACAAATCGTGTCATGGCATCTGACACCAAAGATCCAGATCTTACACTTACGAAGATTTTTTCCCCATTAGGCTTTTAATGTCCATTTATTATGCAGAAGATAGACTTTTAAGTTTTCTTATGTTTGTGGCTCACCACATATACATTCTTTTCCTGCTAAAATGCACATAACAAATGAGCCAGACTCTATGTATTTTTGTTGTATTTGTTATATAGCTAAATAATCTTCTTTGAGGAAGAAATGAACCATGCCTTGAAAATACATTGTATATTTCAGACAAACAGGGATTTTTTTAATATTTAAACAAAATAATAGTGGAAAATAAATTCATATTCAGTCATTCAATGCGCATTGAGTGCACATTGAGAATATTCAATTTCCATTGTGGTGGGAGGGTGTATTATTTGTTTCTAGCACAATGCACACAACCTACATATTTTTCTGGCTCTAGGCAAAATGTCTCCATTCTTATCTCCCTTCAGTGTTCTTCATTAACTCTCAAAATTAACTTGACAAAAGTCAAATGAAAAGACATATATCTGCCACTGTTAAGTCCATTCAGAGAACTTTCATATCAAAACAATGTTCTGGCAATGAGTAAATTCACATAAAGCAGCATTTACACCAATGTTGCAAATGTTTCCTTTCAATACTGATAATAAAACATAAAAAATAAAAAGAAATAATAATAAAAAAAATAATGAATACTTAAGAATACTTTGCCTATTGTATGTCTGATTGTATATTACCTTAATCAGGCTTATCGTCTCTGGGATGAAAACTGCTTCTATGTCAGCTCGATATCCTTTGCCTAATGACATCTCTGCTCTGGCCAGTTTCTAAATTCTATCGCAGCTAACGCTGCTTTTAATGTACTTTTGAATGAAGCTAAGTTAGCTGACTGGAGAAGACGGCAGAAAAGGACTTCCATACACTTTTTAATGCTGAGCTCTTGAAGCTTAGTTTTAAGAATTTGGTGAATGTCATTCTAATGTTTTTGGATGCTAGTACAAGATCCTTTGAAAATCTTCCATTAACAGAATGGTGTTAACAAGAGAACTGACAACAGGGCAACAGATTTGAAAGAATGCCAAGAAAAAAGGAAAAAGGGCATGAACTTTCTATCATCTATTTGTTTTTACTCATACAGCAAATACTTCTTCCTATTTTTAATAATAAAAATTTGTATGTACATCCTCAGTATGGCATGATGCTCACTCTATACTTCAGAAATCAGAAAATAAATCAGAAAACTGAAGTACTGTACTCAATCTAACTAGATGTCATGCTCAACTAAATTTTAATAAATTTCTGGATAAAGTGATTCATCATTTTGAAATATTTTTAGTTTTTATATGAAGTATCCTGTGATACAGTAATCTTTTCTTACAATTCTTGTAAGCACATATGGAAAATATAGACAATTTTGTCTTAAAAATTATAGGTTTATGATTACCTGGGGGAGAAAAAAAAATTAAATGTATAATGAAATAATGGCCATCTTTCTTGGAAGTCATGGTTTTGAAGCCATTCTCTTTTTGGGAAGGAAAGGTGGGCTGATTTACTTTTTATAAAATACATGGTACAAGCTGGATCATTGTCCTTTTCTCCTGCAATTAGTGTCTCCAGCCTTTATACAGTTGTGCGTACAAGCATTTGGACTTTGCTGACAAGTAATCACTGCTTGGACAATGCAGTCCCACTGACTTTGAAGTGTTTGCTTGTATGAAAAGAGGGAATAAAACAGAATAAGATTCCTGGCTATGGTGGCATTCTGATATTTCATATCATCCTCTATCATCTTTACCTCCCATTCAGCCAAGTACTGCTTAATTCGAAGTTGCTCAGTTCATGGTTAAAACTATTGAAGCTAGCTATTCACCAGACTTTTCCATCCATTTTAATTTAAGATGGAGAGTAAAATCCTTCACATTTAAAAAATGTCTGTCCACACGTCTGCCACATTCCTTAAATGAAAGTAAGATGTACACAGCAGTGACAAATGATTCAAGTTATTACAAGCAAATGTCTTACTTTAACAGAGCTCAGTATTATCACAAATACCATTTAGTTCTTATTCCTTCTTGATGTAAGGTTGTCATTTGGGACATTCTGCTACTTACGATCTGTCCTTGCCTATCTTTTTTTCTTTCCAAATGTATAATCAGTTTGAAACCAAATCAAACAGTACTGAAATAACTCTAGTGTGACACAGCTTTTAAGCTGACTAACAGTTTTAGATTCAGTGAGCTGTCTAACAGAAAACACATGTTGACAACATTGTTTGCTCAATGTGTGTCTTCACTGGCAGAGTAAAAGCTGTTTGTGTATGTTCCAGTATTTGCAAAAAAGGTACTCTTTCAAGGATCTTAATAATAATAATATAAAACTATTATTACTACTACTATTATTATTATTACTACTACTACTATTATTATCTTCATCATCATCATCGTTGTTGTTGATAATGATAATAATATAGCCCCAAACCCTGCTGTTTGGTTCTATTTGTTTCTTGTCTCTGTTGTTTATTTACCATAATTCAGGGCTATCTCATAACACAGAAATTCAAGTAAAGACACAAGGAAAAGCTAAAAATGGTATAATTGTAAGATAGAAGGGTGTCTGTGAATACAAGGCAGTTATTGAAGAGAACTGAGGAGTATAGTGGATAACTTCCCTGTTTATAGTACGCAAATTTGATCTACCTTCATTGCCAAAATTCTATGAAATCTCATTGCAAAATATATGCTTAACAGTAAAATCTTTGCCATTTTCTTAATATTATATCTTGTAAATGTAAAGCCAATGTACAGTCTCCATGGAAACTAGACATTTTCCCAATTATATATGTTTTTAGCTTCTTTGTAAAGAAAAAATAAAGCTCTGGTTTAAATTTCATATTTTTTGATGGCCAATGAGAATTTATAAATAATTTTCTGATAGCATAGCTCATAAACCACACATATACTTTACTATGTATGTTCAATATATCTTTCTGCTTTAACAGAAAGAAAAGCCATTTGCTGAGGCAAGTTGATACAAAATTTATGTCAGTACTAAAAATATGAATTTAAATAGAAGTATAGATGACACTTATGCAGAGCAGAGCACACAAAGTAATTCATGTGCATCAGGAAAACAAAATAAAATTTTAAACATCTGCATTTTAATTGTAAGCAGTGCTGGATTTCAGTGTTGAACAATTAACAATCATTACACCATTCTAAAATGTCAGTGGGAGAGTGTCAAAGAAGATGAGTCTTCCATGTTTACAAAAGATTTTGCCTGTGGCATACTGTGTGCTTTTGGGAATCATTTATCTTGTAGCTTAAAGCTGTCATGGTATGAAATATTGCAACTGTGATTCTGCATGACAGAATAATGAAACTGAAAAAAAGTCCACACTACAACGACTTTTCAACAGACTTTTGGGCTTGAGAACCTGAAAAGCTGCATGTGAATAATTAGCGCTAATTTTCCCTCCATCAAAAAACTAATCCAGGCCAATGAGTCCCCTTCTAAACACTGAATGTGCTATCCCATTGTTCGTGTTTTTTTTCTATACTGACCTTGGTTTACCTTTTTTTTTTAAACTGTGCTCTATTATAAAATCTCATGTACTGTATTGGATGCTAAAACAGGTCCTGAAGAGGTTCCATTCAGCAAATATTTAAATGTATTTCACACTGAAAGTTGTAGCCATATGGAGGATTATGGATGAGGATTTTTTGCCATTTTCTTTAGGAAAATTACTTTAAATTATCTATGTCAGCAGCTTTGCTGGAGTACTCCTTTGTTCTCTAAAAACTTGGTTTGATTCCTTGTTTTTGTGAATAATCTCTGACAAATCTACCTGTCATGATGAGCATTAGCAAGTGAATTCAAGATACAGTCTGGTGTCTTTATCCACAAAGGCCAGCACTTTTCAAGGACCATCTTGTCAGTGAGTGATCCCTACATAATTCATATCAAGCACTGCAAGTGAAGACTCTTTCCTTAATGTCTTCTATCCAGATGCAAAATAGTGTTACAGGTAATAATTTCCTAAAACTTATCTTAAAGAGCTGAGCATTAAAAACTTATGGTTATCCATCTCTGCACTGTACTTTAAAATATTGTGATGAGATAGAAATGTAAGCTATCAGATAAAACACATCCATTACACAAATGTTTAAGATTTCAGACTGAGACAAATCATTATTTTGAGTATAGAAAACTTAGGTAAAATCAATTGTCAAAATTAATTTGTTTTTTTTAATGTTTGTTACAGGAATAATTTTAGTTACAATAGATTAGAGAAAGAGAACAGCTCAGAAAAATAACCATAATAATAACTTTAAATAATACACAACTGTATAATTTAAACAAAGATTCTTATTTTAAAATTTGAGCTTTTGGTGCAATGAATTCTGCTCCCTATTACTGTATGAGTATCATTGAGAAAAGGCAGGTAAAATGGAAATACTTGTTTTGAGCTATTCTATATGTCATGTCATCCTTAGTTTGAATGGCTACTGCCAGGTATTATTTTACCTCTCTCTTTCAACACACAAGTCTTCATGTTTTCTATATTCATAAAAGTGGATTAAATACTTCCATGATATATTCTACAGGTACCTGGCATAATTGTCAAAATATGCTGTTTAAACACAAGAAAAAGAGTATAGGCCTATCCTAAGGTAGAACAGCCAAAGAGCTTGAGAGAGATGACATCTACCATAATCATATCCCAAATACATCACTGAATCCTTAATCCTTGTATGGCAGGGTTATCATATCTAAACCATGTTTATTCTTCTTCATATGAGATTTGGATTGTGGTTTGTTTGGGGGGGTTTTGTATAGGCACTGTGAAAGGGTCAAACAGAATTCCTTAGTATTGTTCTTAACATGATTAATGCATAAAGAAAACTAGTAAATGCCAAATTATTCCAAGTAATTATGCAAAACAGTGGGATTTTTCTCCATTTCCAAGTCTTGTTTTGGGGATTCTGTCTTTCTTTCCAGAAATCACAAAATTACATTTCCATCCAGACTGTCAAAGATATGAAGTATAGCGCATTAACATTTTAAATCCCTTACTGTGGTAACTTTAACTCTTTACATGTTGGTATCTGTGTCATAAACTAAGAAGTATCAGATTTGATGGAAATGGGAGGACATAATCTTTCCAGTTTACCTAAAATAAATAAGCTTGGGCAAAAGCATATGCTTGTAACTGCTAGAAATAAATCAAGAATTAGCAAATGTTTGGTTTTTTTTTTTTTTTAAATGTTCTAAAGCAGAGATTTCCATGGCTTAGGAGACATTACTTTTAAAAATCGATTTATTTTGTAGTAGCCTATGCACCTCTGTGTTATACATAAGAACAAATTAATTGGCTATTAAGGGAGTTCAGTCATCACGAGTGTGGCAGATGGATACACAGCAGTTCAAGCATTGTGTTTAATTTGGATAAAATGTTTGCAGAATCAACGTGAAGGAAGGTTAATAAATACCCATCCCCATTCCCAGGCACCTGTTATTTGACAAACTGAGATGTGAGCAGTGGGTCAGATTAAAGTCCTACTTATCCGAGCATAAATCTGAAGCAAGGGTATTTAAAGAATAAATTATATTTATTATGTGGCATACTGCTTACCAAGGAGTCAAAGTGAACCACAGACTGTAAGCTGTCATCATAGGCATTGTTTAAAAATAAAGTGAGATAAAATAATTCATAAATATAGAGAGATAGAACAATGCTGTAAAGCCCTTGTCTTTGTGTGGGACTGAAGACATCTTTAAAAGATTCACCTAGTCATCAGAAAAAATGTTAAGATGGGAATAAAGTTTTGATGGAGGATCTGGGAATCTACAAAAACCAGACAGGTGCACGCTGCTCTAATTTCATTCCCCAGAACAACTATGCTTTTGCCTCATGATGCACAGAAGCCAAGTCACCAGAAGCAATGTTTAAGGCAAACACTGCTTTCCCTGCTTACATGGACTAGCTGGAGCTATGTTACACTTTCTGGAGCCTTGGCGGTGATCTTGGCTGAAGAGAAACCTTAACTGGTATCACTAATATATTTGTCTAGCATCACAGCAATGTTGTAAGTTACATGTTGGCTGTCACAGTGAGACAAAAGTAAATGAACAGCAGTAATCTCAAAAGATGATGGTAAATATAAGCATTTTGATAAAATAGAGCACTATAAAATGATAAAAAACATAAACAGAACCATCAGTTTAAAGCACCTTTTCCATTAATATGTTTACCATGAAAGCAATCATGCAAATCACCCAGAATTGTTGAAAGTATCAAAGCAACAAAAAAATATGAATGAAACCAGACCTACTTACCAAATTCCTTAGGAACAGTGATAGAGTAAACACAGTTGTGACCAACACTGTAATTCTTGGGGTAGTTTGGTGATAATACAGTGCCTTCAGAGCCTGTTGACCGGCTCCCACAGGGTGCTAGAAAGTGAAGGTTTTGAATAATATAATATTAGAAAAAAATCAATTTAAAATGATTTGTTGTTTGTTGGCATATGGTATTACAGTAAATTTTATTACACTTCTACACTGGATTAAATTTGTATATCCTGTGAAGTACTGAGTATGCACAACTTTCTCACATATCAAAAGAGAATTGATGGTACTCTGCAGTTTTCAGGATCAATTATTGTTTTTCTTTACCATTTATCAACCTCCTTAATAAAATAATAATGTGCTTTGTACACAGTATGTTATTATTCACAGCATATAAAGCTATTACTCATTTTTATGATGCTTTATACTCTGATAAAAGCATAGATTATGCAGCTCTTCCATACCCTAGTAAATTCTTAGTCATGCCAATAGACTCATAATTCAAAAAAATATATAGAACTACTGAAATAAGAAAGTCAGGATTCCTTGACTGAACATGAAGTACCACTTATTTATATCTCAATTATTTACAACATTCTACATCTAAAGTTATGAGCAAACACTTCTCTTTATCACACAAACATCATCTTTATTCTACCATTAATAGCTATAATACTTGACAAAATGGCAGATAAATAACAATGCTATTTGCAACAACAATGTATTTTTCTAAGGTTAACAATAGAAGTTAACATTTGGCATTACTCAAAACTGTCAAGAAAGAAACAAAGATTTTTCTTCTTTTCTTTGCCAGATGTTCAGGTGCATTTATATGAAACAGGCATAAGTGGTTATTGTTTTCCTGTGTATATTACTTGCTTCTCATATACACTTTGTAATTTAGTAGTTTAATCTATTGTGAAGATTATGGCATCTGTTTAGAATATTTCTTCTAACCACTTTGGACTATAAAACAGATTTTAATGATTTTAAAGTTAACATATCTACTTATTTTTTTTCCTGTTAAGACATTAAGTGACTTTCTAAAATGAGTACAAGTCAATGTTTCATTTGCTAAACAAAAAAATAATCTGGGTTTTGTGGTATGCTCTCAAAACAGCTAGATTAAGTAAGATGATTTTCTTAATATTTCAGATTTTATCTCATTATTTGTCATACTAAATAGAAGCTATTTATTAGTGTAGCTAAAAATAATGCGTTTTAAGACTACTTTTAGCTAATTCACACAAAATGTGTATGGTAGAGTACACCATAAAAGAACACATCTTTTAATGCTAGCAACTTCGAATCCCATTGCTTTGAGCATAGATTTCTGTAATCTGAATTAACACAGGTTCCTCTCAGTATGGCGTAGGCGCAGTCTGACAGACCGCGTACCTGAAACAGAGCAATGGTCCCCATTGCTCCAGTCCGCATACACGATTTGTAAATGATTTAATGTGCTAGCACAAAGTCACGGTATTTGAAATTATAGGTCAACAGAAGGATCTTGACTTGTGCTTGTGCATGTATGTGGTAGATGTGGCACATACATTAGAGATTAGCAAATAAGGACCCAGAACAGGACGTAGCCTTGATAATGCTCAGTACAGCTTTATTGATAAGCATCCATCCTGGGATGCAGAGTAATCACTAAGACTACCATACATACACAGAATATTGTTCTCTGTGCCTGAAAGAATAGTCTCAGTGTCTTCTCTTAATCCACTGTCATGTGAAATATCAGAAATTCAGGCTTCCTTGTAAGAACGTATTCAGAGAATAGAATTATTGGTACTTTTTGCCAAAAGGTAATAGTCTTGGCTGAGCCTCACATCCAGGGACTTACTTCCCTTATTTAAAAAACACAGACTAGAAACTCCTCACTAGCTGAACGTGGTAAATACTTTTAATGAAAATTTATCTGCACACCAGCTTGTAAGTACTCAGGATTTTTTATTCCAGATTTTGGATGAAACAGGAGAGAATATGGAAGAATACAAGCAAAAGAAGCACTAAAGCTAGAGAAATAAGATTGCCAAAAAGCTTATTTCTTCTCCCTAACTCCATTTCCTTCTTTACTGTTTGTGAGTTGAATAAATTAGTTACTGCAACAAAGACCAATAATACTGTCCCACTCCAGCACTCATATAATTATTATACTTCCCTTATTAGCATATATACAATAATGTGCAAATTCAGGGTAAAATTATAATTCCACTGAAGTCAATGCCAATGACACCAAAAGGAACAGAATTTCACCTTTAATTTTTAATAAAACTTGAAGTAATAGCACACAATACCAATACTTACTTTTAAATTCATAGCTATACATTTAGTACTTGACATATAGTGGACCATTACTTGTAAAGTCCAGATTCTTTATAACCCTTTTCTTTTTTAATCCAACAAGTTTATGTAAAGTAAGTTAATTGTGATTTTCTGAAACTACTACAGTATGCTTAGAACAACAATAGCTTCTTTTAAATAAATGTACATTTTCCCATAAATTAATTTAACTTTTCATGCATAATTTCTCAAACAAATAAAAATCAAATTTACTGCAAATTTTACAAGTTTTTTTTCACTCCAGTGTTATGTCTTACATTACAAATTATTGATATTAATAATTGTGTATCTAAAATCAGCAGTGACTTTTGAGTTATATCCCTACTAAATATGTAACACTGTTGATACTGTGTTGAAGTTGTAACGCTGTATAATGTTGGCAACATACTGTATTTTCAAAGTCACGTCACCATGGCATTTTTTTGAAGCTAGGAAAACAGATAAACTAAGTTTGTGTCATACACAGGAATTTAAGAGTTAGTACACTTTCAAAATGTTCTTGATTCTCTGAGGTGGAATTATTCTATAACTATATATACATCTAGGCAAAATCACAATATTTGAAAGGCAGTTTTATCACAGTTTGTATGAAAATAATTACACAAAATAATGTCATTGACAAATGCACATAGATTTCTAAAAGTGATTAAATCCACCAATGTTTGCAAATTAAAAAAAAAAAAGAATTTAAACTGCCATTTCGCATACTGAAAAATCTGAGTTCTTAATATTAAAGTTTGATTAAAACAACTTCAATGTCTCTAAAAAATGAAGATAATGCCATTTATTTTTTATAACTGATATTCATTGAAATGTTTATAGGACACATTGTCTGAAACATCTAAATACTTTTCCTACACATTGAATCTCATGAAAGTAACATAGATCTGCACTTGCTATACAGTGGCCATGTATCTGGTCTCATAAAAAGACAAAAGACACAGTACAGGGCTGGAAGCAGGATTTCCACCAGGGCTGGCTTAGGTGCAAAGTCTCTCAGTAGAGTTGCCTGCAGCCTATGTTACAACGTGCTCAGTACAGATTGGATTTAGAGATGAACTATTTGTCACTCTGACATATGTAAAATTTAATTTTAATTTAATTTGCAGCCACAACAAAATACTTGCATTGAGTATTTCATAGTAATTTCTTGGTGTCCTCATTCTGGATTTTTTCACTGCCTTTTCTGAGTTTACCCTTTCCCTTATGGTCTCTCCCATCATTTTCCAACTGCTGCTATAAAGACTTTTTATCCTTTCAAGAATTCACATTCCTGGGTCTCAAAAGCAAACAGTTTAAAGAAAAGTTGAATCAAAACGTGAGTACACATGTGACCTCTGCAATCTGAGAAACTGTTTAACTTAGTAAATCATTAGATGGTAAGCCATTTAGATTTTATAGCAGCAAGACTGTCCTCCAAGACCTTTCTGAATGTATCATCAGAGAGGAAGAGGTTTAGTTGATATTTTAGTAAACTGATAGAATTCAGTTACTGTATTCCCTTCCTTACCTTTTGGGAAATATTTACTTTAAAATGTCAAACATTTCAGGAAGATAAGATTCTATCCTGACCATCACTCAACATTATTGTTCAGAAATCAAAGATGGATCTAAGGACATGAGACCATACCTACAGTGAATTTAAAATATTAATTTGATACAAACATAAAACATATTATTGCTTCTGGAAATTATCTAGCATAGCATTGTTTGGTTGGATATAATAATTCCACTATGACAATGCTACCCATTGACTTCCACTTATGTTTACTTCAGCTACGTAGAGCTCATTGCCTCTGCACTGGTTTTACAGTGCAGTGATTTATTTCATTTCCTAATAACTACAAAATCAGAAATCTAAAGGCTGTGAAAATCAGGAAGTCTAATCATGATGCTATGCATTTGAAGGTCTACCTACAGTTAAAATTCTAATGGACCCATAACACCTACAAATGTAAACTGTGTTATTTAACATAAAAAAAAGCAACAAATGCTGACCACCATTTCCCTAGGAATAAAAAAAAAATCCTGCAGAACAATAGAAATAAACAAACTAACTAACAACAAAAATTTCAAAAGGTAAATGATATTGTCTAATGTAATTCTCCAGTAGTATTCCAGTATTTTTTTAGTAATGTTTGCTTAGACTCTAAAATACTGTATGACTTTCTGCATTTGTTTCTGTTTTAGTGTATTATAAAAATACTGCTCAGTATGCTGTCCTTGTCCTGCTTTTCAGGATCAGCAATGGAACACTAATAGCAGAGAAAGGGACTTGATTGTGATAAGAATGTGCTAAGAATCAGTGCGTTGATGCATTGCTCACTGCTTTCTTGAAACATTATTAAGCATTAATGGCAAAAAGTTCCTTTTCTGTGTGTGCTGAATTTACTGTAATGGTATCTTGTCTTGAAAAATAGCACTCCCTGCAGCCCTTGACAACAACAAAGTATCACCCACTCTATATCTTAAATTGGTAAGCTTTTTTATCTGGAAGATTACCCATCTTGATCATTAGTATTCATGCAACTTTTTTAAAGAACTAAATTCTACCTCTTCATTGCAATGCATAAGTAAATAGAGAACACAATATAAAATGCATTACCATCAGCAGTGACACCTTTTCTCAAATTCCAGCACAGCCTAGTTGTAAAAGAAACGTAGAAGGTCGCTGCAGAGAGGCAAAATCATACAACAGAACCACAGATCCCTGTAATCTACACCTAACTGCTGCTATAAAGTACAATTTTCTATAGCTCCAGCAAAACATTACAGGGTTAAAAGCCTCTGCCATGCACTTACTGTTTATGTTTTCCATCATGCCTTTGCATTAAAAAAAAACAACACAAAAAAAAAAAAAAAAAAAAAAAAAAAAAAAAGTGAAGAATGTACTATATAACTATGAGAATCAATCTCAAATCTCCCATCTTTTGAAGAAATGAATGGTTTTGCTAACAAATACCTTTTTTTCTGCAGCTTGAAGCTTTTAATTCCTATTACTTTCAGATTACCTACTTTCTAGCTCCTACAGCTAAGATCTAATATAATATAATTGTAATTGCAGATTTAAGTGCCATATTGCACCATCCATTTTTAAGCAGCATTCCTCAATGGAATCAATGGGAATGCACATAAATGCGATTATGCTACAAATACAATAAAAGACAAAGAATAAGTGCATAGGCTCTGCAAAAAACAAGGAAAAATATGCCTTGAAGAACTGCTGATGGGATACTGACTTTTTATCTAATGAGTCAAAGTTCTAAAATCCAGACTAGGACTTAAACCAGTTGGTTTAAATGAGTAAGTTAAGAAAAATAATTAATTGGTGATGTGATGTATGTTTTTAAAATTTAATATATTATCGTGGTTTAACCCCAGCTGACGATGAAGCTCACCCCACCACCAGCAGGATAGGGGGAGGAGAATTGGAAGGGGAAAATTGAGAAAACCTGTGGGCTCAGATAAGAACAGTATAGTAGTAGTAGTAGTAGTAGTAGTGACAACAACAATAATAATAATATCGATGATAATGATGATGATAATAATAACAACAACAATCATAATAACAACAAAGAGAGATTAATAAACCCCAGGAAAGACAAGTGGTGGAAATAAAAATAACTGTTCACCACAAACTAACTTATGTCCAGACAGTCCCTGAACAGTAGCCCCAGGCCAACCTTCCCCCTAGTTTACTGCTGAGCACAACATCATATCCCCTTGGTCACTTGGGGCCAGTTGTCCTGGCTGTGTCTCCTCCCAACTTCTTGTGCACCCCCAGCCAACTCGCTAGCGGGGTGATGTAAGAAGCTGAAAAGGCCTTAACTGTAAGCACTGCTCAGGATCAATGAAAACATCCCTGAGTTGTCAACACTATTTTCAGCCCAAAACCAAAACAGCCTCATACTAGCTACTATGAAGAAAACTGACTCTATCCCAGACAAAACCAGCACATATATTAAATCACTGATTGCTGGTTTTCCTAGTCTGATATAACACCATGTCATTTTGTTTATTTTTTTAACCCAAATTACACAATTTTCAGTTGTAATGGTTTCCTGTAGTGTTAAGTCAAGACCAATATACTGGTAACAAGAAAATGTATATAGTGACTGATATATCACCACCAGGAAACAAAATAATGATAGTAAATAATGCAAAGGAAATCTTAACAGAGAAAAATGGTACAAGAATTTCTTCTGAACTTTCAAATTACAGTAAATATTACTGTGGATATCAAGACTGCAAATGTGAAAGTGATGAAGCACATAAAATTGTTTTGACAATACAATGAATATGGAAAAGAGAATCTGATATAGAAATATGTATTTTAGTTGCTGTTTGGAAACACAGACATACGTTAGACATAAAAAGACACCAACAAATTCAGAGAAAGCGAGTGCACCATCATACAAATGAAAAACAGTACCAATGAAAAAAGTATAAAGAATATGGAAACCTTCCATATTATCATGTCTTCAGTCTTCACAACACAATTTAATTACGGTAAATAAAACTGATTTTAAAAATGACAGAGAAACTCAGACCAATACATGTTAATAAAGTGGTTAGTTAAAGCAGAGACCACCAGAAGCTGGCAAAATCCTCTCAGGAATTCAGAAAGTTATCAAAGCAGGGCCTGAATCATTAACTGAAACTGAAGAAATGATAAGGTTATTGGAAAAAAATCCAAAACAACAAAAAACCCACAACCAAACACAAAAAAACCTACAAAACCAAAACCCAGAAAATTCCATGTAGGAACTTAAAAAACCCACAACCAACCAAAACCCAAATATAGAAATGCAAAATCAAAAGCAACTAGCTAGATATTGCAGAAAAACTTAATGGATCAAATACTGATTGTGAGTTTCAATACGAGATTGCTGTAGACAAAGACACCTCTAAGCTAGACTTTCATGTATTGGACAGAAAGTAACATTTCTGATCCATTGAAGAGTGGTTAAGTCTCAATAGCAACATCACACTGAGTTCTTGCCATTAAAAAAAAACGGGGGGGGGGGGGGGG
>JAVJGJ010000037.1:21872233-21893922 GCA_035590215.1 Microhierax caerulescens | reverse complement strand
CGGCCCCCACAGGAAAAAAGGTTTCTATTATCTAGCAGGAAATTTTGAAGTAATTGGTTTTGTTTAGCCTCCAAAAGAGAAGAATGAGACCATGGGCAAACTCCTCACTTTTTAAAGGTGTGGCAGATCGAAATAAAGATTAGAGAATTTTTTTTTTCTTTTAATCCATAAATGATAGGACAAGAAATAATTGCCAACAACTTTGTTAAAATCAATTAAGTTTAGATGTTCTGATAACTACTTCTGGGAAGTTATCGAATCTTTTGATGATTCCTGGAAGAACAAGACATATAAATATCTGCTAAGTATATCCTAGCAGACAAGAGACAGTACTTCACCTTTTTATAACTGGTTATATATATATCTCTAGTAATTGACTGTAGCATGAGAAAGCAGTACATTCCATTTTTTTGGTGCTTTGCTGAACTGTTATAGTGTGATGGGTTATTTTATTTTTTCTAGAAGAGGAGGGGTAGTATTTCATGCTGAAAGGTAAAATGCATAAACAAAAAAAGGTTATGAACAAAGAAGTACAAAACAGGAGCATCACTAACAGGAAATTAATCCAAAACCTATCATGAAATTGAATTATAGAAAATTGTAAGCTTTCTGAAAGATGTATAATCAAGAAAACATGCCTTATATAGAGAAAATAAAGGAACTCAAAATCTCTCTAGATTAGCAGAGAAAGATTATTTATACATTTTAAGGAAGATACTTCAAAAGGACAGTACCCATTTCTTTACAATAAAAACAAGCAAAAGAAAAAAATTAGCAGAAGCCAAAGCCAACTTTCAGCTTCTGCTTTTGTTAAGGTATACGTGAAGTATATATAAATATATAAAATGCAATTAATCACACAATCAAATAATGCCTATGGAGATTTATTTAACAGTTCATCGACTTTTTCCTATAAAACCAACAAAATGAAAAACAGACCCAAATAACTTTGTGTCTTCAGTTTCCATTCCTTGACATCTTTAAACCTAAACTAAATGTTTTTCTGAAGGTATGAGAAGCAGATTTTATACAGCCAAATATGAAATATGCTTTCACATTTAGGGGAAAAAATTCAAAGGAGATATTATATATATATGTATATATATATATAGTGCACATATCTGTATGTATATATAGTATAAAAATACAAAGGAGAATTTTAGCCTAGCTTTAGAAATATTTGCTCTCAATTTAATTATTAATTATTATTAAATTTCAATTCTATTCCTGTTTTCCTTATGACCTGTGGTGTACACAATTTTAAAAAGTTCTACATTTTTTTCTTCAGTACTGAAATCATGTGTTGCTTAAAATTAGTTTACTGAATTTGCTCATTTTAGCCAAGTGTATGGAAAGTCTGAAGTGAATTTTCTGATACGAAATGAGATGTGGAAAAAGCTTGAAATCCTGCATTTTTTCTGCTGTAGAATGTGATCACAGCTGATGGCTCCTTCATAATATTGGCTGTTATTCAAATAGTGAAAGTATAATCTATTTGCAAAATTATTGCTTCCTTATTTCTTTTTTCTATATTTCTCTGAACAAATGCAATTATCTAGAAATGAGGCATATTTCTCTTTCTGTCCCAGTTAAGTTAATCTATGTTCATTTCAGATGGGCAATATAGTGCAGAAGTGTAAAAGCAAAGTCCTGTGCTCCCATTTAAAGTGTCAAAGTACTAGAGAGAAAAATAAAGAAAGATGAGAGTCCCACTTTTTATAACTGAAAATATTATTCTACATAATATTTCAATTTCTGTTCTCAGGGCAGAGCTACAGATCAGGAATTATTTGTTACCAAAGCCTGTGGCCTGTAGATGTCAAACTATCTAGTAGTTAAGCATAATCTGATACTAAATCAGTATGTTTAATGTATTAAGAATTTATTGATAGAACTAAAAAAATAGCCTGCTTGAAATGAGGTGTCATGTTAAATCCCTGATTAACAGATGCACTATAAAATTTTGAATCTAAAATAGCTCAATTGCAGACAATTATTAATCTTAATTCTTTGTTTTTCTACTAATAGTGCAACAATCAGCTTTCTTTAAGAAAAATAATTCAACAGGTAGCAGTGGTATTAATTAATTTCCAGTGCGGTATATAGTCGTCTAGACTCTTAAGTGCTATTTACTGCACTTTTTTTTTTTTTTTCTCAGCTTTTGAAGTAAGTTTCTGCAGCTCATGAAGGCCTCACTGAGTGATCACATTGCCTTTCTGCAATAGGCAAAGACTTTTTTTAGCGTTGCTGGCTTTTGTAACAAGGAACAAGATCTGAGGTCTGTCTGGCTTGGCGTTTCTGGCCAAGCTGGAAGATGGTGAGGTGCCTCCACTCCATGTTTCTCACTGCACCAGATATCTCTGGCTTAATTTGATAAATGAACTAGAACTCCCTGAGATACATTTCCAGAAGTCTGGCTCACTTCAGAAACATGCTTTGAATAAGGTTGTGGTTCCTTCATTTAAGTAATGTTTTCTTTTCTTTTTATATGTATATATATATATGTAATAATAAGTAGCTAAAGTAGCAGGCTTTGAAAAAAGAACCATCCGATAAGAGAAAATGTCCAACATATTTTTTGCTAGAATAAAACTCCGCACTGAAACAATCTCTGCTTATAACAAATGGAGGTGGAATAGGTCTTTGCAATCAGCCTGTGCCTCAGAACTGGTTCATTCCTTTGAAGGAGCACAGCAGAGTTACAGCTTCCACCACTGAAAAAGAGTAACTAAATAAAAAGTTAGAAATGCCTTTCAAGTCAACCATCTGCAGCAAAGCTTTGACATGATATTTAAGAAACTTCTGGAGGAAAACTAACAATTATTTTAAAACAATTTCTCCACCAACACAGTAAATGAATAAAAAATAACAGAAGAGACAATTGGCAGTAATAGAGCCTTCTGGGGGAGACCGTTTCAGAGTCTTCCAAGTCTATTTAGACAGCAAGAGGAAAAGAGCATAACGTGACAGATATGTAGAAGTAAAAATAAGTCAGAGATTAACAAAGCTTAACATATTTTTAGCTACAATAGCAGAATTGAGACACTGACTCATAAGAAAGTATGAATGAAAGATGTTGAAGGATTTACAGATCTTTTCAAATGAAATTATCACCCCTTCCAACCAGAAAATTTTTTAAAACTTTTTTTTGGAAGTAATATTTTTTTGCCAGTTGTAACAATTCACTTGTATTATTTGTTTATTCACTTGAGCACTCTTTATATCTAAATTATATTTCATTATTTATCTGGTTTAAGAAAGAATCATTCCTATTATTTGATGAAAAGTGTGATGACTGCTTCTAAGTCACTTGACAGACAATGCAGTTGAGTCTCACCGATAGAAAGTCTCACTGAGGGCATTTTTTGTTTCATAATCTTAGTGGACAAGGAAATACTTAAAACATCTTTTCATTACACAGGAGAAGAAACCTACAAATTGTGAGGATGAAATGATGAGTTTTCATAGAACTCACCAGATCTCTGAGTTCATTTAGAACTGCACAAAGCCAAGAATCTACTTACTACTACAGCTGGTAAGTGACATAATCTCCCGAATCTTGTTTTGATAGTAAGACTCTCACTGTTTTAGGGGTGGGTTGGCTGTAATGAGTGTATTACTTGTGCAAAAACCATTGATGTTTATTCTACCCATCTGCATGTCTCTAGAACATCCCTTTACCCAAATGAGTTTTCTAGCATTAGCAGTGAACCACAGCTGCTACAAAGAATAAACTTTTTCTTGAATTATCTGAAAATAATATAAAATTCGAACAAACCCCTATAATTCATAAGGTTTCCAAGTGACTGATGATCACTTGGTTTCCAAGTGATTTCTAATATTTTGAAAGTGTGTGTGCATCAGTAGTTTCAAAGGAAACTACAGTAATAGTTAATGAATTTAATTTTACATTTGAAATCTGACAACTAAGATATATTAACTAAAGTCACTGTAGCCTGCTCAATCTCAGCTTTCTTCGCCATCATTGCTGTTACGTTTGCAACACAGACTTTTAATTTAATCTTAAGAAGATAGAAGTCCCCACTTTTCAAATTCCCTTCCTTAAAGGATCCTCCCTTCCAATTTTCAAGTGTGCATGTGGTTGATTAAATTTATCAGTGGATTGATATCTTGAAAGTAAATATTAGTTTGCTATAACAAACTGTTCTTAAGAGAAAAATGTCAAACCAGTAATTTTCATAGATAATAAAATACCATGGTACACCCCAAAAAAATTAACCCTAATAACCACAGAACTGTGTTTAAAAGGGAAAAATCCATTAAAATAACAACAATAACAGTCACCTCAATTAAACTGCTTAAATACCAGAGCTAATTCAAGGTTTACACACGGTCATTCTCAAAGCAGTATCAAATGAAGTATGACAATTAAATAACACACCTGAGAGAAAAAGAAATATATACTAAACCACAAATATTCCAAGCAAACAACAGCAGGAAAGCATTGCTGCTTTTAGATACATATGTGTAAAGGAATAAAGTTAAAAAGAAATAGATTTTCCCAGAGGACTAGTCATCTCACCCTGTGGTATTTGGGATAGACATGTGCAAGTGCCTGTCTCTCTCAAATGGCAAGCAAAATGTCTTTTAATATTGCCATAGGTGAGGCCACAGATTCACATTTCTTAATTCTAGGTTTCTAATACACAGTTGCCTAGTCATCTAAGTACTCTATAACCAGCACAGGAAAAAACATTCTATTATTCCTACTGTGGAGAACTTTAGCTCTCAGCTAATAACCAAGATGTTGAAGAAGTATCAGACTAAAAAAGGCACGTAAGAGAGAAAAAAAAAAAAGAAAAAAGGAAAAAAAAAAGAAAAAAGAAAAAAAGAAAAAACATACACAACCCATAAGTACAATCATGTTCACATTAGGAGAAGTTAAAACTAAATAATTCATCCCAGAACCTGAGGAACAAGGACCTAAATCCTGAAACACAGGGGAAAAAAAAAAGAAAAACCAGGGTAAGAAACAACTGTTTACAGTAAAATAAACAATAGCCAAAATAAATGGTCTATTGATTGAACAGATATCAGCACAAGTACCAATTTAAAATATAAAATAAATAATAATACAAGGCTAGCCTTTAAACAAAACAAACTGATAAAAATGAAAATACTCACAAAACTCATTAATTTAACCTAGAGTGCTTTTGCTATACCTGGTGGAAGTGTTTCTACATTCCAATGAAATACCATTCCTAATTAAGCCAGTTACATTATTCTGACATTACCAGTAGTGCCTCTGCTTGATTTTGAATAACGGTGTGGCATGTCAGCACATAACAAGACATTTCAACCACTTGTTACAGATTTACGTAAGACTAAGAATGGCCACTTTTATCAACATAGCCTCGTGCATAACATGAAGCACAGACTTTTACCTTAAATTAAAATCCTTTAAATCCTGAACTCTTGCTTGACTAAGTGAAAGAATAGCTATTCATATTGCTTACCTCTTGTATGTGCAGCTTTCTGATTCTACTCTCTCTCTTGCTATTTCTTGAAAATTTATATTTGAAGCAAGATTACAACAACTACATTGTTGATTTCTAATGTTCTATGCATATCTATTGCAAATCAAGCTTTGGGTACACATAAGGAAAGCAGATGTCTAGGACAGCAGATAGACTAGGAAGGAGCAGGAAAAACACATTTCTGCAAAAGAAGGAGGTCATGGTTTAAAATTATACAGTCCTGACAGTTTCTGTTCCAAGTGAATACAGTAATGACAATAAAACTGGGAAGACCCAAGCTTCATACTTTTCATCATACTCCAAAGAACGCCTTTCTTTCAGAGCTGATTTTGTCAACAGAAGTAACGTGACCTTGTAAGTCTGAACACACATTTAGATGAACATGATGTCAGTGTCTGATATATCCATAGAGACTTTTAATCAAATTTTGAGTCCATCTTCAAATCATTTCTGAGGTAACTAAAATTTCTTTTCTTTAACATGTTTAACTATATATCTCTTAGTTCTGCTCTTTTTTTTATAACCACCAACATAGCCCACCTAATAAATCCTCCTCCAGTTGAGTGGGTTACTGAAGTCTTATTAGACAAGAGTGAGGACCTTCAGACTGCTGCCCAAGTTTAAGTTAGAAACATGCATATTTATCAGGTACAGCCAGCGCAGATGACTGGATGAGTTTCTTTAATTCCAGCTATTCATTAATTCACTTACCTTGATTACTGACTGACACTGCATAATCCTATCCTATGTCAGTGCCTTCCAGTCTTTGGAAATCAGGACAGGAAAATAAGTATTTTCTTTTGTGTGCAAACAAATGGTAGGGATTTTTAATTTTTCCTTCTAAAACAGAATACCCTGCAGCTATCTTGTCTGTTCTAAAAAATGTTTAAAGAAAAATCTGTACCTATGAGGTTAATGTTTTGTGCTGGTTTTGACTGGGATAGAGTTCATTTTCTTCATTATACCTAGTATGGGGCTATGTTTTGGATTTGTGCTGGAAATGGTGTTGATAATTCAAGGAGGGTTTTGTTGCTGCTGAGCAGGGCTTACCCAGAGCCAAGGGCTTTTCTGCTGCTCACCCCAACCCACCAGTGAGTCGGCTGGGGGAACAAGGAGCTTAGAGGGGACAGTTGGAACAGCTGACCCCAACTGACCAAAGGGATATTCTGTAACATAAGACATCACGCCCAGCATATAAATCTAGGGGAAGAAGAAGGAAGAGGGGGATGTTCAGAGTTAAGATGTTTGTCTTCCCAAGTCACCAATGTTCATGATGGAGCCCGGCTGTCCTGGCAATGGCTGAACCCCTGCCTGCCCATGGGGAGTGGTGAATGAATTCCTTGCTTTGCTTTGCTTATATATGCAGCTTTTGCTTTTTACCTATTAAACATCCTTATCTCAACCCAGGAGTTTTCTCACTTACTCTTCTGATTCTCTCCGTCATACTACTAGGGGAGAGTGAGTGAGCAACTGTGTGGGGCTTAGTTCCTGATGGGGTTAAACCATGACACAATAAAGAATCATGCACATATTTACTTAATCTAGTATTAAAAGCTGGTTTTCTCTCCACCTCAAAATACCTGATGGAATAACCTTTTTTTAAGCAATAGTAATGTTTTGCAATCTTCTAATGGAAAATTTACATATTAAAAGTGAACAAAGAAACATCAATTTTTAATATGCTAAATAAAAAAAAATCACATACTTTGCATTTTCATCTGTGCTTTCTATATGCTTTTACTGCCAAACAAATTAGAAAATGTATTTAGTTAATTTACATATTTTATCATTTACATGCTATTCTCAATAATACTAAAGTTCATTGTTACATTTTCCTTACTTATGTTGTTTATGCAAACTAATAGCTGCATCTAAGCAGACCTGTTTAAAATCATTGCTTGGATATACATGCTTGATTTCAGATACATTTTTTATAGTAAAAAGTATAAAAAAATAAGGCTAAAAAAATTAAAGTTTACGTAGCTTAAACTATTTTTCCTTTCTAAAATTTCCTTCATTAAATTATGCTTCTAAAAATTGGCAGCAGATTTAGTTGAACAGATGAAGTACCTGGTTTTACAGTGCACTCTAACTAATCCCTTAAATACCTTGGAAATTAGGATTCTCTGGCAGCTGATTTTAATGAGATTGTTGTAACTGACTAGTAGTCTTCATTTCTTATGCTTTATTTAGCATTATATTATATTATATTATATTATATTATATTATATTATATTATATTATATTAGTGCTTCTTAAATGAAAGCCTGAAATAATTACACACTTCATTTATTATTCAATGGACACTGTAAAGTATATTATGGATTACAAATGTATATGCAAAAGGTCAGATGCTCAAAGTACTGCTTGGTGTGGGTATATATAGGTGTCTGTATTTATTTTTAATTGTTTTCTGAGCTTTCTAGAATTATTAACCTTTATAGTTCGTTCTGGCAACGTTTTCAAACTTCCTCTGATCTAAACAGAACAACAGCTTTAAGAAAAGCTGAGATTTTAACTTAATCACAATGGGGTTTTCAGTTAAATATCAGCTATCTGCATAGCCATATACAAAGATCCCCTATTCCCAAAAACATTTGTGTATTCTACAGTACGCAGTCAGTGGCTTGTCATAGGAAAAATGAGCCCACTATCTTCAAGAAGTGTATACTGATGACCAAATTTCTACTTAATTACTGACAAATCTGCTAGGTGGAAGTTAGTTCTCTTTCTGGCTTTTTGACTTGATAGTTCTTTGTGTACAAAGGTCTTTCCATTCACTCAATGAGTGTGTTCATACAGAAAATTGTCTGTAGTGTGGTGTATATAGGTTAAGGTATACTCAGACACAGATGTCTACTCTTTTACTTTCTCAGCAACCTTCAAAGTGTTAAATTTCTACATCTACACACAAAATAACCCTAAAATCCCTCCAAAACAGCATTTGATGTATGCTTTAATCTCAAGCAGTATTCCTTCCACGCAGTGATTTCAGATATTTCACTACATTATTTCCCATGTTGCTGTTCTAAGTCACGCCCTGCTGGGCATGCAAGCACAGTAAATCCTGTTCCTGCAGTCCAGATGCAAACAGGAAAAGATACCTTCCTAGCAAGTTCTTTGAATCCCCTCTGGTGACCTTTTAAAAAAACTGTCTCTCTCCACTGACTATACTGGAATAGTAAAGCAATGGGAATATATTTGCAAAAAAAAAAAAAAAAAGGCAGTGGAAACTTGGGAACAAAAAATTTAGTATCCAGAAGATATTTCAACCACATAAAATAAAATCCTTTATATTTTCTTTAAAAATCCTTCAATTGCCTTTTCATGTCTGTCTATTCAGACCTAACTTTTCAAAGTATGTAGCATTTGAGTAGCATTTTACATATTCAAACCACAAACCTAATTGATTTAAATTGCACTTTAAGTATTTGGGTCATGTTCTATGTGATTTTATAAAACAGATGTGTTATTCTGGGCAAAAGGAAAATGAGAAATGCTTTTAAGTAGGCAACATATGACAATTTTAAGTAAAGCATGCTGCTAAAGTGGTTAAACTGAACATTACTTTGGAACTATAAAACAGAGTCCCATTCACAGTAACATTCAGCTTTGTTAGCTGCAAGAATACTCTGCCTTCTGCAATTGCCTGAGTCATTCCTTACACACCTTCAAACTTTGAAACAGATTAAATGGTGGTGGCCCTTCACATCCTGACTTTAAACATAAACAATTATTCACCATCACTGGATTGAAACAAAACAACTGATACCACCTCCCACCCAAAACAGTATGTAAGATCACTGTTGAAGATGTTCCAAACACATCTTTACCTGCATGACAGCCTTAATTCTGTCATTAATTAACTTTTCAATGTTAGATTTTTCAGCCTTAAATTTCATACTTTTTTGGGAACATAAACACATCAGTTTATTACTTATAATAGTATAATACTTTTACACACATAAATTAATTATTAATAATCATTTGATACTTTTGTATTCATGCAGGCTATACTACACTCTCTAATAATAAATGTAATTTTTATTATTTTGAAGGACTACTTTTCCTTCTTTACACACTTCATCTTGCCTTTTCTTGTGCGTCACTTTGTTCTTCACAATTTCAAGCACAAAGATATACTGTATTAACAGAGTAATTGGTGACATTGCACAGCCACTCCAAGTAGCTATGGTTTTTCCCCCACCCTCTACTGATTTTACAAGTTTTAATTGTAAAAAATTAGGGGAACTATTGAGTAGTTTAAAAAGCATCAATCTTGTCTTCTTGGTTCATGGTGTACATGTCATAAAGCTGAATTCTCTACCTGCTCAGAGGTATTGTGCAAGCATGACAGTGCATGATAAAAGTGACAAAGTGAGAAAATAATAGTTTAACTTGTATGAATGCTCATTTAAGAAAGGTTTCTGAGATAGTGAGGAAATCTAGTCTGAACAACCTTTCGGTATTGAAAATCCAAGAGCAGGTGACACAACTTGTTCACATGCCTGTGGCAATTAATGAATTTCACTCTGTAATATCATTTATTCTAGTCAAAATTCAAATGTAAAATTAGTAGGGATAAATTTATTTTAAATTAAAGTGTCATGCTTCAAGAGGAGGTAAATGGATGCCTCCAATACCACCTCTTCCATGTGTTTTAATGCCTTCAGTACTTTTACAGCCTTAATGCAATGCTGACTAAGGTTGGTCTTTGCATTCTGCTGCACAGTAACTCTCTCAGTGCCTTTATTCTGTTCTTTATACCATGAACACCAACCATTTAAACTCATGTCATCCTCAGAATTTCTTGCCAAGGCCCTTTCCTAACATGAGAAAGATAGACTTTGGGCTTCTGAGAATTATTTTCAGGTTTTGCAAGAATTCTCTTTTGGCAATTACAAGCCATCCTGGCTTTGTAACCTTACTGCATCTCTGCTTCTTTTCCACTGTCTCATTTAGTCCTCTGCCATCTCCGAAGTATGAAAACAATGTGTTTATTGTACTTAATTCTCTGCCACAGATAACATTATTTTAAAGCAAGTTAACCACACTGAGGAACAAGCCTCTTGCAGAGAACTGCAGAAGTAAATATCAATGTGGCACACTGAATTAATGAAATAATGAAAAAGAATTAAAGTGTAAGTGCTTTAGCAAAAAAATAACTAATGAGCAGTAACTGCAGCCAACCCAAAATAGTTAACTACTATCCATCTACAGTATCCGTGTAATCTAATCCTGATCTCACTTATGTTTTATATATGCATTCTATCTCTTTATTGAAAACAAGCAGTTTTGTCTAGAAATTTGCTTGGTTGTATTTTTTTTTTTTTAATAAAGATGAAAATGTTAAATACCACAGATGGAAGTTAATGACTGTCAGGCTTCTAACAACTGCTTTGTGCTTTTCAAAATCTTCTTTTTTAATTGCTGATATATGATAGTTGAGGATTTGGAAATATAATCAAGCATTCTACACTTGTACTCAAAAAATGCAGAATGGGACAAAAATACTAATTAAAGTTCCAACTGCTTTCATAAAAATCTTCATATTTACAGTATTATAAACAGAAAAAAAGCACCTTGATTCTTACATGTCTAAATTAAGACTATCACATGGCATCTATCTGATTGTTCTTTTAACATAGTTGAGCATTTTTAAGAAATGTAAATTAAATTATCTAGATATTCAACTTTGTCTTTACCTACCTATCATAAATAAAAATCACCCAAAAAAGAATTTTAGCCTAATGTGCCTTAGTCTTTTACCTTGTTCTAGTCTTACATGTTTATCTATGACAAGAACAAGAAAATTCTTTATAGTATTGTCAATAATGGTGAAAATTATGATTTTATTTTTTTTATTGCAACTTGTAATACTATTCAGTCTATGATTTACCATGCGAAAAATTGGCTGACTAAAATCATGGTTTTGAAAGACCATACTGGTATGCAATAATCACATCAGAATCACAGCTTCTCTATGTAAAAAGTGCATAAAAATGTGACCTTTAAAGCCTCTGATTAAATAATCAATATTGAATGATTAATGAAAATAACATCAACATTTCTTATATTAAAAAATAATAAATAGTAAGATACGTTTTTCTGTACAGTCTTCCATCCTATAAGTTTTCAGATATAAACATGATCTGAGCTACCTCGCACAGCAGTGAGAAGTTAATACAGACAGAAAGAAACAAAAAAGTCACACAGGAAAATATGAATTACTGCAAATAAAACTAAGAGCTACTGTCAGCACCAAAACAAAGAACAGATACTTCCTTTGAAATTTTGGTTTTCAGGAAAACATTTCTTTGGGAGAAGACAAGGCTGCAGGCACCCATTTTCCCAAATCCTAAGAATGCAAATTATGTGCCAGGTGATATGACAGATCCTCTCTCCTTCTTCATAATACCTATGCATATGTTTTTTATCATGGTCTTTAATCACTAAACCACCATGGCTATAGTATGCAATTGTGCACATCAGACAAGGAGTTAAGATTTCTTGTTGCAATCATACTTATGAATGTTTCTGTTGCTTTTAAATATCATGGTATGGAATTGCTCTGTGAGATATCCCAAGACTTTTTTGTTTTGTTTTGTTTTTTTAAACAAGAGGCAAACAGTACTTATCAATATTCTGAATACTGAGGGTTTGTTACAGGAAAAAAACCAAAACCAAAACCAAATAAATCATAGGCTGTTCATGACAATATTTAAGATTTTTAGATGTATCTTTCTGATGGAGATATTGTGAAGCCTGGATTCAAATATTTCCAAGGATTAAACAACAGACTATAATGAAACATAGAAATATTTTTTAAGGATCAACAAATGATTTCTTCTGGTAGGAACAAGGCTTTTAAACACAGTCATAAATGCAATTTCCCACTACAGGGCTTTTTGTTATTCTGTAAACAGTTGTTGTTTGCTACCAAAAATTTTAAATTAATTATAGTTGGTGAAGCTAAGAGAAATCATTAATCATAATCTCTGTCATAGTAATATTGCATCTGCATATGTTAATTACATCCTGTTGTTAACACCCACCATGAAATGCCAAAAAACTTGGCATATTAGCCTGGATAATCTTTGCATGAGTTCATAAAAGAATGAAGCCAATGATATAGTTCACTTCCCATACTTATTAGAAAGGCTCAAGGTCATTTTTAATAATGATTTCAATCAAATGCAAGTCATGCCTAATGCACATAGGACTAGGTCATAAAAAATATTAGGTGCCTAAAGGTACACTTGCAAACACATCATCTTTGTGTGCTCAGTAGATTTCAGAAAACTTAGCCTCTATGAACCTGAAAGCCTCTGCTCAGCTTTTATCTACCTCCAAAATAATCAGTTATTGACTTTCAGGGTCTGTAGATACTTATATTTTCTGGTTTTGCACAAACCCAGGAAAGTAAGTTTTGAAAGAGTAAGCAATTCATCAGCCAGCTCATGCTGAAGTCTGACCAGACTGAGAACATCAGTGTTCCTCAACAAACATTTCCTATGGGGCTTCATGTACCAGAAATTTTCAGAGAAAGCTTAAAGCCATCCCAAATGGTTGACTTTCCAAAGTAATAAAGCCATGGTCTTCATTTTCTTTTTAATTCTGCATGGAGAATGTATTGTTGTCCACATTTTATGTAAAAGGTTAGACTTTAGAACACGTAAGACCTGTAACTCCCTTCTCTACATGAGCCATTCAAACTCATCTACTGTCTTTCAGGAGTATATCTTAAACAATGTCAAGTTACTCAGATTGCTATAGAGATAGTACTCTATCTTTCTCTACGGAGATTCTACTATTCAGTGAAAATATCCATATTAATTATAAGAAGAAGAGTGTTTACTTAATAGGGTCTGACTTTGGACCCCTGTATCAGTTTCACCATCATGCTATCCATGTTATTTACCTAATAATTTTCTTCATGGTAATGATCAAATATTACTGACACAAATTAGCTTAGAAGAGAAAAAGCTTTTCTGTGTTCTTCGAATTATACTCTACAACACCAATTCTGTACATTTTAAAGCATGTTCCTTCTGCCCAGAGAGCTATCTAAAGTGCTTAAAGTTCTCCCTTCCTTTCCTCTGACCTACTTAGCTCCAAATATGAGGAAAATGAGAATATTCATTTGTAATATTTCTCTTTTTCATATTCTGAGATGATCACTCCCCCTATAAAGCTATATGGCTAAATATGGCTCAAAGGAATTTAACAGAAGAACCTGGATTCTGAATTCATATTAAAAATGTAAAAGTTCAGAGAGAATGATATGTAACATCTTTTAAAAAAACTTTTTTTACTTCATACCTAAAACATTACAAGTATAAAGGGTGTTCAGTTTCTATTTTTTTTTCTCTTAAAAATAAATAAGAAAATAAAAAAGTACATATATACTGAGGTGTATTGTATACCACATTTCATTGTAACACTATCAGTGTCAATGGAGTTTCAAAAATACAACTGGCAGAATGGAGGACTCTCATTTCTCTACTAAGCAGATTTTTTATGCAAGCAAGACTAGTGGTCAGGAGGTAAAATTCAGCTCTCAAACTATTTCTGCCAGCTCCATGTAATTGAAAACTGATCAACTGATACTGTCTTTCTCATAGCTATACAACTATTCTGTCTTGATGTAAAACCCACAAAGTAGAAAGAATGGATTACTTAGTAAAAATATATTACATCACAGCAACATATATACAAACGTTAAAAAACTCTGAACTGAAGGAAAAAGCAATATAAGAAAAACAAGTGAAGATTGTAAAGCTAAGGCATTTTTATAGAGCCTACTCTGACATTATATACTAAAGAAGTGTCAGGTTTGTCATCTTTGAAATAAGGCTTTGTTCATCCAGGAAAGAAAATGGTAGAATCAGTGACAGATACCCACTATCTTTTTTATTATACATTTTTTTTTTTGTTTTCCTTTTATTAAAATGGCAGTCCTTCCAAGCAAAACACTCTCCCTTTCTGTTAAAACAGATAGCACTGGAAGATTGCTAAGTCGATTATAAGAGGCATGAACAGACACAATTACTGCATAATTGATAAAGAAATTCTTCATCTTTCATTACTTATGAAAAACACCCTCCAAAAGAAGGAAACCTTTCTCCCTTCATATACTGCAATTTTCCTCACAGACTCCTACCTAGAAAACAACATTTGTATCTCATTTTAAAATGAGGAAGAAACTTTTGACTTCCATTGCACACAGTATTCAAGTCTGAACATACTCCCAAAGTTTGCTAGGGCCACTTTTCCTATTTGATGCCACTGAAGTTTGGTGTTCAGTACTGTGATGGTTTGGCGGACAGTGAAAACACTAAAGTTCTTCAACAGCTTATAATATTGGTTATTCTTTATAGCTGACAATTCTTCTGTTTTGCTGCTATTCCATTATCCACTTTGCAATAGAAATTTAAGTACACATCAAAGAAAATACATACTCTATTTAAAATAAATATATTCAAATTAGAAATTGAATTAACAGCTTTTCTTGTTTTCAAATTATGAAAGGCAATTGAAATTAACATAATAATGAGGAGGTTTTATTTTAACTTATAAAACAATTTTATAATCTGGCATTTTTGTGTTGTCTATTAATATCTGGATACACAGGAGAGGTTTTATACTTAATCTTACTGAATATGTAAAAAGAATACTGGTTTGTGGTTTGGTTTGGGTTTTTTTATGAAGTGGCCCTCAATTGCTGGTGGTAAGAATTAACACTGAATCAGTAAAAAAAATAAATCTTCTCTTAAGATTTTAAAGTTGAAAATGCTTATGTTTGAGACAGTCAGTGGTAATTTAACATAAAGGGAGAAGATTCCTGAAATTAGTGCATTCTTCATAACCATAAAAGTTTGAATGACTGGATCTTTAGTGCATTTCAAGGCTAAATTTTTCTAGAGACCACATGTCCAAAAGGTTAAATGATGTATATACAAAATACTTCATCTATGTGGTTTAAAAAACACTTAATAACAAAAAGAAACAGACATATATTGTGACATCCAGACTATACCTAATGCTGTATTTAAATACATATATATGGTATATATCGCTATACTCTGCTGTAAATTTACTAATTGAAGAATACAGGTTGACAGAGGATGACGTTACTGTTAACTTCTATTTGAAATAGTAACTTGTAGCGCTATTTTACTAAGAACACAAATCAGTATTTATCATGAGTTATTTTATTGAATATATCATTGAAAAAGGCTTTGCCCTAAAAGAGAATTTTATTAAAATTGCTCCTAATTTTGTACCTGTTTCTTCCATATGACAAAGCAAGAATAATAACAACAGCAATTATAATAAATGAAAACTGCTCTTACCATGACAACTGGGCAGGGCTCTGTTCCAGCCAGGCCTTCCATCATCTCCCATGATGCACGTTAGTGTAGAATATCCTTGAAGAACATAACCTGCATCGCAGTAATATGTGACAGTTGACCCCAGTTTATAATCCATTCCAAGTCTTGTTCCATTCATTATATTTCCAGGATCAAAGCAAGATTCACGCAGCTTTGCTATAGAGAAAACAAACGCAAACATAATTCTGAATATAACCTAAACTGTTACTAATATTTTCTGGAGTTTTCTCAAGGTCTTCTTTGAACACCACACACCATGTAGACACGTAATATTCCTTTTTTTTTTTTTTTTTTTTTTTTAAGAATCCTTCCATTATACATCAAATGTTCTCCTCCCTTCATTTTAAAGACTGTACAAATTACTACATAATGACCAAAACCATGTCTCCTATATTTTTACTAGATAATTCCTATAGAGCTTCATTACACAGCATTCACTGTGACCGATGATATAGTTACGTGGTTAGATGAAGTTAGATCTATGGACTCCATTCCAGTAGATAAGACAAATCCTAGTTTTAAAATCTATGGTCTGAAAACTGGTAAGTCGAGGAAACCAATATAACTAGTTTATTACAAAATAAAAACTATACAACCAAGAATTACCTCAACATTAATAACACCAAATTAACATCTATATTCATACATATGATATACTGATATATTTTCATGTAGCTTTTTTTTTTCCTCACTGATGGACAAAGCATGAAAATATTCCTTAAATTTATCACCTTGTTATTTATAACTGTTTCAAAATATTGAAATAGACTAAACCATATATGCATATGCTCTTATCTTTGCTTCCCTCTTCCTTCTATAATGTGAATACCAGTGTGTTTAATATCCAAGACATAAGAAACTGCACGAAAATAACCATTCAGCACTTCTAATTAACAACATCACTATGCAGAAGGGGAGAAAAGGTAAATATTTTTTTTTTAATTATAAGTTTTTCCATTAAGGAAAACACAGTAAATGTGTTAGGACATGGTTGAAGCTGGAATGAACCTGATGATTCTGTGCTATGCAAGATTAAGAGTTTGGAATAATAAATGTTATGAAGCACAAGACTTTCTTCTTTACCATGTAAGGGTGTTCTGGATAAGATCAATAGGGAACACATACTTTCTGCAAGATCAGTGCCAACTTTCTAATACATCAAAAGAAGTGGTTTTTTTAGCAGGCGTATTTGCACTGTGGAACTTTCTGCTTCAGGTAGTTATGGTTGCCAAAAGACTATATGAGATTTGAAATTCCTGGAAGGCTATTTAAGACCATTAAATACAAAGACATTTGATTCTGGCAGTACTTAAGATGAAGCTTCTGAAAACTTACAGATAACAGGGAACAATGCTTATATATTTCACTTTTATATAGTTTAGCCACATATCAGCTATTGGTAACTACTAGAGACAAGCTAATGAAGTAACTAGATTGTTGGCTTGCTCCCCTAAAACCATTTTTATATTGTAGTATTTCTGAGAAGAGAGAAAGAATTACACTGTGAAACCATAAAAATACATTTCCATTTGAAGATGGAAGCACAGAATAATTATTTTGAAATTTCCACTTCACATCTTCCAAAAGAATGTGAAGATCTCTTGACTAGGTTAAAAATTTATTAGGATTTCCATATCTTATCTTCAGAGCATGCTTCTGATATATAAAAACAGTACAATAACTAGTAATAGTTACATCACATAAGTAATTATTAAGAACAGGTATTTGAAATCCACATTGATTTATTTAGGTAGTTGTAGTGTATGTAACAGTGCCTGTAACATCTGTCTCCTGTTCTGAATGGTAAGGCTTCAATTTTCAAAAAAAAAACTGAAATTTTTGTATTTCAAAATACACTGTGACATTACAAAAAAAAGGCTAAAAATTTTATAACACTCATTCAAAAATTCGGGTAGACAATCAAAAGTTAAAAGATACAATTTATTAGAAATTCTGTAAGATATCACACAGATATTAATAATTATGCAAGCCAACCACGCTGGCACTTGAGAAACCTGGCAGACCTTATGAAAACTGAAAATTCTTCCAAGTTCAAATTCTCAAATTAAAACAAACAAACAAACAAACAAACCAACCAACCAAAACAAACACCCTTGATCATTTCATTTAGGATTATAACTAACATTTGACAATAGGAAGAGAACAATGTCTCTTCTTACTGTACTTTTCTTACTGTTGATATCTTTGCATTGATACACAACTGTTATTGTAAGATCATCATTCTGGAGTTTATGTTAAGAAATCCATGTTTCACAATTCTAACAGAACCTTGGATAAAGTACACATTAGTACTACATGAGAAATTAAAGAAAGAAGAAGATAAAGTGATCTATTAAGTCTGGAGCATGAATAAAATCTGAGGAAAGACATGACCTATCACAGCAAAAACTTCCTCTAAGGAAAAATTACAGGGCTGTAATTTTGTTTTCCTCAATGTTGTAGTTGTAACAGACTCCGGAGGTTGCTGAATAAAAAGTAACAATGTCACTATAGAAATAGAGTTTCTTAATAACTATTATGAAAAATAAAGTCTGAAATACCTATCACCTTCAAACTACTTTTACAAATCTGAAGTAGTGCTAAGTGAACTTGTAAAGGAAGTCAGTATACTATGCTACAATATATGAAGAATGAAGACAAATGTGGCAAAACTACTCATCAGGTCTAGCTGAGAACAAAAAGAAAAAAAGAGCAAGTAAGAAGTCTCTACTTGCAAATTTATAAAAATTAAATATAAGTGCTCCCAGGAGACAGGAGGAAAAGTCCTTCACCACCAATATCATATTGCTCCCCTTGAAAAACTCAAGACATTGATGACCCCTGTAGCCCTTTCCCTTTGTTTCCTAAGAATACTAGTATCATTAAGCTGAAAACCCAGAAGTGCATTGGCAGGTTTAGCAGAACGTCAGACAAAATGCTGGAAAGTGTGTGTACTACAGTTTTAGCTGTATTATTATGAAGACCTTTTTTCTGTAGTAGCATTTTTAAAATTATTTGAATAATTATTAGGTATGGACTAAAAATAATTGTTTCATTAGACAGTTAAGATTTGAGTTACAGTAACATATTCTTGGCTGTGCTTAATAAGGCGCAAATTCCTTTTGCCCCTAATAAAATTTTGCAACAAGCTTCAAGAAAAACAGCAATTACTTCTCTGATAACTTTCGATCCACACCATTGGATCAATTAAGGCTTCTGAGACAGAAGCTGAAAACAAGGTAGCTATGTGCTGCTGCAATCTCAAGTTCAGCAAGGAAGTCTCTGTTGGCTAATATATGGTAATGATGCAAAAACCCTCCAGAAAACTAGTGTCAAAACGCATAGAAAACAACATGGAAAACGAAGAGAAGCAGGTGCTTTGTCTAGAACATCACCCCTAAGTCTCAAAGAGAACAAAGCCATAATAAGCTTCTTAAAAAAAATATTACAGATGTAGGTAACTATAGCAAACATTCCATATTTATTCTTCAGAGCACTTAATAGAACTGTTACGCAGCTCCTCCATTACAAAACAGAAATGAAAGGAGGAAGGGAAGAATAAAACCCAACCAGAAACATGATTACAGACCAGACCTTTGGCATGGCTCAGGTCTGAGATTTGTATCTGAGAAACACGAGCTGCCAATGAAATGCAACTTGTGTACTACTGCCACTTAAAATAGGATTAGTGTGCATACAGGACACAACTGCAAATGCTCAATTTGTGTGAAAAAGTCCACGGAATCAGAACAATTTAGGTTGGAAGAGATGTAGCACATTCCCCACACAAAGCTGGGCCAATTTGATTAGGTTGCTCAGGCCTTTGTCAGTCCAGTTATGATTTCAAAGGATTCAGATGACAAGATCTCAGGGCAAGCAGTTCCAATGTCTTACTACCCTCAGAGTGATTTTTTTTTTCTTTCCCCCTCAATATCTAATCGAAATTTCTCTAGTTGCAACTTGTGCCTATTATCTCCCATCTTACCACTACGTGCTCCTGAGAAGAGTCTGGTTCTATCTTTTCTACAGTTCCCTCAAACCCCTCTGCAAACACAGTTCCCTTAGCTTCTCTGCATGTTAGATGCTTCACCCTTCTAGTCATCTTGGTGTCTCTCCATTGTACTGGACTTACTTCTCTGTGTCAAAATTGTTACAGCATTGATAAGACCTTAAATGTAGTCCTGGTGTGATCTTAGGAGATCCAGATGGAAAAATTACTTCCCTGGATCTGCTGATTCCACTTCTGCTTCTGCTGAGTTAATGTAGTCCATGACTTTGGGCTCAATCTGTCATAACAGTCCTTCAGGGCAGGAGAGATGGTGTGTAGTGATGGACTGCTGCATGCTGAAACCAGTTCTGGTTCCATCAAAATTAATTCTTCATTAGTCTGGGTGATTCTTGCTGTAATACTGTTGCTGTGGCATATAGCAACCATAGCAGTGATGACATACAGTATTATATAGAAATTAACATTATACAATTCAAATAATCAGCTATTCTCGCCCAGAATCAAATCCCCTTGAGACACACACTGGACTGCCCCAATTGGTTATCATGGTATTGGTTACTCTCTTCTGGTAAACATGAATCAGGAGTCTCTTTATTAAGACTGGTGGTAAGATCAGCCCTTCTACTCTGTCTGGAGAACTGCCCACTGGAAAATAGAGCAGCAATTCTCCTGGAAGAACCCCCTTTTGTGATAGATTTTCCTTGCAACTCACATAGCCGTGCCTCTAGGGCCGAAGCAGATTTTCCATCCTGTTTCCTCATGTCCACTCTGTGGTCATGCAGGTAAAACCACAGGGTGGCTCATGGTGCGTATGCATTATATCCTCTCTCTTGAGCACAGGACACCTACTCCTAATAGCTGAAATAACTGGTCTGCACAGGTGGGGAGTAGGATATACCCTCTTTGAATTGCTGGAACTCCCAGGACAGTTTATCTACAGCCAAGATGCAGGCCCATAGGGATGATGAGAGGCTTTCTTCGTATTGTGGGAGTTGGCCAGCCAACGCATCCACTGTTTGTACCTCTCCATCTTTCCAGGTCATTACTGACAATGAGTTGGCATGCAATGACAGTGTGTGCCATGTACAAACTTCCACCCCATGGGTTGTGTGCAGTGGACTTCACCTTGATCTTAGGATAACTACTTGTTTGAGAGGTCATGATAAATCACCTCCAGCACAGCTAATTCCCTCAGGTACTGGATACTTCTCTCTGTGGTGGTCCACTTGCCTGGGTGACATGTGACATCTTCCCTGAAGGGATACCTTACCTTCACACCTGACAGGCATCACCTCCAGAGGCTGAGGGCTTGTGCCCCTTTTCCAATTGATTTTTCAATGCCCCCTTCCCTAGAAAAGGATCCCAGATGCTTGGCTTCCCTACCCGCTAATTCCAGGCTACTGTCCCCATTATCCTAGCACCGGAGGAGCCAGGTGACAATGTGCTTGCTTGGATGATGGCTGAAATCTTTTCACATATCTCACAGCTTGGTTAGGGATAGGGATTAGGTGGTTACCACCTCGTTTATGAGTTTTGCCTCTTAATCCTCCTCCTCTGGTGATGGCCCTGCTTCAGAGTATCTGCCTCATCCACTTCTTCCTCCTTCCGCCTTCTTAGTAGGAGTTCTCTCCCTTACTAAAAGCATTTTTGCATCCAGTATTCCTTGTATATAGTGGTGACTAATATCAGCGCAGGTTGGTCCTCTGGTTCTGCTGTACAACTGGTTCTCTGTCATGGGGGTTGAAGTAACTGCAGTGCCTATCACTTTGTCATCAGATCTAGATGCGC
>JAVJGJ010000037.1:21808079-21872133 GCA_035590215.1 Microhierax caerulescens | reverse complement strand
GGAAATGTTGATGTGCCAAAGTTTTAACCAAGGTGGTTACTGTGTATTTAAAGCGCCTTGTTCTCTCTCCTGTCCCCTCTGAAGTGAGGTCAGTCATAATTTCCTGGCCCAAAAGCTTCCCCAGACAAGTGCAGGCAGTTCCTGCTGCTGCTTAGCTCGCTGCCGTGCCTGGCTTCTATGCCCAGGAAACTGCAAGCCCTGAAATGACCATGCGGCTCCAAACCTCCGTCCTTCTGTGGCCGGTTTGGCACTGCTGTGAGATCTGGCCAGGATGGGGTGAGGGGTTTTCTTAAGGGTGTTTTTTTAATACTTCTGCGGTTTTGAGAGGAAACCACTGACAATAGCTCAGGTGCTGCGTGTTGTCGCGTGGAGTACCTTCTTGTTCTAGACGGAAAGTAAAGACGTAGAAGGATTTTAATATTTATATGTAAAAGGAGGGATAGGGGGGGAATTCTTTTGTAACTATTTTTTCAACCTACATGTGGGGCTTACCGTAACTGAAATAAATACTTTTTACTGGGTCTGGATCTGCTCACAACTTGTTCTTTTTTCTGATAGCAGGGGAGTCTTGCATCCCTTTATCTGCATTTTTCTCCCCATCCACACTGGCGATCCTGTGCTTAGAAAACCGAGCTGAGGAGGCTTTTCCCAGCCTGCGCTTGGCGTCTGCTGTCTCTCTTGGAGGCTAAACCCAGGCTTTTGTGCCCAAAACCATCACACTCGCTACGGGTGGTTGCTTGCTTTCCACCTCTATGGCACGGCCCCACGCATCTCCCCAGCAGGGAGGTCTTTCCCGGATGCTTTTCCTTCCTCCCGGGTGAGTTTTTGGCCGGCCGGGCTGTGCTTGGATCCAGCGGCATGGGCCTTGCGCAGGTTGCTCTCCAAATGGCCTTATTTATAGCTCTGTGATGCAGGCTGGATGCTGCCAGCTCAGTAACACAGGCCAGCGTTTGCTCCTGAGTGGATGCTCCATGGCTTTGTCAGGCTTGCCCAAAAAATGCAAGGCAGGACCTGGACTGCAGGCTCCCTGCCAAGCCTCACCCCAGCACCTGGGAGGGCTGATGCCTATAAAACAAGCAAAGTGCTGGCTTTATAAGCAAGCAAAGTTTGCTATTTAGCCCTGGCTCATTATCAGAGGCTGGATTTGGGCTCCAGCCCTCTGGTTTTGCCCCATTGGTAGCAACTGAGACAGCAGTGAGCTGGGGCCGTAAGTGTTGCACAAATAAGACAGTCAAACTTCCCTCTTGCTGCTTTTACTGTGTTTTCTCTCCCAGGTTGAGTTGAAATATAGTAAGAGTACTTGCTTTCTGCTTGCACGACTTGGTGTGAGGCCCTCTGTTTCCTGCAGAGCTGGGAGACCAGCGGTGGCCGTCGTTTTCCCTGGGATCTGGCTGGAAACGGTGGCACAAACCCATAGAGGGCAGTGGAGCTGAGAAAATTGCTGCCTGCGCTCCCAGCTCCTGGGCTGGCAGGAGTCTCCAACACTACTGGTGTGGTATTTTGGCCTGGATCTGGCTCCCCAGCTTTTAAAATGCGGTGAAATGCCAGCCTTCCTAGGAAAAGAGAGGAGTGGTGTGGGTATAAGGCAAAGAGGAGTTAAGTGGGGAGAGCAAGGCTGGAGTGAAAGGGTGTTTTCCCAGCTGCAAGAAGCAGGGAGGGGAGCACAGCCTGCCACATGGAGAGGTGGGATGCTCTTAGAGGCGATTTAACCATCTGAAAGGGAAATACTTTGGCTCTCTGGGGCTTCCTCACACTGAGGGACCAGGCAGGTGGTGTCTCTGCCACCACGGAGGGGACAGCCCCAGTGCAGGAACAATCTCCAGGGTGAGCTTCACCATGGCAAAGGGGGACACTGCGGTCGAGGCTCCCTGTGCTGCGCTTGGAGCTGGCGGAGGCTGTTTGCCTCTCCGGGAGGCTGCCAGGTGTAGGCAGAGCAGGCAGGAGGTGAATCATCCTGCTCGCGTGCCAGTGCCTGGCATTGGGCTTGCCTGATCCTGGGTGGTATTTGCTTTATTTTGTGCTCAGCCATCCCCCAGAGGGCCAGGGCCAAGACGTTTGCTGAGGGCTGTGCCTGGGCAGGAGGAAGAATGGGGAAAGCTCTAAGGCAGGGCTGTTGTGTTATTTTTTTCTTTTTTTTTTCTTTTTTTTTTTAATTTTTTTTTTTATTTGCCTGGAGGGTGTTGGAAAGGGATCAGTGGGGGCGAAAAGCAGGAGAAGCCCAAAGAGGGAGGCACTGCCATGCATGGTGAAAGCAGATACCTGGAGACTGAATGAGCTGGAATGGCAGTTGTTCCTAGGTTCGGTGGGGCTGAGACAACTTTGAGGTTGTGAGAGGCTGAGCCCAACCATCTGAACTGCTCCATCCCAGCAGGATCTAATGCCCTCCACATTGCAACAGTGCTGGGCTCACCTACTGGAACCATCAGATTTTTAGGGCCAAAAGCTTTCTCAAACAAGCTGGACCTCCCTGAAGGAAGGAGGACAACAAGTGGGAGGTGGTGAGCAGGTTTCGAAGTCCCACCTCACAGCTTGGGATCTGCTCGTGCTGATCACTGTGGTGGTTTGCAGTTGGAGCGAAGAGGCTGCGTGTCCTCACTTGCTCTCAGGGCCGTGGCTTTGTGGTTTACACTCTCCTCTTCATGAGGATCCCTGCAGGAAAACAACCATTTTTCAGTGATAACTCAATCCTTTATTTCCCCAAGTTCACCAGCGGCTCTGGTACTCCTACTGCACTCTTCGCCGCATGACTCTGAGAATCTCTGCTGTGCTAGATACATGAGAGACTGGTGGGACTGGAAAAAGGGTTTGTGATGCTCTGAAACAAGAGCTCAGCGCTGTAAACTCAAGCTGCCCGTGATGACACATTGGTTCCCAGGTGCTAATAAAGCTAGTAGAAAAAATATGAGGAAAAATTAAATGGAGAGGCAGTAGGAAGGGCATGAATCCAGCTGGCACTTGCTCAGGCTCGCCAAATCTGCAGGTTTCGTTGGCCAAATCGTCCTATGTGGGGTAGTATAGAAGAAAGACTTGTTTGCTTTTTTCTCTTAAGTGAAAAGATGGCTGGGGGGAGACATAGACTCTGGAGGAGCTTTAAAGCAGAGCCAGAAGCCTGGCTCCTTTGCATGGCTAGCATGCTTTGGGAGCTTCAACAGACAATATGGTGAAAATGTTGGGTTTTTTTTCCCCTTTCTGAACAGGCAAAAAGTGATATACCTAAAGATACTGGAGCTAGGAGGCTCTTTCACAGCTGTGTTTACAGGCAGCTATTTCTGTAGAACAGAGGGAGCCATAGATGTCAATTTGCTTTTGGTACGATTTCCTTTCGCGTGAAGGGGTGTATTGGGAGAAGTGCCATGTCTGGGAGGTGGCTGATGGAATGGTGCTGGACACCGACACCCCCCAGACCATGCAGCTTTACTTGCACCCTCGAAATTATTACAGCAAAGTCTTTGAGCTGTGGAGGGGGATCCATCTTCCCAGCAGGCTGCAGACAGGAGAGATGTGCTGTGAGCACAGCAGCTCTCTGGATGTCTGGAGATCTATCAGTCCTTAGGCAACAGCCCAGCTGTGATAAAAGTTCCTCCTTTGTTCTCCCATTTTTGGGGAGTGGGGGAGTACTTGGCCTTTCTTTAAGGTCATTCTCATTTCTCTCTGCAGTCTTCAGTTTTCCTGGTTGGGGAATCAGCAGGTGATCTGGCAGGTAGTAGGCTGCAGATGAAAACTGTCTCAGAAAACAAATATCCAAAGCCTCCTCTAAATATTTATTTGGGGCTGCAGATGGAAATAGTCCCCATTCAGGACTTCTTTACAGGCTGGCAAGGGCTGGTTTATTTCCATTAAAAAAAATCCACCAAAATCGTCATTCCCTGTTTCACCCAGGAGTTTGAGGTAGATGTGAGCTCGCCTCATCCCAGGCACTTCTGCCCTGGTGCAGAACAAAAAGCACAGAAAGGGAAACTAAATAGCATGCTAGTCGTCTTCCCTTTGCCACCTGCTCCACTAATAACTTCTGGCACTACCCAGGACGCTTGTTTGGTGTGGCTGTACCCTGTAGATAGCACTTTAGTAAGTAAGAAAATATTCCAGTCACAGAGCTACTTTTACTAGAGGCCGGTGCAGTGGCTTAAGCGGCACGGCAGCTTGCAGGAGCTTTTCTTCTGAGATCACGCCTCAGAGGATGGTGAACCTCTGGGTATGCTGCAGTCTTTCTGCTTCTGCACAGTCAGGTGTCATGGGCTAAACCTGACCTGTGCAAACCAACTTGTTTAATAATTCAGAGTCTGACTAAAAAGGGAAAGTGTACTCAAGACACTTGCACTATTTTTTGGCTGCTGGGTGCTGTGCTGAGTTTTGCTCTAGTGAACAACAGAGAGTCCAGATTCTCCCCCTTCAGATTTGTATTTTAAACCCCCACATTAGTTTTCTGCTTACTTGTTCTGGAGACATGAAGAGACGTGACTCATGGGGTAGGTTTTCTTTATGCCCAAGACCCCTGTCTGTCTTCTGTCAACTTTCAGTTGCAGCACCAGTTAGTTACTCGCCAAGTGCCTGAATATACCACCAAAAGAATGGTTTAATAAAAGCAGCTTTTCACTCTTTAAGTTAGTTTCTGATTACATTAAAGTTTTATCTTCCTCCTAAACTTGCACCTGCCCAGAAGATGCAGCAGATGGGATGGGAATAACCTATGGAAAACTTTCCTAAAGCAGCTCGTGTAACCCAGGCTGGGTGACATGGGGTGGCAACACCTGTCGGCCCAGTGAAGGCACTGGGAACACACTGGGACGTGCGACGTGGCAGGAACATCGGTAGGTGCCAGCTGGCTGGAATGAGCCCTCAGGAGCCAGCGGTGGAGCAGGACAAGTCAGGACAATCCAGTGGCTGCTTGAATCTGCTCTGAGGTCCTTTTCGTGTGCCTGAGATGGTACAAACCGCTTTTGCTCCTGCTGAGCCCAGCCCAGCGGAGGTCGTGGGGAGGGGGCAGCAGCCCAGCTGTGAAACGCTGAAGATGGCGGCGGCGTGCCAACCCTCGGTGGGGTGAAGGCTTGGGTTGGGTGTGAGGTGGATGCCTGCCCCTACAAGGCCCTGAGGGCCCTCCCGACGCCAGGCCCCATTGCCAGAGGTGGGCTCCCTCACAGCTGCCCTGCCACCCTCCGGGCTGCCAGCCCTCAGTCCCCCTCGTGAGGGGCTGCGGTGCTGCCCCTGCCAGCCACCCCAGGAACCTGGGATGTGGCTGGGGGCCGCAGGGCTGGCAACGGTGCTAGGGGAGAGGTGGTTTTCCCTGGGGGGAAGTCCCTCTACTCCCGGGCACGCAGTGGGGTGGGCGCTGCGGCGGCCAGGCGCCGCTTCGCAGCCGAGGGCCTCTCGCACAGCCGAGCGTTGCCGAAGTCTCTCCGGGCCAAGCCGAAGGCACCCGAAGCCGCGGCCTCGCTGCTCCCGAGAGGCTCCGAAAAGGCCCAAGCACCTCCCGCCTGGGCGGGAATCCCTCCTCCGAGCCTATCCGAAGCTTCCCGAACTTCCTCACGCCCTCGGTCTCCGGAAAGAGCCGATGTTTCCCGAGCGTGAGGGTCACGGGAGGTGCCGGGCTGAGCGGGGAGGGAGGGGGCAACGCGGGAAGGAGGACGCGTGCGCCCGCGAAGGTCTCCGGAAGAAGCCGAGGTTTCCCGAGCGCCGCTCGCCGGCGAGCGGTTCCGGAAAGAGCCGAAGGTTGCCGAGCGCCGGTGGGCCGAGCGGCTCCGGAGCGGCCCGAAGGCGCCCGAGCGTCCGTCCTGCCGGACTGCTGGAGGCGGCCGCAGCGCCATGTTTGATGCTCCGCTACTTCAGTGAGGAAAATCCGCCGGCATCGCCTGAGAGCCGCCACCGCGAAGGGCTCCGCTGCCCCCGGGGAGGGGGACCGAGACCCCCCACCGCCGGCAGCTCATGAGCAGCGCGGCCTGAGCCGCCTCCCCCCCGCCCCTCGAGGGTAATGAATACTGTTGAGCAGGGCTCAGTAGGCATGGGCCAGGCCCCAGCACATAGCAGTGATTTGTGTCTCCGGAATTTTCAGGGTGACAGCATACATTTTCAAAATATTTTACTAGTTTTTCAGGATTCTGCTCTTGTCCAGGGGTGAAATTCCAAAACACTGGAAGTGTCCACTGTCCTAGGCACTTGCCCATACTGTCCCACACACCTTGCCACTCATAACTATCCAGCCTTGGGGCATATTTCTGGATGGTACTCTTAAACAGTTGTTTAACCTTAAACAAGACCTGAAACACATTCGAGAGACATAGCATTATGAACATGCTGGTTTGAATTCCCCAGGGATATTCAAAATGCTCAAGAGCTGTTGTAACTAGCCTGGAGGAGAAGGGGAAGGTGAAGGAGAAAGGGAAGGTGAAGGAGTGAGGTAGTGTCCCCCTCCTGTCTCCTCCATAGATTGGCTCTCCACAGAGAAAAGGTAAAAGGTGTAATTACTAATATTTTGTGACAGATGGTTCCCAGAGTACTGCAACGACAGCAATATTGAGTACAAATACCAGACTAGTCTCACGATCACTAATTTTATCATATCATAAGCCAGTGTTACACAGTACAGCAAAAATGATAACCTTATGTCAGCCCCCAGAGGTGACAAACAGCAGAACAGGGAACATAACACAGTAAGTAAGGTGTCACATAACACAACTCTAAGAACAAGTGCAACAACTCTGAAAGCAAACAAATCAACATTCTGTGACCAGTGACTATTAAACTAATATAATGAATGCTTATAACAAAATTTTTTTAACATGCTCTGGTCAGACCGGTTGCCATCTCAACCCCTCAAGCCTCTCACTGAGCACCAAAACAGACTGTTGTGGTTTAAGCCTGTCCAGCAACTAAGCCCCACACAGCCGCTCACTCACTCCTCCCTGGTGGGATGGGGGAGAGGATCGAAAGGATAAAAGTGAGAAAACTCATAGGTTGAGACAAGAACAGTTTAATAATTGAAATAAGATAAAACAAAACAACAATAATAGCAATAATAATAATAATAAAATTGTAATGAAAAGGAAAATGACCAAAAAAAGAGAGAAATAAACCCCAAGAAAACAAGTGATGCATGTGGAATACAATTTCTCACCACCAAGCAACCAATGCCCACCCTGTTTCTGAGCAGCAGCCCCACAGCCAGCTTTCCCGCTAGTTTATATGGTGAGCATGATGCCACATGGTATGGAATATCCCTTTGGCCAGTTTGGGCCAGCTGTCCTGGCTGTGTCTCCTCCCGGCTTCTGGTGTACCCCCAGCCTCCTCACTGGCAGGGCAGCATAAGAAGCTGAAAAGTCCTTGACTTAGTGTAAGCACTGCTCGGCAACAACTAAAATGTCCGTGCATTATCATGCTATTCTCATCCTAAACACATGATCCAAATTAATACTAAAGCAAATACTAGGAAGAAAATTAACTATTCCAGCTGAAATCAGACCATTTGTAAAAACTGTTGTTGTCCAAAAACTTGCTCTGTCCCATCATACAGGTCATCAATAAAGAGAATACTGCCCACATTATTAGTCAAAATTAATCTAGCCAATAGTCTGAGCTCAGCAGTCTAGTCAATTTTCTACCCACATTATCATCCACTTATCTCAAAGTTGGGCTCTCAGGATACTGGGGAAGAGTTTATCAAAGCCCTTTCTGAAATCAGGGTATCCAATATCCACTACTCTTCCCTCGTCCACACAGGCTTTCATCTTCTCATACAGAGTGAGGTGTTGGTTTGACATGATTCCCCATGGTGAGCCCATACAGACTGTTCCCAAACAGCTAATTGTCCTTTTTTTGTTGTTTTGGAAATAGTTTCCAGACAGATTGACACCCTAATCTTTCCAGGAACTGAGTTTTAAATGACCAGCCCTCTCTTTCCTCAGGTCCTCTTCTTGCTACTCTTTAAAGTGCACGTGGTATTTATCTTCTCCATTTACCAGGATCCACCCTGACTGCCCTGACCTTTCAGAGATGATCAAAAGCAGCTTTGCAGCACCAGCTTCCTCAACACTCTTGGGTGCATCGCATATATTCCAATGGAGATATGTAAAGCCAGATGGCTTACCTGCTCCCTCACTCTCTCTTCCTCCACTGTGGGTTATGCTGCACTCCCACATACCCTACCAGTAGGTTGAGGAAGAACTGGAGGCAAAACACCAGTAAAAAACAAGGCAAAAAGGTATTAAGTACTACAACCTTTTACATATTTTTTTTTTTTAATTGGGTCTTCAGCCCCAATGGTGAGTAAACATTCCAGTAGAGCATTCACCCAAGTAAGCTACGGGACCACCTGCATCAAAAAATTGTCATGAACATACTCAGATCCCTTGGAGTTCTTGTTATAAGCCACATCACCCTTGCAGCTGCTGTCAGGGTGGTTAAAATTCTCTGTGAGTACTAGGGCTATGCTTCTTCCAGGTATCATCTAATTTCTCTTGGCCATCTGGTCTGTGTCAGGTGCCTACACCTGACAACAATATCATTTCTAGTTGATTTCCTCAACTAATCCAACCATTCTCTGCTCTTGAAAATGTTAATGATTCACAGAATGGCAGCTCTTATTCAAAGTAGTTTAGAACTTCTTAGGTGTACACCTTAAAACAATTCTTAACCTCTCTCTGCCTTTTCCTTACTATTTATGATATATCACACCATTAGTAACTCCTCCCTGAGGTCTTCTGTTCTGTACATTCCCTACCTAGTCACACACTATAAGTAAATAAAAGATACTTGGCTCATAAAACATTCTGTCAAGAGTCTTTTCCTCAATAATGTAATTAGTAATTTTGGCTAAACTAAATGCATGTAACCTTTCTACTGCAGATATCATGTTTACATTATTTTGATACTTACAATTCACTATGCAAGAAACCAACAAAAATATGTTAAGAATCTTTACAACTGCTCTTTTGACAACTAATATGAGTTCTATCACTTTCAAATTTTAAGACACAGAATCACAGAATCATTTAGGTTGGAAAAGAACTTTAAAATCTACCTTAGTCTACCCATAAACCTAGCACTGCCAAGTCCACTGTTAAGCAGTGTCACTAACTGCCACATCTATGTGTTTTTTAAATACCTCCAGGGATGGTGACTCAACCACCTCCCTGGGCAGCCTGTTTCAACACTTGACAACTCTTTCCATGAAGAAAATTTTCCTAATACCCAATCTAAACTTCACCTGACACAGCCTGAGGTCATTTTCCTCTTCTATCGCTTGTTACTCAGGAGAAGAGACCAACACCCACCTGCCTACAACCTCCATTCAGGCAGTTGTAGAGAATAATTAGGTGTTCCCTCCTGAGTCTTTTTCTCCAGACTAAACAACCCCACTTCCCTCAGCCATTCCTCAAAGGACTTGTTCTCTAGACCCTTCACCAGCTTCGCTGCCCTTACGTGGATGTGCTTCAGCACCTCAATGTCTTGTAGTGAGGAGCCCAAAACCGAACACAGTATTGGAGGTACAGCCTCACAGTAAGTGTTCTTATGATACTCCTTATTTTTAGAAGGGCAGTGCCATATTTAGTAGATAGACCCTATAAAAATGGAATATTTCACTGAATAAACTGGTCTTCTGTTTAAGGGATTTTTGGCTGTCAAAATTTTAATCCTTGAAATTTTTTAATGGGAACTAAAATACTTCCTATTGTTTATGTCTCATTGTTCCAAGGTAGATGTTTAAAAGCATACTCTAGATACTCTTGAGAAAAGCAGGAGCTATAACCATACCAGGTGGACAGGGAAAATTAGGATTACGTTGATTCTTTTTCCAAAATTTCTACTCACATATACACACACAAATACATAATTTAATGCCTGCATCTTCCCATTACTTTGATCACCAGTGCCTTTACAAATGTAATGAAAACACACATAATTTCTTTTGCACCGTGACTCCTGGAAGCAGAAAAAGAAATAGACCATCTTAGTGGCAGGCTAGCACTAGTGTCAGAAATAGTGTTCTGCCTTGATTCCAAAGTACAGCAGCTTGCTTCTTTGCTTAAACCTAGATGAAGAATGAGAAAAGATTGTGTCCCTAATGAGTATCCTTCATACTTGGATTAGTGGATGGGAGAAACCATTTAATTCCATAAGACTGTATTCAACAGCAGAGCAGAAAAAGATTGGCCCCTTCGAAAGACCAATAGACTTTCTTGTTCTTTAGAAGTTCTGCATCCCTGAACTGCTTTCTACAGCACTTCCATCTGCATTTATCATTCTTCAATTCCATTGAGAATGAAGAAGAAATATTTTTAAGTGATTTGGAAGAGTACAGACATCTGGGCTCACCATCAATGTGCTTGAGAGTTACTTGTAACTTCTCAGGAACAGCTCATACCTGTGAAGACAACTTCCTTTACATCTTAGAATCCAATGACTTCAGGAAAGTAAAAGGAGACTTTGAGGGTTTCCAAAGCAACAAATGCATCAAAATTTCCCTTGTATATTTTGCATCTACTAATTGCTTTCAGAATAAATGCAGAAGAAAATCAGCCCAAGGAGGTTAGGATCTACTGCCTCTGTGTCAGCAACATTCATACTTTCCTTCTCATTGTCCTTAAAGAACATTGGATATTTTCATATTAATTTAGTTATCAAATATTTCTATTTCTTGAGCCATGCAGAGGCAGTTATGAAAACTGCAACTGACTTTTAATATTGCAAGCTTGCATTTTCTTATTTACTGTGTTATAACCTCAGACAGATCTGTCTGAAACAGGTAGCTCTAGCATGGCATAGCACTCAAAGGTCTAGCCAAAATATTTTTTTAATTTTCAGTATTGGTCTCCTAGATTCTAGCACATTGTTTCATCATACAGGATCTTAAACATATATATACCAACATGCCCTACTGTGTAAAGGAAATAAAAATAAATTATATTCTGGAAAAAACCCACATTAATATATGTGCTGTTAAGTTTTGTCACTGCATCATCATTTTTTAAATCCTTAAACAGCTGTCTGATTATTTTTTTTTCCTTTGGAATCATGCATTAAATATAATCATATATCAGCTAAATGAAATTATACTAGAAGCTTTATCTTAAATTAGTACTCTTATAACATTGTATTTTGTATGCATAGATAATACACGTTATCATACTCTTAGAGAAAAGCAAAACATCACCTGGAAGAAAACTATGAAAAATTAAAGCATATGAAAACTTACACTCAGGTATTGAACTTTTTTTAATAGAAAGGGAAAATAATTTTATTTACCTTTGTACTCTAGATGGAATCCAGTAAAACTAACAGAGCCATCACTACGAAAAGCCAGATGCATGGTATTTGAACTGCTTTCTATCCTCTCTGGCAGCTTGCTGTCTTGAAAGCTCCCAATCAGTGGGCTATTACTTTCTGGCCCATCATAGATATACAGAAAATCATAATTTGGTTCTATACTGAAACTGTAGAATTAAAAAAAAAAACAAACCAACAAACATATTAGATACAATATGCTTTGCCTAATATTTTTACTCCTATTATCTTAAATAAAAGTTTAGTATTACTGTTTTCATAAAATGAAGAAAAAACCTTCACTGACAATGTAATGGTTTGAAGAATTGTTTTATTAAAAAACCAACAGAAATACTATATTTATTGGTTCTCTGGTTAGAAACAGCATTTTGATGCTAGCCAGAAAAAAAAAAAAAGTCAACTTTTTTAATAGGAAAAGAATATTTCTAAAGCTTCAGAGAAATAAATGACATAGATCTACTGGAACCCTTGGTAGAAATGCTTTACGATACAATGCAGTCAGCTGCAGAGTAGACTGTACACAGCTTCCAGTCAGACTGAACACTTTGACATAGCCAGGGATGACCATTCAGTAACCTCAAGACCAAGAACCATTCTATCTATAATCAGTTTAAATGAAAAGCTGTAGTATTGAAAGTTCATCTTTTCTTTTGAAGTTAATTTTAGTTATTTTTTTAAAAAAATACTTAATGTAGTTAATTATGTAACCACAGTTAATTAACTAATTTATTTGGTTAATTTTGAACTTAATCTTAGTTAAGGGCAGAAAGTTAACCAAATTTACTTATGATTGTCCCTGTACACAAAAAGTTTTAAAACAGCATGAAAATCCATACACTCAGATGACTTTTTCTTTACTCAATACCAGCTGCTGCTTAAAAAAAAGTTGCCATCAAAGACCTGATACAGCTCCTTCAAGGGAAATAATTTTTAACTTTTGGATTATTTCAGAAATATTTATTTACAAAAGAAATGCAAAGGTCAAATGTCAACAGCTTCAATTTTTAAAGTGCCACAGTTTGTCTTGGATTTAAAAGGGTCAGCTGGAGTAAGTCCCACTCAAAAGCATATTTAACAGTACTCAGTGGAGTAGTCAGAATTCAGTTTATAAAGGAAGGGGGTTTTCTCACTCTGGAACAGTTTCTTGTCATAACTGAGTCAATTATCAGTAAGTATGTAATCTACTTTGACCAAGACTAAGCTTGTCAGCTTCCGTCAAGAATCATGACAATTGTCCATATTTTAAAAAACAATTTGGCAATATTTGTGATTTATAAACTGTTCATGGTGTAGAGTTACACTATAAAATACTGTTTTTATTCTAAGATGGAGGATCTCATATATATATATCTTATATCTAAGTGTACAATATAAAAAAGCAGAATATTATTAAGTATTTTGAGATTACATTTCACACACAAAAAATGTGCTACTGCACAGTAGAAAGTTGCTTAGCAACTTACAGCATTCTGAAATCACTAATAAAATAGTTAAATAGTTAACTATGTATGTATAATTAACTAATTTGCTTGGAAGGAATTCTTCAAAACACATACTATATCACTGAGCACTGCAAATAAACAACTATATGACCTACATCACTAAACAAGTCATCACATTACCACTGATCAGAAGCATAAAGCTACTACTAGAGAACATCCAGCATAAGAAGGACTTAAATTGATGAAATTTTATAATTTTTGAAAGTACAGTTTTTAACTTTTCTGCAACATCATCATATGCCCCAGTTGGGACGCATATTTTTCACACATAATATGTATATTAATTTACTTTATAGTTACATACAATGAAGACGACAAAAATTCCTCTGTGGATTTTATTATGCTCAATTTAATCTTGCATTGTGATAAAGGAAAATGCTAAAACAATTCCATTTAATAACCAGAACAACAGTAAGTATTCTGTTGAAATATCTTGCAATTATACTGACTAATAAAACTAAATTTAAAGACCACTTTTGAAATTTTGCTTAAATAGCAGGTGATGGTCTCACACAAAATATGATGAATCAATAGGCTTCAATTCAATAGACAATTGAATAGACAATTCAATGATTTGCTCCATGCTGCCTTCTCAGGAAGAGAATCCTGGTAAATTGAGCACCACCCACTTCCACATTAGTTGGTGTAAATTGGGAGTACTTTTAGTGAACAGGATCAATGAGTTCCCAAGCTCCACCTCTGTATGTATTGAACACTCCAATGTAATTGTTGTGATTGCTAACAAAGATAACAATTACTTATCACTTAGATAGTTATATTAAGTACACATACGCTACCCTACAAAACTCTGAACAACTGCTAATAATAGTTACAAACGTGACTTTAAAAAATTATGAGCAAGTAGCAGTTTACCTGATAAATGCCAATGATATAACATAATCATTATTAACAGTGATAGTCCAGTCACAATCTCTGCTGTGGGGATAAGGATGAGGGAAGTTTGGTGAAAGTATAAAACCTGATGAGCCAGTCAAGTTGCCTCCACAGGGAGCTGTGAATAAAAATAAATTGGAATTGAGGAAAGAAGGTAAGAGAAAAAGAAGCAAGTACCAGCAATCTGTTCACTGACATTTAATGTCCTCCAAAAGTTAAACAAGAAACAACTGAAGTATTTACAAAGCTTTAATAGAAAAAAAAAAAAAAAAAGTATTCATATTTCTCCTTAGACAAATACTAATACTCATAAGTGAAGCACTTGGTTTTGAACTCTCTGTCCTTTTACTTGCTTGTCTAACATCACGTCAAGGTCAAGGCTTTTCTGAAAATACTGTGAACTTGAAAAATGCTCTGGCTGCATACATAAAAAGACTAGACTGGATAAGATTTCCACTTTGTATTTGTTGTTAAAAGCATTCTATAAGAAGGTTCTTAGGTTATGAAATATGATCTACTTACACTGATAATGCAAGCACTTGCATTTTCACCAGACAGCACTGATTAGTAATTTGGATCAAAACTGATACAATATAAATTAAATTCATTAAAAACACTCCAGTAATAGCAGTTTATAAATTCAGAGATATATAAAATCTCTTCCAAGCACCCGCAGAACAGAACACATTTCTCTGTGTGATTTTAAGGTCCCTAAATGAGTGTGTGTTTGTGGTCCAGAAATATAAAAAGTTAATAAAAGGAATGAAATTATTACTACCCTCATGAAGTTTTGTACTTCAGCATTCTTTGTGACTTCATATAACAACACAAGAATAAGCATGTTTCCTAAATATTTTTTTTGAAAGAAATTTTAATCAAAAGATTCTAGCTAATATTTATAAAGACATCATTTTGCAAAATTGAATTCTGCAGCGGCAGGGAAAGGAGCTGATGACAGAATCATAGAATCACAGAATGGTCAGGGTTGGAAGTGATGTCTGGCGATCATCTAGTCCAACCCTCTGCTAAACCACGTTCACCAAGAGCAGGTTGCACAGAATCACATCCAGGCAAAATCTGAATGTCTCCAGAGAAAAAGACTACACAACCTCTCTGGGCCAGGGCTCTGTCACCCTCAAGGCAAACAAGTTTTTCTTCACATTCAGTTAGAACTTCTTGTGTTACAGTTTGTGCTCATTGCCCCTTGTCCTGTTGCTGGGCACCACTGAAAAGAGCCCGGCCCCATCCTCTTGACACTCCCCTTAAGGTATAAGATCCCCCTTCAGTTTCCTCTCCAGCAGGCTAAGCAGGCCCGGCTCTCTCAGCTTCTCCTTGTAAGGGAGATGCTCCAGTCCCCTAATCACTTTTGTAGCCATTCACTGGACCCTCTCCAGTAGCTCCCTGTCTCTCTTAAACTGGGGAGCCCAGAACAGGACGCAGCACTCCAGATGCAGCCCCACCAGGGCAAAGCAGAGGTGGAGGCTCACCTCCCCCAACATGCTGGCCAGGCTCCTCTTAATGCACCCCAGGATCCCATTGGCCTTCTGGGCTACAAGGGCACACTGCTCTAGTCTTCTGTAACAGAGATTCTGTGAGCTAAAAGGTTACTTAAATCACTTACAGAATCATAAAATAATTTAAGTTTAAAAATACCCTTAAGACCATCAAGTGCAACCATAAACCTAACACTGCCAAGTCCACCATTAAACCATGTCCCTAAGTGCCACATCTACAAGTTTGTAAAATACCTCCAGGGATGGTGACTCAACTACCTCCCTGAGCAGCCTGTTCCAGTGCTTGACAATGCATTCCATGAAAAAAAAAAATCGTAATATCCAATCTAAATCCCCTTGTGCAACTTGAGGCTGTTTCCTCTTCTGTCACTCATTACTCAGGAGGAGAGACTGACCCCACCTCGCTACAGCCTCCTTTCAAGGAGTTGTAGAGAGCAGTAACATCTCCCTGAGCCTCCTTTTCTCCGGGCTAAACAACCCCTGTTTCCTCAGCTGTTCCTCATAAGACTTGTGCTCCAGACCCCTCACCAGCTTCGCTATTCTTCTTTGGGTCACCTTGTCATAGAGGGAGATAGGGTTAGTCAAGCAGGACCTGCCTTTTACAAATCTGTGCTGACTGACTTGATCACCTGGTTGTCCTGTATGTGCCATATGATCGCACTCAAGATGATCTGTACAGATCAAGACAATATGTACAGATAAAAATCATCAGAGCATGAAAAATGCACAGTATTTTCCAATGTTACAAGAAATAAATCACAAATAATTTAAGAATTCAAACAGAGCAAGTAGAAAACTGAAGGAGATTAATGTATCCACAGTTACAATACATATGAGTATAGTTCTTCTATATTTTACATATCTTTCTTGTATTAAAAAGGAGCAATAGATAGGTAAATTACCTGAAAAAAACCCCAAAAATAAAATCAGAATCTTCCATTACGTATTGGTACTATTAGTAATAAATAATTTAAAAAATCATAATTTTGTGTAAAAGCAGCTAGAAGCTGAAACACCACCCTGTTCTAGGAATACATAAATATTATAAATAAATAGTTCTAGCAAATACATATACCAATTTTTCCAGACCTAGCAAAATTTTTGTGTGTCTCTTAAAAATAACTAAATACAAATTGTAACATAATCTGAGTTTTTTCTCAGAGTTTTTCAGTTGCTAAAGAAAATTCTATTAGCTATAAGGGAACAGGCTGGAAAAGTCTTATTTAATACAAAATATTTACTTGGTTTTACAATAAGGATAACAGGAAATTTCTCACAAGATTAAACCTGTTGTTTCTAATTGGAAGCATCTTTTATTTAATGGTTTTTTTTTGTTCCAATTCTGAAACAAAGTAAGATGAAATTATTAGAAAACAAGATGTTTTTTTTAACTGTAACAGAGGTCATTGTAACCTTCTATCTCGCTGAACTAAAAGTTCATGCACAAGAGGAACTGTGAGGTTGTATGGAATGGAAAGGCTGCTCATCACCTGGAACTAGTGTTCTTCAGTAAAACTGTGCACATTCACGCTCTTGAAGTACTTTAATGGCCCAGGCTTCACTATCCATTTATCTCAAGAATGAAAATGTAGAGTAGGAAAGAGGACAGTAAGGTTATCCACTGTAACCACACTTCCCTGAAACGACCTCTAAACTGCATCAGTCTGATGTTATTTTCTGAGGCACCCTGAATTTACATAATATGATACAAAGAAGTCAACTTGAATTGTTATGTCCTTGTTCTAGACTGCTGTCTGCAAATGTCCATATTCATAATACCTTCCTGATGTGGCCTTGCGTTGGTTTAGTTCTCTGTTAAATTCATTGATAACAATATTTGCATATCAGTAGCTTCTTTCTTATCTACTTACTGTTTCATTTACACATATTAGCAGTTACTTTTTCTGATTACAGTGAGACTGGTTCTTTCATTTTATCTTTCCCAAGGTCTAGCTGATTATCAAAAAGACCATCCAGAGAATACAAAATACAAGAAGTTGGACAGTCAAAATGTATTTTATTTCAAGCTATACCATTAACAGCAGTAAAAAAAACCAAAACATTAATCTTCAACTTTGTAAAATATCTGCTAGGTAGAATTTTCTTCAGAAACAGCAGTTTCAGATTACTTTATTTTTTGATTTATTAGGTAGTACGTTGAAAAAGTCAACATCATCTAATGAAAATTGTTATTAGACAATGTTGCCTTTTCCGGTTTACTATCTTGTTGAAAGTTTTTTAAAAGACCTTATTTCTCTGTGTACCTGAATTAAATTCTCTTGTTTCAGAATCCATAATTTTTTTTTTAATTTAATGTGTGCAACTTTTTTTAGTGTCACAACTTTGTTTTTAACGGAGGGCAGATCAGCTCTGAAAATAAAAGTTTAAGACACCTATCTCTTATAGTATTGGACACAAGACCTAATACCGAACAAATAAAATAGCCCATCTAGAAAAAAAGGCAAATGTCAACATAGTATGAAAAATGTATTTTTAATTTATTACATGGTGAAAAATAGATGTAGATTATGTCTTTATAAGCTTCTGTGTAGACACAGTGGTAAGCACATATTGTGTCAGACAGTCTGCCTGTATGATCTTAGCATTCATTGTTTCTGTGGGGGGAAGTACAGGTTGGGTTAGTTTTTTTAATCTAAAAACTATTTAATTTTTCTGGAAGTCAATAAAGTACTATTATTTATTCTTTTATTCACTGAATTATATCTAACAAAAGAAAAAAAGTGAATGGTTTCATTAGGTTTGGGTTTTTTTTAGTAGGAGATATCAAATATAGAATCATACAATGGTTTGGGTTGGAAGGGACCTTTAAAAGTCATCTAGTCCAACTGCCCTACAATGAGCAGGGACATCTTCAACTACATCAGGTTGCTCAGAGCTCTGTCCATCCTGACCCTAAACGTTTTCAGGGATGGGATACCTATAACCTCTCTGGTCATCTTGTTCCAGTGCTTCACCACCCTCATCGTAAACTATTTCTTCCTTCTATGTAGTCTGAAGATATACTTAAATAATCATAATTTATGAAATAACTACTGAAATTTTCCTTTCCATTAGTGCCATATAAAAAACATTTTGAGGAAAGCACCATTGCAATTCACTGTTTACAAAAAAACCTTTTCCATAGACATAAAAATGGAAATCAAGATCTTGCTTTAAACAAAATAATAGAAATTAAAAACAAACAAACAAACAAAGAAGCCTCTATTAAAAAAAAACAAAAAACAAAAAACAAACCACAAAACTATTGACCTATGAATTTCTGATGAAATACTGAAACTTCTGGGAGACAGTCCTTACTTCACCTAAATTTATAGTAAACCTGAATACTAAAATGACATTTGGCATGCCAGTATTTTTAATGTTATCTCTGAAAAAACTAAGCAAATACAATAATTTAAGATTCCTTTGTCTCAACAAGATTGGATATGAGAAGTCTTTGCAATGGAAAACATTTAGTTATTTTAGGCACCACAGGTATAAGCCAAAGGACTCTCTTTTGATAGAGACATAATATTCTCAAATTTTAGTTTGTCAGAATATCTTCTGAGTAGAAGAATTTCTTGTTTTCATCATTCACTCAAATAGCTGAATCAATATTTAGTTCTTTGCAATTTTCCCATTCCTATTACCTTCACAAGAAAGATGTTCTTAAAATTGTGTTACAGGTAAGACTGAAGAAATCTAAACATCCAAGGCAGGCCCACAGGTAAGAACAATTAACAAGTACATTTACCTAGTTTTGAGAAATAATAATTAGGAAGTTCAAGAGGCCACTTCGGAATGTAAAGAACTAATAAATTACATCTAGAACACGCTACAACAATGCACCTCATTAATTATCCCTCTTTCATTCTTCCATCAAAATAATATTTATTTTTTTGAAGACTGATAAACCATGAGGATGTTGAAGTTATCTGTACAAGCCTTGTACGGTTTTGATTTACAAGCATGGAAACAACATAAGTTAATGTATTACAAGTTTGGAAAAAAAGTTGATTAACTTCAGAGTGTACTGAACTAGAACAGACAGTTTTGAAATCTTTGGGCTCCAAGCCAAGGTTTGCACACCTACTTTAGTCTTTTAGCAGCTTATATTCTCCAAAAATATATCATTATAGGAAATCAGTATAAGATAACTTCATATCTAATATTTGGCTAATAAATCATTATGACAAGCATTCTTGCTACTCTAGGTACAGTAGGTGTTTGTGCATAAAGTGTGGAAATTGCGAGTATTAGGTAAATGTATGCATGCAATTAAGAAAACAAGAGAATGCATATTTACACATGTACTAAGGACATCATGACCAGTGAGCATCTGCATTCCATTTATTTAATAATATCAACTTAGTTTTGATAATGATTAAAACTGCTAGCACTGTTTTATAACAGGGTAATGATTTCTCAGTGGAAAAAAATATTTTCAAGCTAGCAACATCAAATAAGGCCAGTTTGATACAATATATAATTATAAGGCCTGTTCCTAGAGCTCTATAAGTCCTGTTATTTTTTCTCCTTAAACACCTACAGATGTTCAATTATCATTACTATCTAATATGTATTTAGGCATATAAGAATAATAAGAGATGAGCAATAAAATATTTATTTTCTGCAGTCTTCCAGCAAATAGTGCAGACAGTTCTTGTCCTCGAGCCCATACATTCACATTATACAGGAAGCCATGGTAAGGACAGTAAGAGCAGAGAAAATAACACTTTGATGTGGTAACTACAGACACTAGGTCAGTACTGTAGTATGTTTGCAAATACCTGTCTGCAGATACTCATAGGGGGTGGTGGTGGTGGTGGGTGGTGTATGCATGCATATGCAAATAGGACACAGATTTTATTCTGTAACAGCTAAGGTCAAGGTAAGTTTGTTCAAGACAAGAGCTGAAAGCTACACAAGTGCTCCTAGAAGTTGTAGTCTCTGGCTAGTTCCTCCCTGCAATGTTTGCCCAACAGCAGACTACCAGGGATAGCAAAGCAAGAAGAATGCCTTTGTGGAGCTGATGTTCTCACAGTTGCAGTGTCCACTCAACACCACTCTGGGTCCACGGGCTCTTATCTGATTATTTCAGGTGCCCTTGTTTTCCTCCCCTCCTTTCGGACAGTCCGTTCAGCCAGTTCTGCTTTGGATAGGACAGTAAGCATAGTTCTTCATAGCGATGCGACTCAGGGTAATACCACTGCAACTGGCCTATCCAGTATTCTTCCACTTGCACTTCCCTTGAGTGGCTCATTTTCCTTCTCTTCTGCACCATCAGACTTGCAGATCCTATTTACTAGGTTACCTATCACAACTCTTAGGGAATTTCAGGTCAGCAGCTGCTGTTCTCTGAGACAAAACCTATCGTTCTAGATCATATCACATTTGACTGCAGTAAAGAACATACTGGAAATAAGTATCATTACATTATTTACTGAACTAGCCAGATGGGTAACCCCATAATTATTTATTCCTCTACATTTACACCAGGTTTTAGAAGTGGCAGCTCTGATATCTTCTAGATCAATAACAATAATGATTAGGATTGCCTCAGAAGAGATTACTGAAAGGCTACTATCTACTAGAGACTTTTGTAATTTCTTATTACTTTTCATCATGATTCAGTTAACCAAGTTAAATGCTTTCAAAATCAATTTAATATGAGCTACATTTATCAGAATAGCATTACAGATTGAGATGGCATTGCCAGAAATAAATTCTGTTATAATTTTTACTAATAAAAGTTTTCTTCTTTCTAAAATAATGAAAACTGCCAGAAAAATTAGGCTACCATTTTCCTGATGCATCTTACTTTAGCCCTTGCATAATTTTACCAGATCTACAAATTTACTAGGTCATCTGCCTGATACTTCGTGCCTATGGGCATATGAACATTAACCAAATCCTCCACAGTTACCAAATATTTCACATTTTAAGACAAAGCTAATAGTGTCATTGACTTTCTTGCCTTCTCTGTCACAGATCATAAAGTTATAAACTCTATGGCCTTCAGAGGGAAAGGATGAGAACTATTATACTAACTTACTAACAACTACAGAGGAAATATTTTGGTGATGTCCATCGGTGCTTTATACAGAACAATTTATCAGATGTGCGGTACTTGCGGTCCTTCAAAGAAAGCTCCTAGAGCAGTGTTATTCATTACACCACAATTTCAGCACTTAAGAAAGCATTATTTGATTTTTTTCTGCATACCTATACAGACTGGTGGGTTGGGCTGCCAGAAGTACCGATTTTCTACCTGAATGCAGGTTATTCTCTCATCTCCTTGCAGTTCATAGCCAGGGTCACACTGAAAAATGACAGTGTCTCCAGGTTCTCTTCCATCCCCATTTCTAGTTCCATTCATAGGGACACCAGGATCACGGCAGGCTGTAGCTACAGAACCTAGCCAAGAAGGGAAAAAATAGAATAATTTTTTGTTTTGTTTTGTTTGAACGACCTTTTAAATCCATTTCTGCCCCATTACACTTTTCTTATCAGGAAGCTCTGCAAATCCAAACTTTTCCTACTCCTAAAATTTTGAGAACACATCCAACAGTCTGCTGCTTTTACACTACTAATTTTTGCCCCTGCTTTAAGTATAGAAAATGTCTAAATTTTAATTTAATCAGGTTTGGGGAAAATTCTGGGGAGCACTGCAATATATAAAAAGGAAAGTAAAGAGATTTTCTAGTACCCTGGGCACTCAGCACTTCTAACCTAGAAGAATTTTTAATATGAGGAATGGAAAGAACCAATTAAGAACCAGAGGTTGTCCAATAAGCTATGCTTGTACACTTCTTCAACTCTCCACAATTCTATAGTTCTTAAATGTGTGTATGGTATAACATTTAGTAGTGAATGTGGAAGTGAATTTCACTGATCACTCATATCTATACCCTTGCACATGACATATCTACCACACTAGGCTTTTGTAATAATCTTAAAGAAATCACCTACACAAAAAAATACACGTGGACTTAGCCTGGGAGAATATACAGCTAAACATAATGCGTAAGTACAGGTTATTACTAAGACCACACATATAATCACAATGACTACAAGAGAAACATGAGAGATTTATAGATATTTTCCCCAGATTTAACATATGATCAACATATCATTTAATATATTATGTACACAAATATCTAACCTTATGTGAAAAGTAAACACATCAATGGTTATTTAAGTAAGCATTATTTCCTACTTGCATTATAAAACTGCTACATGTTATATGCATTATAAATAAATAACAAATGTCAGAGTTGCCTGTGGAATTAGTCCCATTGAGCTCAGAAACCTGTGTAACATAAACACAACGTGGCAACACTAAGATTTAATTCAGATGCCCTATTTCTGGGGAGGTAATACCAAAAGACAACAATGTATTCACCTGAAATATACACGTTTTATATATTTACTATGTTTTTGAAGAAGAAATCTTGGTCTAAAGGGGTTATTTCCCTAAAAGAAGCAAGTATCTTGCCTTTCAATGCATACATAATAAAAAATAAAAGAATAAGCGCTGTCAAGTTATGGGGCTTTTTATGGGCTTGGTTTTCAACATAAGTCCTGAGTACAGGGGGGGGAAATGTCAAAAAGACCCATGAAAAAATAACTATGACCAGACATTAGGGAATTTTTTCCTCCTTATCCCTCAAAAATTAAATAAATATTTTTTAAATTATGAACTACTGCATAATAAATTAAAGATTATGATTATTTTTTAAATAATCACGCAATTTGTTAAAATTTCTGCTTTAGACATAATGATCAGCACTCCTGTTAATATCTTTAAATGAACTGCTGGCTTTTAATTTAGAAAATTATATTGCTAAAATATGGAATTACTACATTTCACTGCACTATACTAGTGAATGTTGCATGCAAGAGAATAAGACATCGGAGCTAGAACATACAGGTGTAAAATTTCATCAAATATGAAAAGGTTCACAATATTAATGCAGGTGAGAAGTAAAAAAGAAATCCTTAAAGTAAACTTAGAGTGAAGCAAGTAGTTAAACCAATCATATATTAATCTGCATTCCTCTGATGAGAGCATAGATCACTCTGTATTTCTGGAATATTGTTGGCCAGTCAGAGTAGACCATATTGGAAAGAAACTGTATTCTGCCCACTTAAATACTACTTCCCTTGAATCTTGCTATAGAATAATACTTTTGTGCCTTACTTAAAACATGCTGAAGTGAATTTTAGAAGAATGGGTCTGATACTCAGAATTTATAATCAGTCCTGAAGTGCTCAAGAGAGAAAGGGTTTACTATAAAGTTTGTTACTAGCTGTACATCCTATTGTTCTTACTAGATTGTATCACTCCGCAAAATAATTGTATATGGCTGAAAAAGTAGCCATATAAAGCACCACCCTGATCTATTTGGGATTCCTGATACAAACTGGGGCTTTTCTAATCACTTAGTAATAATTATGTAAATTAAATTTATAATTTGAGATTTTGCCTATTTGTTCAACCTACTTCTTGCTCTTTTGGCTCTGTAGCCAAATTGGTGAAACACGGATTGGATAAGTAGAGTATGAAATGGATGATAAACAGGCTGGTCTGCCAGGCTCAAAGACTGCCCATGATCCAAAACCTAGGCTACGGCTGATTATCAGCAATGTCCCTCAGGAGTGAATGCGGACATCAATATTGTTCAATACCATCATTAAAGATGGGGACAATGAGACTGAGTAAAACTCTTGGCAAGTTTACAGACACTAGAGGATCAGTTGATATGCTTTAGTGCAGTGATCCTATTTAGGGAGATCTCAGTAGGCTGGAGAAGGGTCTGAAAGAAACTTCATGAAGTTCAAAAGATGAAAATGCAAAATCCCGCATCTGGGAAAAATCAATCCTAAGAAACAATCTGCTTGGAAGCACCTTTGAAGAAAAGGAATAAAGGCAAAATGTCTTCTTGGAAGAGTGCAGCAAAAGCACAAAGCATTCAGAAGTAGCATCAAGCAAAACTCCAACAGCATAAAAGAAAAACAGTTCACTAAAAGGTTGGTGAAACAACAGATTTTTTTTTTTTTTCAGAGGGGTTGAGTTATCTCCAGCCTTGGAGTTCTTGAAAGCCATAAGCAGCCTGAGCTGTTTGACTTTTGTGATCAGGGAGTTGGGCCAGAGGTCTCCAGAGGTCCTCTCCAACCTAAACTATTCTATGACTCCTTTATAACTCTGCAAATTCTTATTAAATACACAGAAAACTAATTTAAAAATAAAAAAGCCTGCCTTAAAACTGATTCTTGCATTATAGTGCTAGAATGCAGAAGTCAGATTCTCTGCTTCCACAGTGGAAGCAGATAAATATTGAGTCTGGATTTCAGTCTCTTAGAGTACTCAAATTTGAAAGTCTATTTCTAATTTTTCAGAGTTTGTTCAGCAATTTACAAGACTCTATTAAGGGTATCAATACTAATTGAATGATTTATGAAACAGTCTGACTGACAAGGTAAGCTACTATTCTAGAACCAGCCATGAATATCATACAGAAATTTTTATTAGGGTAATAAAAAAAAATAATAATGCATTCTCAATTAATAAAATGTAAGAAAGGGAAAGAACCCAGCATGCCTTTAAAAGCACTAGGATTCATGAAATAATATATTTATTTTTACATTCTCATAAATAAATAATCATTTTGGATTGATTTGTCTGAAAGCTGTAGGAAATTTAGTTTCTATGTTTTCTGTTAAAGTACTACTGTAAGGAGGCATTTTAAGAGAGAAAAAAACCTCCATAATATTGCTACTACATGTTATGTGATTTATTTATTCATGTAGTTGTGTGGCATTATCTTCAATCAGGATAATAAAGCAGTGATGATTTCTTAGTGGAAGTACACTGTAGAGCTACAAAGTTAATAACTTAGAATAGTTAGCATAATTTGCCCACAGTCTTTAGGAATGAGATTGGGTAAAAATAGGTAGAAAACCTGGATAGGTATGCATACTGGACAAGTCAAACACCGATTAAGTTTTCGACACACTTCTTCCTCTAAATTTCTAATTTATAGCTATATAAAAATCTCCAATATTTTGTTGCTTCTGCTGAAAGCAATCACTCCAATCAGTTTTATATCTCTTACCTCCATTTCATAATATACACATACTTCTACAGAGCATTTCAACAAATGTAACTAACAGATTTAGATACAAAATTTCAGCTGTCATTTTAATTTGATTGTCATTTTAAATGGTGGTAGAGGCTTACATATATAAATGCTGGTAGAAGTTTATACCTATTTATTTATGTTTCTTACCTGTTGCCATGTTTTGTTGTGGAAATAACTCAGCATTATGAACTCCTAAAAAGGAGCATTCTTATCTTATTTTTTTTTCCTTCTAATTAATTTTCAAAAGAATACACTAGGAGAAGGTATCCAAAACCAGTTCCACACATATAGTGAGATTAAAGCATTAATAAATTACTGCTTTACAGTACTTCTGAAAAACATATCTGTATCTTTGTAAACATGTGTCTAAATTCAACTTGCTAATTAGGAGTGGGATTTGTTCAACTTAATTTTAGCCATGTGAAAGTTAGGTGTCTTATTAATAGGTTTCTTTCCCAGATTCTCTATACAGTCAATATCACAAAGGAGAAAGATCTACTTCTGTCTTTAAGACACTTTACATTCTCATGGTATGGAATGGAAGGCAACATCATCCTGATACATCAATCTTTTTCCATTGAGAGGAAAATCTGGTATGAATAATTTATATTAGACAAGTAACCTCTGTCTTAAAAATAGATTTGTTATGATAAATTTTATTTTGACTAACTTGACATTATATATTTGCCTCAAAAAGGAGGTGGATTTTTTTTTTTATTAAATCTGATTGTAAGAATAAGAATACAGATGTTTGTTGTTGGTTTTTTGGTTTTTTTTGGGGAGGGCAAGGTTAAAAAATAGTGATCTAAGAAGGAAACTTGAGAAGAAAAATCTCAGTACTCTGTATAATTAAAGAACTAATGCATTTCTTGAAAAAAAATCAGTTATTTCAGTCTATATATCAGCTCCTCTTAGTCTATGTTACTTGCTAAAACAGAAATAGCCAAAGGGCCTGCAAGTGAAACTTAGTATCTCAGATACCCATACAACATTATTCTGTAATGTAGACTTTGAATATGGGGCCACCAGTTCTCCAGAAAACATGTGCAAATGCACAGGCACAAGTTATACAATACTCTGGAGAATTACGTGTCTTACCCCATTCCTGCTACATGTCTTGAGTGGGACAGAATCTCGTTTTGCAGTTTCATAGCAGCCAAGCCATGTGAAAAATGCCCCACTCCCTACTCCCAAACTTGTTTGGATTTGTCCTAAGAACATTGATACGAACAGATTCATATGTTCTGAGCAGTTAAGACGAGAGGAGGGAGTATCTTAAATCATCAGTTGACCAGCTGTACATTACTCTACAAATGCTCCTACAGAGTTGCAGAAGCTGTTTAAGCAGCATTCAGTCATACCTGGAAAGAGTTTAAACACAGATCTGTACAAATGTCCTTATTGTGGGGCATGAACTCATTTTGTTATATCTTTTTTTAACAATGAGGCACAAACCCACATTTAAACAATAAAAGATAATTAAATTATTGTAAATTGACCATTCCTGCCTCAAAAATAGTCAGTCCAAAGATTTCTGATAATTCATAAACCCATGTAATTTGATATGTGACTATAAAGGCCGAAGATGACAGCTCCATTTTCATGCAGGAAAGATACTTTGAAATATAACATTAGAAGTGTGACAAGGCAGTAATAGACTCCGCTGATGCTGGGGTCAATATAACAAATGTCTTGGAATTTCTTGCTGTTAACAGTGATTTCTAAATTTAGTTTTCTAATGCATGCCAAGTCTAATATCAGTAAAGAGTCTGAATCCCAACCCTGAGAAAAAATTACTTCAATTTGATTAATTAGTGCATGTCTTCTGGAGAGAAAATAAAGGGGAATTTTATTTGTTTATTTGAGAATTAGGGGGAAAAAAACCACATTTTTTTTTCTTTTTTCCTCTTTTTTTTCCCCAGAGCACAAAATCAGTGCAGAAGTTCTAAGCCTTCCAAATTTCAAGCCCTTCATAACACACAGCATGTAAAAAAAAAAAATATTCTTAACTTATTTAAACCAACATGTTCTTCTAAACTCCTATCACTTTAAGTAAAGGCTTTCTGTAATTGTTGGCCTTTCAAACATGCATCAGCTTGAACTAATCCTGACAGACTGCACCTTCAGAATTCAAGCTGTCCTAGACTCTATGTAATACCTTTACCCATAGGGACACTGCAGTCTCCCTGCATCTCTAATACTGTTTGAGAATCAGGCCAGCCTGGTATTTGCTATCTCATATCCAACCTTCTATACAACTCTTCCTGAAAAAGAAAGAATAAAAGAGCTACAATGTTTTTATTCAGTCTTCTACCAACAGAAGCACTGCTGAGATAAATGTTTTTGTCTATTTTTAACTTCAGTTTCTGCTGTAGATCTAACAGAGATTTAGGAGCATAGCCATTATAATTCTAAAGTAAATTCTAACCATAGACTCAGTTTGTTGATTCTGCATGACTTCATAGATTCTAAGTTTGTCAGTTATTGTTTGAAGATTAAAATGAGAAAATATTAAGAATAAAGCACAGAATCAGAATTCCAACTGGGACAATGCACCCCTTCAACAAAGAGCTTAACATTTCGCACAGTCAGGGTTTTCTAGGTTGTGTAGACAAGTTCTCCATTTACCTAACTCTTAGCTACATCATCTTTGGCACTTAATTTGGGATTTCATTCCTCTCAGATTATGCAAGAGTAAATTCAGTTAGGAGGTATAAGAAAGGTCGGGTTTATTATGTATGGGGAAAAACAAATAAACATGCTAAAAGCCCCAAACAAAACAAACAAAACAAAAAACCAAAACACCCTGAAACACAGTTATTAGTAAACTAGGGTAGACCACAATTCTAATTTCTCCTGTCTAATTGGAAGCAGAAGAGAGAATACATATTGATGCAACTACTAACAAAGAACTTTCTGACTAGTTCAAGAATCAATAGCTCAAACACAGGCCTAGTTTCAGTTTCTGTTTCAAATAAACCTTCAGTATTCTATATGAAACAAAAGCTTTGAAAGAAAATAACTAAATTAAGTATTCATTGCAAATCTTCCAAGAAGACAGAACAACAGATGAAATTCTTGAATTCATTTCTGGGAGAAGGTCCTCATGTAATATCTAGAGTTGGGAAGAGCAGATTGTCTTGCTTGTCTTGTTGCTGTATGGATTGTGAGAGATGATGGAGCAATAGATGCTGTGGATTTTTAATAGTAGCTTCCAGGTCACATACTCCAAACTTTCTCAGAGCAGCAGCAGCAACCACCTTGACAATCCAAGGCTCTAGCATAGCCCACAGGTTATTTTGCCATTCAAAGCCAATGGAATGGTATTTATCTTGCAGATAGCAGGGTCCATCTCCACCCTATCTCTATAACTCTCAATGAACCTTTCTGAGTCTTATTTCCCTCTTACACTAAGAACCAACCAAATTCATCCTAGCACCAAGTCTGGTACCACATACAAGAACAGGACACAGATGATTAAGAAGGGTTTTACATTGAAACAGGAAGGACCACACTTCTCCCCTCCATGGGGATTTCCCTGGATGCCTCTGAACTCACAGGGACTGCAAGTTGGGCAGAGCACAGAAAGGGGTGTGTAACACAACGTTTGAAACTCCTGACATCCCAACTGTCCTGAGTACTTGTGTACTTGTCTTTGCAAACACGTACTTGTCAAACGTAAGTTGTGTGCATGCTATTGTCAAAAGATGGGTTAAGTCAAGTAGATTGCTGTCCTGAAAAACAAGTTTGCTAAGTAAGTTACAGATTTCTTGTGAATTTGTGCACCTGCGTAGTCCCTTAGTGGGGATTTTGCTGGCTCTCCTGAGGTTCACAGAAACAGGCAAGCCACAGCTTGTACAGTTGCATGACAGCATGCACACTGGAGACTGATGCAAGGTCCTTTACAAGGTAATGTGTTTTTTTGTTCTTTGGCTTTTTTTTTTTTTTTTCCTTTCCCTGTTTCCCAGTGTATAAGAAATAAAATTCCCATTTTGGTAATATTATCCTGATAACAAACATAATATAAACAAAAAACCAAACAAAAATAAACAACAAAAGTAAGGCCTTTGTGTGGTATTGTTCTCTTAAGCTTCTGTTGTGTTATATGTTGGCAAATGTTGCAGGCTTATGTACCCACACCCACATATAAATTGAGTACAGAGTTCTCTGGGAGATCCCAACCTGCAAAAAACATTAAAAGGTGACACAGACTAGCAATCATTAGAAGACAATTATTACCAAAATATAGAAAGTAAAGCCATGCCTGGTAACCCCCATCATATACTATGCTCTAAGACTACGTTTGACAAGTGGGAGGGATTTTGCAGAAAGATCTACCCTCTGGAAAAAAACTACTAAATCAGGCAATATAATGCAAGAATATGACTGGCTTGTAGTTCATCCAGAAGCCAAGCTCCCTACAGCATAGAGCCAAAGGGTCTGTACAGCAGCCAAGCTCCCTAAAGTGTAGGTCCAAGGGGTCCATGCACAGGGCTGGAGACCAGCACTCCTACAGCACTGCTCAGAAGCCTTGTGATGAGCAGAAATGGGGCTCCTGGACAGGTGCTAAGGGAGCTGCCCATTGATCATGCTCAGGGCCAGTAAGGCTTGTTTAGTGCACTCAGGACCCTGACACAGGGAAAGATAATTTTATTTTAGAAACTTTGAATGGAAACACAAATTATATTTTTAAAAGGTGGAAAAAGCTGAGTCTTAAAAAATGTTTTACTAAATTTGCTGCCCACAGAAAGATGTAAATAGTTACTGAAATTTCTGTGCACAGAGTTGGATTCAAGGATCTTATTCTTAGGTATGCAACCACACTTCATTTAAATAATTTTATTTGACATATTGGAGAGCTATTAGCAATTTTTTGGAAAAAAATAAAGTAAAAAAAAAAAAAAAGTAAATTTGGCCAGGGTCTTGGAAAAACACACAAACAAATGAACCAACCTGACTGGTTTATGTTTGCATCTTTCTCCTGCCACATATTAATTTTTTTTTTCTTTAGTTAAATCCTTATATATATTTGGTGTATGTTGGAGCTCATTAAGAAATTCTCTCCATACATAGTTTAATCAGTGTAGATTCACCTGTTAGATTTTCCAGGTAATTCTGAGAGACGTCACAAATTTGTGGTTACCACAGATGCCAAGCCCCAAATTATTAAATATTCACCCCATTGTTTTTGTTTTGTATTGTATATGACTCCTAATGAAATCCAGAGAGTTATACTTCTATGTTTCCAGCAGCAAAGGTTTGCATAACCCGTAATTGTAAGTTTTAAAATACTTACCTGATAACTCAAATTTCACAACACTGGCTACTTGGCCAACGGCGTATTAAAATATTATTTCATTGCTATTGTATTCAGAATTTCTATCCAGATTATTTTATGCATTCTACTGGTTATCCATCAAAAGTATTTAGTAGAAATTGTCAACTCAATTTGTTATAAAAATGTTGTTTTCATTGTAACCTGGTATAGTATCATATCTTTTTTTGTGGGGAGAACAGTGGAGATCAAGCTCTTTCCTAAATATCTTTTTTTACAGTCAGATACACTTTAGTTCTTAGGGAGAAAAAAGACATAGGTTTAATGAGATAATTTAATTTTCTTTTTTCTTATTGTTTTTGTAGTTGTCAATTCACATTAGTTGTTAAAACGCATTTTGTTACAACCATCTGAAATGCTAAACTGCTCTTGTCAAGTCTTAATGGACAACCTCATGAGCTATTTTTCCCCAGTTCAGAAGTAGGTCCCTTTTTCCATAAATATGAACTCTTCAGTTCTGAACATCTATTATTCCATAAGCATTTGCTCATAGCTTTGGCACTGAGTATGAAACCCTGCCCCAAATAAATTAATTGACATATGGTTTCAGATAATTGCTGGAACTCACCAGAAAATGGATACTGTGACAATATGCAATCATGCTGGGAATGCATTCCAGCTGGGGAGAAGTGTTTTGAAAATCTTAATTGCATGTAGATTGCATGTTTTGGGGTTTGCATGTTTTTTTTTACACTACAGTGGTTTTTAAGCTTTTTATACCAGATCTATCTCTTTTTCAGATGGCATATTTCTTCATGTGTGTATATGAATAAACAGACAGAAATAGGTTCTCAGAAAGAAGCAATCACCAGGACCTTGGAACACACACATGGGCTTCTCATGTCTTGGGAAATCTTACCAATGATCACATGGGGTTTAGTATTTCTACTGAAAAGATCATTCAGGTCGTCTGAGCGTAAACACATCAATTCTTTACAGAATAGTGTGCAACCTTTTCTGTTGCAACTGTTCAGGATCCAGTTGTACAACAGAGAACAGCACTGCTGATTTGCTTTGTCCTTGATTTTGCAGTCTCAGTGAACTGAAATCCTCTGAGGAGAGGGGGAGATTCCTTCTATCTTAAAAGTTAAATTTTCTATTATGTCTTTTAGTATTACAAATTACAAAGTATATATGCATTATAACCTTACAGTTTCAAAACTATTAATATTTTGGGAGTTGTTAAAGATAGGGCCAAATTTGGAGCTGCTGAGACCTAGTAAAGTAAGAAAATGTTTAATCTGTCTGAAATATTCTGCTTTTTTTGATTTTTTGCTTCAATTGTTTCTGTTGTTTTGTTTGTTGTTTTTTTTTTTCTTTTTGTAATGTAATTGAACATTACATTGTTCATTTATACATTTATACAGAATTGGCCTCTTTATTTGGTAACATTCTGTCCATACACTTGAATGTCATTACCCTGATCTTTGTTAACTAAAACTTTTGATTTAGGAAAGCATTATACCATGGTCACTTGAAAAAAGTTACAGAACACTGTCAGAAACAATTTCTGTTTTCTTTAGTCTCATTATACAGATTATAGCTTCCCAAAACAACAATGGGAATATAAAGTATAAAGATCTGATTTTTATTTTAATTTTCTTTTGTAATGTTTAAAAATTCCTCTATGTAAATGAATTATATATCTGACTGCATGTCTAAATGTGTCCAGCCAGTAACCAGCCAGTTACCAGTCCACAAATAATATTTTCCACAGTCATATATAGAAGATTGAAAGATGAGCACTCCTTCAGTTAAATGGCTTTGCTAGATCTGCACATTATGAGATCAGGCAAATTACTGAAATGCTTTTACGAAAAAAAGAAATATTTATATGGCAATAAAATATCAGCAGTAATCTCCCTTTAACTATGTTACAAAACACCCACCCCTAGCCAGGAATGGTATAAGAGGGAAAGCAGGAACAGCCAATGAGTTGATAAACTTGGAAGAAACATCCATGTAAAGAACTTTGTTCAAAACTGAAGTTAGAAGATGTATATGGGATGTAAAATTCATATACAAAATTTGAAAGAATTATAGCTTGAAAAGCTTGAAAAAGAGGCTCTGGATTCCAATAGTGAAAGCTTTTTGAAAGGCAGCAATATAAGTTACAGAACACTAAAAAGTATCACTGATCAAGTGTAAACCTAGTTTGATATGCCTTCAAGAAATTTCATTTATATGTTTTGTCCGTTCTCCCAAAATATTAGTTCTTTCTGGATACTTTTTTTTTGTGTTATGTTTATTCCATCACAAGCTGGCAATAAAACTTCCAAAACGTCATTCTTTCCTATGATATGGATTACATACAATAGAAAACAGACTTTAACCATGCATTGACTGAAAACGAGAGATGCACAAGTGAGAATAAGATGCATAAGACCCTCGAGAAACAGAAGATAAATCTCTAAATACCTGTCTCTTCTGTACATTTATGCAATCCACTGTAATAATTGTAGAAAAGGAGTAACAGTCCTGAAGATGTATCTGTACTTGCAGAAAAGACCCCATTACACGTGTGTGTGCATGCATGCGTGTGCCTGTGCATATCTATAAAGGATAGCACATGAATCATAAATGAAGGAAACTACTGATACTGAAAATTACTAACAGAAAATCCATTTCTAAAGTAGCATTAATGCAATACCAGAATTTGTCCATGAAAACACAGGGCAGAGTAAGTATAGAATCTCATTTATTTACCATTGGAAAATGGTTTCCCCAGTCATATGACTGAATGTCAATTGCACACTGTTTATTTCTGTTTTTTATAGCAAATACTTAACAAGATGCTTTTTTGGAGAATACTGAAAAAACAGCTCAATATTACTTTCCTACACGCAAAACATATTGTAAGAAGATATTTCAATGAGGCAGTATGAGCTTCACATACATTTAAAGATGCAAAATGTCACCTTTACATGGTTTCATAAAAATAAATCCTGTAAACCTCAGCTCATGAATTTGTATGCCACACTTTAGTTTGCCTGTAATTCTATCTAAGATAGCAAAAAAGGACTGTTGAATAACACACATAGCGTATGAATGCAGATACTGATTTTCAGGGTAAAATCTCTACAAGTGGTCTCCTTGTAAAATCTACAAGGAGATGCTTGTTTGTATATAGAAGACAATGAGCAGCATGTCTTGGCCTCACGCAGTTTTGCCCACTTATTGGTAGTGATGGAAATGCAAGGAAGGGAAAGCTTCACGAAGATTATATTCATTATGCAGTTAATCAAGGCACATAATTTTGGTCTCAAAGGAGCTTAAAGAGGCAAGCTGTAATATTAAGCACAGACTACTACTTGATGATCAGGTTCCCTTATCCCCTCATTCTCTAATTTGCTACTATGACTAAAATCATACTTATGTGGATACAGACCAAACTGTAATGTCCTTCTACTGATGTTACAGCTGCTAGGAAGACAACTGTTACACAAAATAATGTAGCCCATACAGCTTTGACTGTATTTTTTACTGACTAACACAAAATGGAAGATAAAGTACATGCTATTAATTATATTTTCAAAGTATCTTAGCTGGAATACTTTTAAAGATTTGTACAAACATATTACTATAGAAACATTTTGACTGTCTTGTGCACTATTTCCATCAGTTGTTAACTTTAAAGAATTTAATGAAAGTGACTGGATTAAACGAATAGAAAAAAAATGATGAGGAAGTTAAAGAGAACTTTTTCTGAAATAGAAAAATAGTTTCATTGATAACATCATGTTTCCACATAAAGAAATTTTTTCACTTCTAAATTTATTTTGTTTTCTTGACAATTATAAAGATCTGTAATAAATTTTGTTTGCAAATAAAATGACCTACCAAAATTACATATTTTATCTGACAAACTTAAAGGAGAGCATTCAACTTTGTATTGCTTAAACAGAAAACATAGCAGCAAATTTTTGAGATTCAAAGAATGGATGACACACATACAAAATTGAAATACTTAAAACAGTAATCTGAGACACATATCATTCTCATTTTGGAACCAAATCAGCTTGAGCTTTCTGAAATGCCATGTCAGAAGTCAGACAAGTACTATTTTCAATTCCATATCTGTAAAGTTAGGGCAAGTGAGTAGGCTTTGCATTGATAGGCTTTGCATTGATAGAAGTCACAGGGGTCTGGCCAAATTGTGTTGCATGGTGTTTAAATTAAGGAAGTTTAATCTTCAATCTAATTAGAATAAGTTATTTTTATGGTGATGTGACCAAGGGACTATTTAGTTATAATTCCAAAAGCACTTATAAATTAACCTGTTTCTTTCAACACTTCCTTTCTGTTTCAGCTATCTGTACTATAACTCCAGGTTTCTAGCTACAAGCCATTACCAGGGCATTTTACATAGAAGCATTAACTCATAGTATCTGCCTGCAAAAAATACACATATCCTACGTACTATTGCACTAAAAGATAATAGCTACTGAGCAGTTAATGTCACTTTCAAACCTGTGACAGGAATAAAATTTTTGCCATTGAGAGACCCATAAGTGGTTATTCCTTTGAACAATATCTACTAGTTAGAAGAAAGGCAACAACTGATAGAAGAAATATAGTCAATGGCTTCTTTCATATAAGCCTCTTGATGGTAAAAACAAAACCAAAAACTAATTTAAAGAAAAAAAAAACAACCAAAAAACAAAAAAACAAACACAAAAATACCCACAAACAACCCTCCCCTCACATTGTAATCCTGCTGTTGAATCCCCAGAGGTTCTTACTTTTCTGTTAAATGTATATACAAAACACAAAAACACCCCAACACCACTCCCAGCAAAGCAAAACCAAAACTGCTTGACTAAATCTAGAACTGTGAACATTCACAGTTATTTCTGATAGAAAAAGTCACCCTGAAATCTTTAAATTCAAAGGACTCCTCTCAGAGTTGAAAGACATCAGAAAACCCGACTATGAAAACATTTTCGATGAAAAACTGGTTCTGTTATCGAATAGACATGAGGAAAAAGAAATCTTACCTTACTGATTTCAAGAAAGGAAAGAAGTTATGTTAAAATATGATACCTATATGAGCAGTGCTAATAAAAAACACTGAGAAAGAAAACAGCTAAATTCCCCACTTCCATTCTCAAATCACCTTCAGGTTAAACATGTCAGAAGTAGAGCACCCTATTACTAGAAAATGGGGAAAAAAAACACCCAAAACCCAAGAGAATATTAATTGCCAAAAAAAAAAAAATCTTCCTAAATGAGACTGTGGTGAATAGGTATTTCTTTTAAAAAAAAAATCCCAAAAAAAAAACCAAAAAAAAAAAAAAAAAAAAAACCAAACAAAACCAAACCGAAAATCAAACACCAACACCACCACAAGAAAACAAACAAACAAAATAAAACACAGAACATTTAGAAAACAGTGTAGCTATAAATCAGCACTAAACATCAATATAGAAAGCTGACTTGCAAGCATTTAATCATTAACTGTAATCAAAGTAAGCGATATCATGCAGTGTAATTCTGGACTGGAAAATAATATTGCCAAACTTAAGCCATCCAGGTAGGTATCTGACACAATTTTTCTATCCCTTTTCTGTAGTCTAGCAGACAAGTAACTCCAAAGGGCTATTCACCCAGTCTTAAAATAAGGAGGGACAGCTGTAGGTTGACATTAGATTAAATCCAAGGATTATAAGGCATATCCTGTTATATAAGAAAATACCATCACATGATAAAAAGTACTGCAGGAGCAACTATTTACAGAAAAGCTGCTAAATATTCAAAATATTTTCACAGGTTAGTTCTGCACTGGCTGCCTTATAATACACAAAAAATGCTCTATGTTGTGTTCTGTTTAGTTGTCAGAAATGTGCCTGCACGCTTAGGCCTGAACAGAATGCAGTCTGTAACACTGACTCAGTAGTGCAGCTATTAACGGTGAAATAACAACCTAAGGAAGATGAAAACAGATCCTTCCTTTCTGCATAAATGATAAATGGCACCTGAACTGTTAACGTTAACAAAGAGGAAACTTCCCTGCAATACCAGATTAAAAGGCCCCTGAGATCTATGGAAATAATCTCATCAACTTCAGTAGGATCTGATCTGATACACACTTCATACACATTAAAGGAACCAAAAAGATTATTTTAAGCACACACAATAATTATCACCCATTTTTTTGCACTTTAATGTTTCATTATGCTTAATACCTCTGCCTGACCCTGTGATATATCACTTGTGTTGCTGGCAAATACATTATTGTTCCCTTCACTTTCTCCTTCACTTTTCTTGAAGGTCTATTTTTCCATTTTGTGCAGAGTTTACTAACGAAATGAAATTACTGCTGATTTCACTGGTGATTTTCCAGTACGTATTGGGGCTCTTCATGCTCTGTCTCTGGCAGTTCAAAGAAAACATGCTGTAACAGGTGCTTCCTATTTGCACATTGCTTGTGGCCTGTTGTCAACTTCTCATCCTTCTCCTAATTGATGGGAAGACCTCTGGTACCTGTTCTCTAGCTACATTATGAAACCCATTCATCCCATTTTGACATGTTTCAAAATCCTTTACATTGTAATCCTGCTGTTGAATCTCCAGAGGTTCTTACTTTTCTTTTACATGTATATACACATATACACTTTAAAATATTTATTTAATGTTTTAATTTCTAATATATAAATAAATATATATCTATTATTAAAATATGTTCATTTTTTAAAATATTCTGCTTTATTATGCATCTTTCTGTACTTTGATTTTCAGGTTTTGTGGTCTCTGCCTTCTATTGTGTTCCTTCACTCTCATCTCAAAGGACACCACAGGAAGTGAAAAAGCTTAAAGTGTATATGAAGAGATTTCATAGTCAGGGTTTGCAGAGGTACAACAAGAAAAAAGATAAATATACACATCATAGACAACACTAGATCAAAGGTCTGCTCTGCTTAGTGATGAGTTGTGAAGTCATGAGCATTGGCATTTATTTCTTTGTACACATAAGATGTATAAAGCAAGCTGTACTTTCAGTAGTCCTAGATCCTTGATGGTGGTGTAAAGTACAGAAGCACAAGCAGTCTGACCTCCCTTATTTCATACCAAATCCATCACTTTCTCTCCTGCCTCTCAGAGTAATCCACAATGGTACTGATTTAACACGACTTCTCAACCGCAAAAGGCTGCAGTATTCCTTAGAAGTTCAGCATAAAATAAAGTTTCCTTCATATAATTATTTATGGAAATAGATTATGAATGTTAAAATCACGGAAATATTTCTACTATTTCAGATAACAAAGTTCCTATGTGTGTGTCTATCAATCCTCTCCCATCCCTCTCTTCCCTCCCCCTTTTCTTTTTCTCCCCCAAAAGTGAAGTAAACAAAAAGAAACAAACAAAACAGACTAATTCAGTCAATGGGCAAGAAAATATCTTAAATCTTCTCCTTCTTATTCCCTATTTTTTTACAGTATTTGTAACAACTTTGATACCTTATAAAGGATTATATCCAGAGGCCCTAGATAGAGGCAATTCTAATAGTACTAGCTGTAATATTTGATACTAATGAAATTATAATTTTCTTTCTACTGTTTATACATTTCAGTTTTTCTAGTCTTTCATCCCCTCCCCCCCTTTTAATTTGGTGAAGGATGCTACCTCACCTATAATTTATTTTAACAGATAAAAATTATTTTTCTGTATATATTGGATGATTTGTAAAGGAATTAAAATCAAAATATATCACATTATCAATGGTGAATATTTTCACTCATTAAATAAATAAAAGATGCAGAATTGTGTATGAAGAGTTCAAAAAATAAGATAAAAAACTGCAAGGAACTGATAAGAATGTTAAACCACTTTTTAGGAACAGATTTTTAGCTTAATGATTAAGAAAATAATAATATAAAGAATGAACCATTGAAGGTTTTAAAAAGGTTTGGACATAAAAATATCTGTCATCATTGAATAACATCCCTCTTGAGGTAAAAGGGCCAATACTCACACCCAATTTCATGAAATGGCAAGAGGAAAGTTAAAGCAGATACCTCCCCTGTGGGAGCTTTCTGTTTGTTAATTACACTGTAGCTAAAGTATGGAGACACCATCTGTTTCACTCAGACAACATTATAGACTCAAAGAAAGTATAGGAAAACTTGAAACAAAGTTGCACAGAATTATCTTTTTCTCCCTTCCATCTCCTCAAATGTATTTCATTCTGGTTGGTAAAATAACATGTCCATACAGCAACAGTGAACGGTGTATTTGTGGTTCTGTAGCTAGCTATACATTATTTTAAAAACCTTAAATTTGGTGTGGGTGGGGTGGGAGGTGCCTCTGCAATTCTAATAAGGAATATATACCCAAATTGTGCAACACCAAATATTTGAGAAGGATTACTGTGATTTTGTGAACCTCTTACAGATGAGTAAGAGAAATGCTGAAGCAGCATAACACTTCATGGATCCTTCAAACTGTCATCATTAGCTCTCAACAGACTGCAAAAGCATGGAATATTAAATAAAATACCTCTTCTTTCAGATGAAAATCTAAAACCTCTTTTCAGGTGAAGCACTGGAAGTGCATCAGTAGCTGCTTTATGGCTTTATTTCTATGTCCCATTCATTTTTTCCTTGCAACTCCATTCCTAATCTGCATCAAACTCTTTTTCCCTAGAAAGCATGTGAAACTTTTCCAAACAGGTTCTGAATGGGGGTAAGGTGGTAAAATAGCAAAAATATCTTGGAGCCAAGGAATTAAAAACTGTTCATTGCTTCAAAAGCCATCAGAATGAGAGGAGGCACATTTTCACTACAAATTAAATGTATTTCACCTTGTTGTCTCATTCACATGCTCATTCTTCCTTCAAATTACTGTGTGCACATGTATTTGTCATACACATAGGAAGAATGAGGACAAGGGAAAACAAGGGCTAAAAAACCCACCAAGCCTAGGAAGCACAAGAAGGTAAATAATGTTATCATTAAGAAACTCTTTGCCAACCCATATTAGAAACATTGCTACTGCTATTAGAAGATATTAGATATATCTGATATTAGAAGAGATATCACTTATCTTGAAAAAAAGAAAAAAAAAATTCACTGACAAAAAAAAAAAAAGGTCAAAATGAGCCTCACACAATGATTTCTTCCATTTTGGCACTAAAAATGTCTAAAGGGATTTAATAACAGTTAAGTAACTGTTCAGCTTTGTTATCATGCTGCCTGTAATAAGATGAAATAGTGCTAGAAGGCAACAGGGAGGACACTGCTGTTCCTGTAGTGTTATTTCCCATTTCATCCTATACAAGCACAGCACGAGTAAGAACTGCACAGATGTCTCTGAAAGCAGAAACTCTTATTGATTAGATAAGGGTGGAGCCTTTAACATGCCTACATCACCTCCTTTGTGAAAAACACCAGTCATAATTATGAGTATTCTGGCACTGCCCCAGCTGCCCTTGAAACAAAGCCAAACTAACAAAGGGCATGATTTGTTGTTTTGGTTTTGGCCTTTTTTTTTTTGTTTGTTTATTTTTGTGTGTGTTTTTTTGTTTTTGTTTTTGTTGTTGTTGGTGGTGGTTGGTTTGGGGTTTTGTGGGTTTTTTTTTGGATGGTGGCATGGGGTTTTTTTTGTTTTGTTGTTGGTTTTTTTTATTATTAAGATAAAAATACAGCTTTACAGCATATGTGTAAGTCTGGGCCAATTCTTTCCCTAACAAAGTCAGAAATGCTGTCACTGATTTCAGTTGTTCCCAGCACTACAATTATCTCTGAGTGAACTACCTTATAAGAAGAAAAGAAAAAAAAAAAAATTAAATTCATCTACTTACTTGAAAACTGTATGGCAAATCCAGATTTGCTGATATAAAAATCAGTGTCAAACTGCATAGTCACTATGTTGAGTGTACTGTGAATGCCTTCAGGAACAAGGGATCCACTAATTTCTTTGAGTAACATCTCATTCTCAGGTGGACCATCCCAAACTCTTAGAATGTCATGGGATGCCTCAGTATCGAAAGCAAGAAACTGGAGGCTGAAAGAAAACCATAATTTTCTTGTCAACTTTCATATTACTCAAGAACATATTTTTAACAACAAAACTAAATCAAATAAACAAACTTTGATTTCCAAGGGTGATTTTCCATAATGTTTCACACTTTACTGTTGGGTAAGTAAAAGCCCAATACAGAAATGCATTTAAAAGAAAAAAACTAACAATTAGTCTACCACGAAATAATATATAATTTTAGCCATTCAAATAAACTGTAAGTATCCACACAATCTTTTCAGAAAATAGTTTTATTTTTCTTAAGACAATATTATGTATCACATTCTCATCAAAACAAATTAAATAGAACTGTACACTCATGCAGTTAGTCATATAGTGTGAATAACTGTCTAACTAAAAAGAGCTACTGAAATACAGTGTATTTTGGGTTTTGTTTAAATACAAACTCTTCCACTAAACAGTTCTGCTTACTCCAACACTTTGTATATGCTCAATCTTACAACTTTGGCATTAAAGCAATATTTGTATTAGATATTTTTTAATCAGATTTCCAGTTCACGTATATATGTTTGCATATACACGTATGTTAATTATTTTAAAATTCATCAGCATTTAAAAAAATCTATAACCAATTTTAAGGACTGATCTGCATCAGTGTTTATTGAAAAATAGATAGTTTCAACATGAACCTACATATTCAAGGTCAGAATGCCAAAAACACAGGCCTTGACCTGCATCTTAAATTTTAAACACTACTTTTTTTTTTTTTTTATAGACTGTACAGGTAAGATTTGGTTATTATATAACCAAGAAGATTTGTTAGAATTCTAAGATTTGTTTTCAGTACCTGACAATATTTCCTGGGTCTACTTCAATCACCCACATGCAGCGCAGATTATTGTCATAGGGAAAAGGATAGCCAGGAGATAAGATTCTTCCTGATGATTCTCCTTTAAAACGGCCTCCACATTCAGCTAATAAAAAAAAAACCAATATGTAATGTGTTATTTGTAATTCATTAAAAATAGTTTTCCAACCAGTCACTTGAGCTATCAATTTATACATCTACTCTCTTGCTGAATAAGTAACATAACTAAATTGATTGTATGCCCTAGATTGTAAGACATTATATAAGGACTTGAAGTGCATTGGGAAAAGAACCTGTAAAAGTGGTTTTATTTCAATATTTTTGTATTTGCCTTTGGCACCTATGTTTTTCTAATAATTTGGAACAGAACATAATAATTAGAAAACATGTATAATGAAAGGAATGTGGATTGTTACTTGCAAAAATGAAACAAACCAAGAACACCATGTCACTCTGAAGCAATAGAGTTAAATCAAGAAAACTAAATAAATAATATGAAAAGAAATAATAATAACAAAATTATAATTAAAAAAAAAGAGAGAGAGAAGAAACACACTATATAAAGCCAGGCTATTCAGAGAAAAAAAAAAATAATCAGCCTTTCAGCCTGGGAAAAATACTTGTAGAACTTCTTACGCAAAACTTATCCTCACAGTGAAGGTGTAGTATTTCTTGGAGGATAACAGATGGTAACTAAGTAGGTCTCTCTTTGACAGCCTTAGCCAGTCATTCAGAAAACCTGAATATTTCAAAATAGCAATACCTAATCTTTGAGAAAACCTGATTTTTTTTTTTAATGTAGATCCCTGAGACATTTAAAGCTTTCCTATTTCACTTTCCTTCCTTTTAAAGTCCCTCTAATGCTTTCTCTCTTGTGAAGTGCAAAGCCAAAATAATGCTGTGATTAGATCTCTTGGTATAGTTACAATGTAGTTTTATTTTGATTTAATATCACCCAAAATATTTAGCTTTATTACCTTATGATCTATGAGTTTCAGGACAAAATATAATTGAAATGCTACTCTTGATGGATTTTCTGACAATAAAAGTATATTTGCTGAGACAAGTGGTCTTTCATCTTTTTAAACCACTTTGACAATCTGTTAATTCCTAAGTACTCTTTAAAAAAATATCTTTCACAATTACTCAACTCAGAGGATAACAGTCTACTATTCTTCCAGTAAAGATATAAATATAGTAGACTAAAAAGAAAAAAATCCTCACTACAAACAGAATTAAATTTAAAATTAATTATATTGCATCCAGAACCACTGAACAACTACAAGTTTATAATTCCTAATTTTCACAGAGGGTAATCAGTTTGCTTTTTTGTTATGATTTTTAAAGGTTCCCTCTCTCTTCCCAGTGGCTTATTTCTGCCTCTCCAGAAAGGTTCCAGCTCCCCAGTTTTGCTGGTTGCTGAATCAGCTGTGCAAGCAGTGACTTGTCAGAAAGTATTCTCCTCTCAGGTTGCAGTCAGGTGTAACAGAGCAAAATCCTTTTTATCTTACATCTCCAGATTGCCTACTTTAAGACAAACCTAATTAAGAACCTTAATTTTGCCTGTGTCAATGCTAAAAATTATTCTAAGGATGTCAAGTTAAAGGAAGTATATTTATTATACTACATTTCTTCCTGCAATACCATAGACGGTATGCTGTATTGTAACATTTACCACATTTGATATTTATTACTGAAACTGCTTGAAAACAGTTTTTCTATTGTTTTGTCATTCTCACATTCTTCCATAAAAAGAGACCAGAACAAGAACAGTAGAATTTTTAAGCCAATTTCTGATAGTGGCAGCAAGTTAAAGTTAAAAAAAAAAATAAATTACCTACGTTGCTCATAAATATTTAGGAAATAATTTTATTTGTACATTCCAACCTAAAATATTTCATGCATCACTGTTTTCACAGATTCTTGGGGTTTGCATGAATAATCTATAGACCCTATGAGATCTTGTGGTGGGCTTAGACAAGTTCTTGTAAGCACGGAACTTGAGTGCATACAGCTACCTGACTCATAGAAAAGTACTCTGGAAATAAAGGGAATCAGTGTTGTTTCTTTTTCAATTTCCTTCCATAGCAAAGAAGCTTAGTTTCAATCTGATTCTAACTAAAAGTGAACACTGAAAGATTCCTATAAACCAGGAATGTTAGGACAGTTTAACTGCTGATTCATCTTCACCTCTTTCAATTTAATCCATTACCAAATTTAAAGTCTCAAAACCTGACTTTTGATCATGGATGAGTAAGAGATGTTCACACTAAGGCTTTTATTTGAACATATTAAAGAGATATCTGAAAGAAGTCTCAGTCCTATACAAAAGCCATTGTGATGCAATTGTGTTGTTTTCTTTGAGGCACACTGCTAATCTGAGCATGCTTTTTCTTGTGATCTTGTACCTTTCTTAACTGCCCTTCTGCTTCCTGGTTTTCTTCTTGCCAGTTTCCTCATGCTGTATTATTACTAAGACTTCATTTATCTTTTACTATATATTTTTCAGTCCAGGAAGTCATAACTGATATTGAAAATGTTTTATAAGATTCATACTGCCTCCCTTTAGGAGAATTTTAAGGCATCTGCAATAATCCTTAATTAACATGAAAAACCAGAAGGTATGTGGAATTCAAAATCATTATTTACAATTGGAATTCAAAAACATTTTGACTCTGAAGCTTATCTGTACAAAAAAATCACTTGTTTTACTAGAATTCTTTTAAAATCTACTTAACCAAACCTATAAAATTCTCAGCCTAGGATGGATACTACTGCTGATACAGAGAACAGCTTTACACCTGTTTAACTCCTGTCTGGATGCAGGTAACGTGTTTTACTACTTGGCTATGGAGAAATGCCTAACTGATATAAACAAAATAAATATAAAAAATTTCTAAGCTCATTTAAATGACACCATCAATGTACTTTTTGTTTACTTAATGAAGAGCAATACATACAAATATATGGTATTCTGAACTGGATGGATAAGTAACCTCCCTGTGAATAATGGGCTAATAGATATATTTTCAATAAAGTTAATTTAAAATTCAGCAAGTTTACACCAAAGACTGATTCACATTCTAAATAGATTCACCTATACAGAACATTTCTGAATAATTATAATGCAGTTTTCACAAAGAGTGTTGTGGCAGTTCAAAACCTGTGTCTTGATAAAGACATGACAAAGCACATTATCTGTCAAAATTAAATCTAAGCATAAGCTGCATTTCACCCCTTGCTTCCCCTACTCACTCAATCCCAATTTTCTCAAAAAGGAGATGAAAAAAGAAAAAAAAAATACTAGAATATTTAATTATTGTCTTTTCTCTCTCCCATGGAAGAAATTGAGCCTGTAGGTACCTGCACATCTTATAAAGTTATTGTAATACTGTAATAAAGTGTATAATATTATATTAATCACAGCTACATAACAGAAGCCAAGTGACAAAAATACAATATAACTCCATGTGTCTTAATAGTTTTTCTTTTGATTTATTTTACAGTATTTATATTTGAATAGATGAAAAATTTTCTAGACTAATGATATTTACATACAATTAGGAAAAAAAAAATACTAATTTTACAACCTCTCGTAAGACATATATGGTCCTGGCTTTCTGATTATGCTGTCTTTTTTTATGTTGACTATTTGCTGACTATAAATAGTTTTTCACATATTAGGAATTACAGTATGCACGAATTTTAATAATCACTTTTTAAAACCTCAAAAAGACAACACCACAAATAGACAAAGATGAGATCTATGCAGAGAAATCTGTAAATGTATGTGTAAATAGATCTGTATACATACAGATCAGATTTCACATAGATCTAACAATCCTTACAATTTTCTTTCTTTTTTATGTTTAGATAATAGTTTAAGTAAATCAAAAAATGAAAATTAAGAGAATAATACCAATACATGATGGCAAAGGATAATCCCATGCCCTTCTTTCCCCTGTCATACACTTCAGAAGGCTACTTCCATGGAGCGTGTAACCTGGATTGCATCCATAAATTATGGTGCTTCCAGCAAAATGGCCTTGGTCACTGATTTTATACCCAAACTGTGGCACACCAGGGTCCTCACAATGTGAAAGCTCAAAACCTGTGGTAGGAAAAAAACAATTGTAGTTACAAAATCAAATAGATAAATACATTAAAGAAATTGAAGATTTTTGGTTTTCCAATAGAAATCAAACATTTTCAGACTTAATGTAACATCCTGTTTAAGGTTTCTTTTCTGGTTTTAAACAGTCTAAGTAAGATAACTGTTTATATCCCTTACTTAGAGCACGCAAACTAGATCATGTCATAATATCATTTTTCTTAACAGTCTAAGGAAGACTGAGAAGCAAATTCATTATTGTTATCAGTCAGTTCTAAATTTTTTGTTAAATTACAAAACGGCAGTTAAAGTGACTGTTCATTTACTGTGACAACAATCTAGTTTGTGAATAAACGTTTAAAGGCTCATACACAAAACTGCACAGCAGATTTGTTTGTTGTTATTGTTCACAGCAACAGCATCAACGCAACAGCACCTATGGTACCAAAGAAATACTGTTGCATTCACCAATCCCTAGCCTAATCCTGCACTCTGTAATTTGTAAATTTGAAAACTGCATGCAGGTAGCAATTATAATGGTGATATAGAGAATCCAAGCCAAACAATTTGGACATTTTTGAGAATTAAAAGACATGGAGCAAGAAGAAAAAAAAAAAAAAAAAAAAAAGAATTACACATTATTCAGAATCAAGGGAAGCATGTTAACATTTAGGGAAACACAAACTGTAAATTGCAGAGGAAAATTTTCTATTCCAAATAAGGTATCCTGTTATTAATGGAGTAAGAGCTCAAAACCTCATCGTATTCAAAAGCAAATGCTTTTTATCAGTATTTTGCAGCTCAAAGTCTTTGTAGGTAAAAAAGGACTTTGCATCAAGATCAAAATTCTATGTTTCATGGCTTGAACAGGTGTACTCTACACCGGGTAAAAAGCTGGCTGGATGATTAAACCCAAGAGTGGTGGTAAATGGTGTTACCACCATGGCAGCCGGTCACAAATGGTGTTCCCCAGGGCTCAGTATCGGGGCCAGCCTTGTTTAATATCTTTATCAACGATCTGGCCAAGGGGATTGAGTGCACCATCAGTCAGTTTGCAGACAACACCAAGTTGGGAGGGAGTGTTGATCTGCTTGAGGGGGACAGCCTGCAGAGGGATCTGGGCAGGCTTGACAGATAGGCTGAGGCCAATAGTATAAGGTTTAACAAGAAGTACCAGGTCCAGCATCTGGGTCACAACAACCCCACGCAACACTACAGGTATGGGGAAGACGGGCTGGAACACTGCCTTTCCGGAAAGGACCTGGGGGTGCTGGTTGGTGATTGGCTGAACATGAACCAGCAGTGTGCCCAGGTGTCCAGGAAGGTCAATAGCATTCTGGCTTGTATCCAAAATAGTGTGGCCAGCAGGACTAGGGCAGTGATTGTCCTCCTGTACTCAGCACTGGTGATGCCGCAACCCGAATACTCTGTTCAGTTTTGGGCCCCTCACTACAAGGAAGACGCCAAGGTGCTGAAGCGTGTCCTGAGAAAGAAGGGTAATGAAACTGGTGAGGGGTCTGGAGCACAAGTCTTATGAGGAACAGCTGAGGAAACAGAGGTTGTTTAGCCCGGAGAAAAGGAGGCTCAGGGAGATGTTACTGCTCTCTACAACTACTTTAAAGGAGGCTGTAGTATGGTGGGGTAGGTCTGTTCTCCCAGGTAACAAGAGGAAATGGCCTCAAGTTGCATCAAGGGAGATTTAGATTGGATATTAGGACAAATTTCTTCACTGAAAGAGTGGTCGAGTATTTAAACAGGTTGTCCAGGGTGGTGGTGGAATCATCATCCCTGGAAGCATTTAATGCCCATGAACATGGTTTAGCGGTGGACTTGGCAGTCTAGCATTAACAGTTGGACTTGATGATCTTAGAGGTCTTTTTTAATTTATATGATTCTATATATATGTGACATGAGGGCAAATGTAGGGTTTTTCATGTCTGCATTCTTCAATAAAATCATTTACACAGTATTTGTCCATCTGGTCAACAGCAGGTAGCTATTCACAATGTCTCCTCAGGTACTGAATCATTACTATTAATTGAAAAAAGTGCTCATTATTTTATTTTACAGGTAAAATGTTTCAGGTTAGATAAGGCTATTTGTTCACATAAGAAATAAAATAGGTCAAATGTCATAACTTCCCAGTTCTTCTCTTCCTTCAGCTCATCATTAAATAACCTCTGACTGAAAATGGCTCATCTCCAGAAGAGCCTCCACAACCTCTGAGCTGAACTTTTCTCCTTCCTAGTTAAGCTATTGCTTCCCAGTACAGACTGCACTGCAGAAGCTCTGAAAGAGGTTAAAGTGAGTCCCAAATGAAGAACATTGCCAGTCTGGATATTTATTGACCATTAGAATTTTCTGTCTTCTAAGATCACACTGTGTGAAAAGTGTGAGGGACTATTAACGTTCCAGCCCTGCCGGAGGGAAGGCACGGAGGGGCACCCACTGCCGCGGCGGGTGGCGCTGCCCAGGGCCCGCAGCCCGGCCCGGGAGTCACGTAGGCTGAGGCACGGTCACTCGGAGGTGGTTCTGGCTGGGGCCAGGGGACACCCCGGACCCCGATACCGCCCCCGACTCATTTCAAGAGTGTTCCACAAGGCCTGATATGCAATTGACACCCAAGGGCCCGCCGCAGGGAAGGTGCTGAGCAGAGACGGAGGATATAAAAGGTGCCGCCCATAGGCTCGGGTGGGCGCCCATGGCCTGAGCGCTGCCACGGCCTGAGGAGGCTGCACGGCCGGACCATGCAGGGCCCAGCCGGGTGAATGCGTCCTTCTCCTCCTTTCCCGCTCCATTTCCTCATACACCTCCGGTTTACATATCCCTATGTGTGAAGCCTGAGAATTCAAGTTTACTGTTTTCTTGTGCCATGCATTTAAGAACCCAAGTTTACCAGTCACCTTTGCCACATACCAATGGCAATAAGTGAACTGACCAGTACAAGCTGCTGTTTTACACCAAGTCTCTGAGTAACCCCAGCTACTCCTCGTTGTCACTAGCAGAATTCAAACCAACCTTTCCCTCCTCCAACCGAGTGGGACAGGACAAAAACAAGCTATAATGTGCCTTGATCCCCAAGATGTCCTCATCTCTGGACAGTCTGCTTATAGACACTGAACCAACTGATCTTTTTAACTGATCACTTTCCTCTTGAGTGTAACTATGTAACTGCACTGCCTAATTGTAGGTACTAGCAGTGGTTTTGCCACCCTAAGTATATTTCATCTATCCACAGAGTGCTGGCAGTTGTGGCAACAGGACCAAAGGGAAATCTGTATCTTTCTGGAGAAACACCTGGTAGCTAGGGGCATAGTGAAGGGGATCTGGAATGGCAATAGTTGGCCATTTTAGAGATCTGAAAGAACAAGAATGCTCACAACGTCTCGAAGACACAGAATGTTTCATTAAAGCTTGTGGGGATTTTGTTTACTGCTTAAAAGCATCAGGGTAAGTTCACAGTTCTTTGGAGAAGTTTCATTGTCTACATCTGTGCAAAACAAATATTGACTATGTTTCCCCAAATGGGAAATGGCCAATGGGTGATTGATCAGTGGCACAAAGTCTAGTTCTAACTAGTAAATAGTGGTGTTCCCTAGGGGTCAATACCTTTTCCAATCTTGTTCAACACCATCATGAATGATATGCATGGTGGGGCAGAGTGTACCCTCACCAAGTTTGCTGATAAGACTAAACTGAGAAGAGTGGGTGGTATGCAAGAGGGTTATGCTGCCATCCAGAGCAATCTCAACAGGCTGGAGAAATGGGCCAACATGAACCTCAGGAAGTCCCACAAGATAAAACGCAAAGTCCTGCAAATGGTCAAAAATATCTCTTGCACCAAAATATACTGGATGCCAACCAAATGGAAAGCAGCTTTGTAGAAAAGAACTTGGAGGGTCTGGCAGATGCCAAGCAGAACATGAGCCAGCAATGCACCCTTGCAGTAAAGACAAATGGTAGCCTGGGCTGCATTAGGAGGCACGTTGACAGCATGTTCACAGAAGTGATCCTTCCCCTCTATGCTAAGCACTGTTGAGGCCACAACTGGACTTGTGGTGTCCAGTTCAGGGCTCCCCAGTACAAGAGACATACAGAATTAATAAAGAGAGTCCAGCAAAGGGCTACTATGATGATTACGGGATGGGATCATCTCTGACGAGTAAAGGCTGAGAGCACTGGGACTGCTCGGCCTGGAGAAGAGAAAGCTATGGGGGGATCATATCTATGCATATAAATCTGAAGGGAGATTGTAAAGGAAATGGAGTACACTGAGTCTGGCTGGGATGGAGTTAATTACCTTAATAGAAGCCCATATGGTGTTGTGTTTTAGATTGACTAAATCAGTGTTGATATACCAATGTTTCTGCTATTGTTGAGCAGCACTCTCACTCTGCCCCCAAATCAAGTAGGGTAGAGGTAGGCAAGAGGCTGGAAGGGGACACAGCAGGGACAGGTGACCCCAGCTGACCAAAGAGATATTCAGGCCATATAATGTCATGCTGAGTAATAAAACTTGTGGATAGTCTTTCCAAAGGGACCACTGTTCAGGGAGCGGCAGGGCATTGGTCTGCTTGTGAGAGGTGATGAGTGACTGAATACCTTTGCATCATTTGGTTTTTCTTCTCTTTCCTCCCTATTTTTCTCACTTTTTCTCTTCCAATCTACAAATACCTACAAAAGAAGATTCAGCACTGTTCAGGCTAATAACTATTCAGGCTAGGAAAGTACATTCTATGAGAATGCCTGCCTCAAAAGGCAGGAAATGCTAATGGTAAGATTCAAGTGCTGGGCTTGGATGTATCTATATAAATAAGAAAAATGAAATACCTTCACACTTACACTGGTCTTGGATGTATCTATATAAATAAGAAAAATGAAATACCTTGACACTTACATAGTAACACAGCACTGGAGGACCTATCTTTAATCACAGGGTACAGTTCTATGCTATCACAAACTTATTAGGTGGTATACTTATTCAACTTTCAGCTGAAAAGTAATTATATGCTTGTATTATCTGGAAATATTTTCTTTCATTCTGCTAGACATTATTTTTATTAGAATGTTTTAAAAAACATGATGGAGAGTTTTTGAAAAAGAATATTTTTTGAACAGGTGAAAGTGAATTATTTAAGCACAGGGAGGAAAAATTATGTTGACAGATGCATTGTGTAATTATTTTATAATACTGTTCTACTTGCTAAAAAATTCAGTTTTATATAGTAATTCAGCAATGAAGAAATAATTATATGCTAAATAAGTCATATAGGCTATGAGTCAATAGACATGTAGCAATCACCTACATTTTCAGAAGTCACCACTTGATAAAATAGTGTACATTGCTGTTTCCTGTATACCTTCTGAGCCAGAGATCTGAAAACATTTCCCCCCTTTTAATCTTATAGTTTAATTTTGTCAGTCTACATAGAGGTAAAAAGTTTTTGTTAGGTATCTTTATCGTTTTGGTTCCAAATTGAGTTATTTTAAACAATAAACCAAGCTCAGAAATTGCTAGTCTAATGCAAAGTTAGTATTGGACAGGAGTCTTAGGATGGAAATGGTCTTTCACTTATGAATTATCTTTATGAAACAGTGCTTTTGGTTGCACATTTAAAACTACTCACATACTTAAATATTGCTATGTGCTTATACAATTAACTGAAAATTATCCTTTTTTTTTTTTTTCCTTATTCTTTCCAAGACTGAAAAAAACCTTCAAAATAATGCTTGAAAAAAACAAGACAGTGTTTTAAGTACTAAACCACACAACGTCCTGTCAAAGCGAGGGTTCCGTATGCTACATGTTTTGGGGCTTTTTTACAATTATGAAACTGTATTTTTCTGATGAGTGATGAGTAATTTGTTGTTGATTTTATCATTATTTCTCTTTGGACTGTATTTTCATGTTATGAGCAAAGACGTTTCATTTTTTTAAAATCATAGATCTATTACTAATGTTTCCTCAAATACTTACTGGTATACACAAGCTGAAAACCTTCATCAGTGCCCTCCATGTCTGAGTTAAATTCCAACCACAAGTGATTTGAAGTACTACTTAGAGTCAGGCCTCTTAGTGATGCCCCAGTATACGCGCCCAGCAGGTGAGCAGTGTTGTCTTTGCCATCATAGATCTGTAAAACAAATGCAAGTTTTACAGTTACGAGAAACAAAAAAAATATTTGATTTACAAAATAATTCTGTACATCTTCATTAAGAGGGAGGACAGCTCTGCCAAAGGAGATCTATTGCCCATCAACCCCAAGTACTCTTTGGATATGCTGTTTGCCTCTCTGGAGTTGATTTAATTATGGTGATTTTTCAAATGCACAATTTTAAATATGTCAGTTCATTTTCCTCATAACAATAGAAGTGGGCAGAGGTGCCATATCAGCTCAGTGTTTTTAAACCTCTGCGTTTTGACTTTCACTGCCAGTATTGTAATGTTAGTCACAACCCAAAAACAAACGTGAATTTTGTGTACCTGTGTCTGCCTCAAGTCTCTGAGGTAGCATAAAAGAGAAGATCACATCTCTCCAATTTTGGCTTATTAAATAGACTATATATATATATATATATATATATATATATATATGTAAAGATATGTTCAAATAAAACTATAAAGTAAAAGGAGACTAGGAAATAAAATAAATTTAACAACTGCTTTTGTAAGTTGGAAGAGTAATACAATCTATATGTAAATTGGAATATAGCACATTTATTATTTATTTTTCTTCAAGAGGTTTTCTGTATTTAAAACAGAAACTTCTATCATACTATTAAATATATAAAAGAATATTTTAATAATTCTCAGCAAATTTCCTTACAAGCTTGGTTGCTTCAAAACTTCTGTTATTACATTCCTATCATATCTAAAAATAGTTAAACTATTTTTATATATTTAAACTTAACAATAATTGTTAATCTGACCACTCTGTCCTGTAGGATTGATGTAGTGGCTTCTATAATAACTAAAGCTTTGGTTAAATGAATTTAAGAAAATTTTCACTTGTAATTGACACCTGAATAATTTTCAAATTGCAATACAGGGAAATTCTAAGACATTAGTCAAAAAATAGGGAATTCTCTCCAGTTGTAAATAAAATCTAATTGTATCAATCTGTAATGTAATTAACGCTTGAATTTGTAATCAGGAATCTGTACCACAATAAAATCGAAACAAATATACCAGCAATAGTAGTAAGGAAACAAAGTGGAAGTGAAATATTATGATGCCTGTTCCCCATCTGTGAGAATGACTTACACACATAAATCTTATTTTACAGAAATCCTCATGTTTCTAATAATAACAAAGACCTACATTTAATGCTGAAATAAAACAAATAAGCTATTTCCAGCCATCTCTAATGAATAAATAATTGTGCACCAGTTTAAGAAGCACAGCAAAATGACTTGGCGTCATTCCTTGTTTTTTTACTGAAACAAGCAAATAAATTCCAAGCAAACCTCACAGTAAAATGCCAGTGTCCTTAAACAGAGCAAAAATAATAAAGCAAAATAAAGGTGCAATTAATGCTTATTAACTAAAAAGTAATTAAAACATATAATAGTATTAACATGGATTTCTTAATTTTATGAAAAACATCTTTAGAACTATACTGAGCTCAGTAATCACTCAAGAAAAAAAAAAAAACAACAAACAAACCACCACCAAAACCCAAACCAAAACAGAAAATTAGTTCTGAAATATTCTTTTGTTTCAGTAATAGAAAAAAATGCATCTATTCCAAGAGAATTACTGCTATCCTGCAGAGATATTTACATCATGACAGACTTAAAAAAACCCAGCTTGAATTTGATACTCTTTCTCCTTATCCATCCAAGCTATTTATAACTAATGACACCCAAGGATTCAGGATTTATTTTATTTTTAAACACTACATAAGAGTAATCCATTTCCTGCTATGTGTGTATCACTAATGATTAACCAAAGGAAGCTCTTAATAAGTTATACCAACTGTCACAACAGAACTTTGCATAAGCCACTTCATGATACACATTTTCTTCATATTAGAATTTCCCCACACATACTTTATTGCCGATTTTGTTAACAGTCCTACCACATTAAACCTTTCACATCGGCACACTGACATCTCTCCACAGTTAACACTAATTCCACTTAAAGGGCTAACTAGCTGTCCCACTGTGTAATACTTCTAAGTCTATATCATTTCTATGAAAGAACAAAATTTAAAGTACCCTAACACTTCAGAAACTGTAATTCTTTGAGTATGATAACTTCATTTAGTTGAGGGAGGAATGTGATTCATTTGAACATTAAATATTAATTTTTTTCTTTTGGTCATTGACTTTAAAATACTCAAAGTAACATATACCCATTCTTGAGATAGAGGAGCTTCCATTAGGACGATAAATGGATGCATATTTTGTAGTATAATTCTCAATTTAAATCATATCTTTGTTGTTGCTTCATTCAAGTTAATGCACACTAAATAGAAATTTCTAGATGTAATTTAAATCATACAGTTTAAGTTGCAAAGAAAGTAGCAACAACCTACATTCTCTTGTGAGATCTGCAGAACCAGCATTTTCTTTCTAACTTTCCTAAAATAGGTGGCAGTTTTGCTAAAGAGTTTGAATGAGTTAGCAATTCAGCTTCAAAATTCAGAAGATGAGATTATATGTCATTTAAGGTAGCAACATTAGTTTAATTTTAATATAGGAATATTCCTTCTTATAGGCCTTGCCAGCATATCTGAAATTATGTCACTTGGGTTCTAAATGTAAGGATAAGAACAATCACTATGAAAATATTATTTGGAGGGATGCATTTTCTTTAAAGTCAACATGTAGCATTAATGCAAAGATAATTGATTCATGACTTTATAATGCCTGACTATGCCAGCGACAAGCTATTCAGAAAAGAGGTCCATCTTTATCAGCTATTTAAAGGCCTGATCTGTGAAATGTTTAATTCATGAAAGAGGAGCAAAGGCACAAAAGAATTGTATTAATGTTCCTCACAACACAATGATATTTTGAAATGTTACAGGGAAGGATGCTAAAAGAGAACACTGTTTACAGATATGTGGTTGGAATTGATAGATGTAACGTTTAATTTGGGGAGGAGGGGTTATGTTTGCATTTATAGTTAGAGAATAAAACTTCCTAAGCTTTCAAGGGGCTCTGTTATCAACAAATTTTAAATGGAAATTAATGGCCTTTTTCCTGCTAACTTATTTAATTCCATAAAATTTAAGCAAGGGAATAGTATGAAGTGAATGCATTACATTTCTGCATTTTAATCAAACTATTTTTGAGATTTGCCATTGAAACATAAAAGGCATATGGATATGAATATCTGTGCCTTTATAAAGGGAAGAAATAACATGAAATCTCAAGATCGGAGCTGAGACTGTCAACACCCTGTCAAATGTATTACTTATATCACATGCAAATAGAAACACTAATATAAAGACAGAAAAGGGCCCATATGTTTGTGTTTCCACCCCCCAACCCCCACCCCATTTATTACCTATTTCTCACTCGCGCTTTAAGGATGATATTGCTAAAAGGATTACGATACCAAATGTGGAGATTCTAAAGAACCTAATTAGCAAAACCCCCAAACATTACTTTCTTTCTAAATCTTCGCACAAAACCCCTTAAAAACAGAATCACATGCACACATTTCAAAGCTGGCCCACAGGTGAGACAGTAACCAAATGCAGTAAAACTGTATCTTCCATATTTTGTAGGAGCACAGAGTGCTGAGCCAAGCACAGGGGAGAGGGGGACCCTGCATGCCAGTTCTTCTGTTTGGTTTACTGACACACTGTTGCCTGCCTGTTGCTGTACTGCTGAGCGTTTAGTAGAAGGAAAGATTACTTCATTACAGTATCAAAAATAATTTTAAAAGTCTTTGGTTTTTTTTCCCCACATTGGTGCAATCTTATCTGGCACATCAGCTCTCACTTTGCATACTGCCAAGTACATAACCTACTACACAAGGAAAAAAAATAATCCCCCAAAACAACTGCTGTACTTTTTCCATCTCAGTCCTTTTTATACCTGGTGTTACTTTCTCTTTTGTTTTAGATTCGCTTACTCAATCTGCCTGAAGATTTTTTTGAGGTGGGTGTTTGTTTCTTTAACATTAACAAAAAACTACTCAATAATTAGCACCATACATAGGTACATTTATGTTATTTACTTATGTTGAATTTTTTCTTTAAGTTATGTTATTTATGTTGAAATGAACTAAAAATAAAGAAAACAATCATGTTATCTTTGTTCAAGCTTCAGTTTTAATAAAAGATGCCTCTCCCCTGGTAAATAAGAAAAGTATATTAAAAGATCTTTGCCATAGAAGAATACTTCCTACATTCAACTGACAAAGTGTTCACCACTAACAATGGACTACTCACACAAGGAAAACAATGGCAATTCCATTTATTTCCCTGCAGATCTAAAGGGTTTCCTTACAGCTATCAGAGACTACAGAGTTTACAAGCAAAACTGGTGTATGGAGATAAAAGAGTGTGTGTGTGTGTGTGGGAATCAGGTAGAAATGTTATTATATGTTATCATACTTTGGAAACCATGTAGTCATTTTTCCCTGATACCTACGTTGGCTGTTTACTCTAAAAATTCTGAATTTTGAAAACATGATGCACAAACTCAATTATCTACAATTACAAAGAAGGAAACAACTGCTACACAGATCCTGAGATTTATATTAAATGGATTATCATACAGTGAGTGTATGGATGTATTCTTCATATACCTTGTAACTTTTATAAATATTAAAACAAGATGTGGCACTATCATGAACAGGTTATAGCCCAGGGTGGGAGGGGGAGGGGAATATAGATATATATATTACTTAAGAGTTCCCAATAAAAACCAAACAGCCAAACAATAAACAAACAAACTATAACATTATTGCAAGTAGCCAGAGCAGTTACATCGAAAAGACAATCGCATACTAAATGAAATGAATGAAAAACAAATTATATGTTCTGAAACGTCTGTTCTATATTGATAGAATATAGAACTGATAAATGGGCACTCCTCCTTCTCTGCCTGGGGAGTAACAGTAAGGGCAGTGATTTATTTGTTTTAAATATGCTGTTTTCCACTAACGCTCTATTCCCAGTCCAGCTGTTTCATTGTTTCAATCACCGTGCTTGTACGTATAAATCTGATCCATGGTCAGTTAATTCATGTGGTAGGCAGCAGCCTCCCTGACTTGATTAAACAACATATCAAAAGTTCTGTAGACTATTTACATCTATTCAGACTTTGAGTGGAATTTTATCTGCATAGCTCTAGTAATCTAAAATATTAGCTGATAGAAAAAGTAACACAAAAGTATATGATTAATTCCTTTGCCAACATTTTCATCTATCAGTTCTGCAGAACAGAGACTACCTATTTCATAACCAAAGTCTGTAGCTACAAACCTGAGCTTTAGCTATGGAATACTACGGGGTTGCATCGTTTCTGTTTGAAGAAAGGAAGCCCTGTCTGGAAGCTGCTGTTTAAGAACCTAGATTTCTAGGTAGTGAATTCCTAACCTTCCCTAGTTCATATTTAAAAGGGAACTGTAATTCACCATACATCACTCGACTGTTTGCTGTAAGACTGGATGGTAATTTGATTATTTTCTTTTTTAACCTCCTTCCATTGCCATTTTTAATTCCAGAAAACTTTGTTATTCTTTACCTACCTCAGGGATTCCTTACCATTTGGTCAAGGCATTAGTATTTACATTTATAACAAAATAGTGATATATATTTGATAGGATTACAGCATTTGTTGATGATTATTGATTCACTTAAAAGTAAAGTATAACCCTAACATCCTACTCCCGTAGCCAAAATTGTATTCTACACAGTCAGCAAAATAGGCAAATTATACAGTATTTTCCCTTTTTTCATTTTAGTTACCAGTTCCACAAAAATAAAAGGAAGTTCCTGCAAATTTAATTTCAAGGATGATTTACTGGCATTAATGTAAACCAGTCCAAGAGAATACCAGGAAAAAAAAATGCAGATAACCCAAGACTACTTTCCTGATCTTGAAGATATTAACGGTAAATACTAGGCATATTTCCAAGTCAGTCACACATCAAATCTTCCACTAATTCTTTTTCATCTTCTGGAGGTGAGAAGTAATCAATAATAACAGGGATCAATAGATAACTTCAGAATTGGTTCCATGAGAAGAGTTTTGGAATGTGTGACTGCTGCTTTGTACTTCCTGAAACAAGACTCCTTTATCAAATGAACATGTGAAAAAAATGAGTCTGATGGGATTAAGACCATTTGTAAGATTTTCATCTGAGACATGAGGCAGGAAGAGTTACAATGGGTTCCACAGATATAATTCCTTGCCACAATATTAAATGTCAAGTGCCTCTGTTTGCTACATCGTCAGATAAGCTGAAAAGTTATAATCTCAATAAAGAACACTTCTTGTAAGTTTATTTTTTTAATAGATTGGGACGAACTTCAGCTCATTATTATAATTCAAGGCTGCTGACATGAGAAACAAACACTTTAATTACTAGATATTATTTTCATCTAATATATACACCTGCAAAACATAGCAAATATTTCTGCCATTGACATTTACAGCTGACTGGTGGCCTCCCTCCATTTATAATTAATTTGGCATTACTTTTAAGTTCACATTAATTGGGTAGCAATATTGAAGTCAAATTCTCTTTTATAAGCCTCTGAGTATTTTCTAGTTAAACATCTGCAATACACATGGTTGGAATGGCATTTAAGAAATCCTAAATGCACAGATCTTTTCAAAATTGTACCTGCATTAAATGATTAAGGAACAAAAAAAGAAAAAATGTTAATTCCTTTATTTTCATGTTCATTTATATTTATGTAAAAGCTTATATTTCTGTAACTGTAGCTTCCTCCCTACAGTGCTGTGACTTTTACACTAAGATAATAAGAGTTGAATGGTTCCAACAGAAAAATTCTTGAGTAAAATGCACCAATGCACTTTTCCTGGCTGGGCATCTTGAATGTGGACAGAAATATTAGGACAGTGATTTGGGTGGATAAGAGTTCAAGTTCAGATATAAGACATGAGTTCAAATCTTACGATAACTTCACTAATTTTTCTGCTTCATTAAGAAATTCCAAAACCGTTAAAATGACACATTTGCATACACCATCTGGATGTTTTAACAGAAACTTGAGTAGCTGGGGTTTTTTGTTTGTTTTCTTGTTTGTTTGTTTGTTTTTCCATGCTATGTACATGTTAATAGATACAAAGCATCTTTGAAAGTAAATCTTTGAAGCATGCAGTGAGGCCAAAATAAACATACCTGTGCATGCTGGGCATCTAGTAGCCTTTGGTTTATTTTGTTTTGCTTGTGTTTTAATAAGAACATAATACATATTTTTTTTAAAAAAAACTTTTCCCTCCCGCCCCCCACCTGCTGCCTGATTTCATGTTACATTGGCTGTTTAGGTGTGCTTGTGCTTTAAGGTATAATTAACACCTTTTTGGAAGTGCCTATGCCTGACATCTAAGTACAAAAATCCTAACCTAATGCTCAGATGGCTAAAGTTAGATAAAATAAAGTCCAATCTGAACTGAAGTAGTTTCTTAGAAAGATATCTTTCCATAATCCTCATTTTAGTAACTACATCGCAGAATATGGCAGAAAAACTTTTTTTTTTTAAAAAAAAAAAAAAAAAATCAGATATGATTGCCATGGTACTTCTTGCTCCTTTGAATTCTGAGAAGTAAGTTTAATTAAATTGAGTATTCTGAAAAATTAGACAATTATTTAATCTCTTCTATGGGTATTTTATCGCATTTAGATGGTATGGGCTAAAAGACATTCACCCTGATCATTACCAGCTTTGAATATGTAGTTGACTAAGCAATGTACACATCTGGAAAGGTATACTTTGGGAAATACAGTAATAAAATTTATGAACAAAAGAAAGTAAATGCTACTGACTTTATAGGATGAAATCACTCCACACAAATTTGGAAGGTTCTAGTATACTGTTTTTCCCTTTATTGCTTCTTTGTTTAATGCAAAATTTTTTTTCACGTGTAATTGCTGTGATTATCATTTTGCAGGAGATGTTACATAACACACAAGATTTGAGTCATTTAAAGCAGAAACCTCATGTGCAAACTGTAGTATGTAGACAGATCATTAAATTAAGCTTCTGGATGTAATACTTATTATGTTTAGATCACAGCTTAGGCTATGATGATACTAAGGAAGAAACCAGTATTTACCAAAAATGTAACTGATCAACATGTAACACTAAAAATAGAAGACAAATATACATTAAGGCAACATTTGTTTACAGTTTGAATCTCTTTTTAAAATATGTGTGGTCATAAATATTTGATATAAGAAAGAGATTATGGAAACACCTCAGGTGGCCCCATTTTTACCTGTAGAAAGGGAACTGGTTTAGATACATGTTTTTGAAAATATGATTAATATAAACTTGCCTGATACTGTACTATCACAGACAGAACAACAACATGAGGAAATACAAGATTAGAAACAACAAATAAATTACATGATTACATACCTTAAGAACATCTCCTTGGGCTAAATGAAAGGTTCTGGCAGAAATATTGATTCCTTTCCCTGCTTGCACCTGAATGCTGTAAATACATTCATGGTTGTTTTCATAGTTAAGAGGATAATTGGGGGACAGTAAGATTCCTTCATTATTTGTCGTGGAGGCTCCACATTCAGCTGCAATTAAAAGAGAATGTTAGGGTATATTTTAATGGAAAACATAAACATTTTTAGTAATGATGGTAATGAGAATGTTTATGTAATCTAGTTCAGCATTATTAACATTCATTGATATCTAAAATCTAGTTCTAAAAATATATTCATGACAGCGATCAAAGGTTACAAGAATATTTATAAATGGCAATACTTTAATAAAAGTATGTTAAATAAATAATGGCACATTCTGTAAATATAATATTTTAAAGGCTTTTTCTTGAATATTGTTTTGGTGGAAATACACTTGTTTTTACTTCTCCAACACAGAAATTCATAAAGACTTGCAAATGAAATGGAAGTAAAAGTATTCTAGAAGTTTATATGTGTATATATGTTATATACATGCACATGTATAAATATACATACATGCAGATACAAACATTTTCACACAAATTAATGAAAAAAACATTTTTTCTCTAATATACATTTAATAAAATAATAACACAGTTACAGGTATAAATTACATTAGAAAAAGGGTTATACTACATCTACCAGCTGAACAACAGAAAAAAAAATAATTTTATTAATAATAACTCCCAGCAGGAAAAAAAAAAGAAAAAAAAAAAAAAAAAAGAAAAAAAAAAAAAAAAAAGGATAAAAAAAGGAAGGAAAAAGGTTTAAATTTTTTAGTAAAAAATTAGTATTACAAAGTATAAGGTTTAAGCTTACAAGTTAAAAATTAGTATAACAAAGCATTTCCAAGTAATACTATTATTATTAAAAAAAAATAAACCACGTAACTAAGGATTTGGATGATTAAGTAATCACAAAAAAACCCCAAACCCAAACAAAAAACAAAACATAAAATTGTGGCAGGGCTGTATTAGGCATTGATAACTAACTTTCATTTACTATTATATTTTGGACTAACGTAGTTTTAATGAGGACATTTTTTGCATTGAGATGCCAGGTATTTTAAATTAATGCTGACAAACTTATAATTATTTCCTTTTTATTTAGTCCTGATATGTGGTCATTACAGTGCAAGGACAAGAGAATTTCCTCTCTTTTTAAGAGATTTAGATTAATTTTAAATTTAACTGTAACACTAAAATTTCTGCGTTTATGTTTGTTTTTCAGGATCAATTCAATATTCTTGCATTTATCTTACCCAGTCTTATAAGAACACAGCCCAGTCATTTTGAACAGGGAAATTCATTAGTTTATAATTTCACAAAATAAGTAATTGTATTGTCCAAAACTGTGTGGTACTTTTAATGGTTTTAAAAGATGCTTAAACAATCTATGGTATCTATTTTAAGAGCTCTTGTTCTTTACTAGCATTATTATAATTCCCTGTCCAGACTTGTTTGAGCAAAATCCAGGATACTGAAATATATATTTTGTATATGAAATATGTATGTTAAATGACAAAACCCATAGATTAACTGTTCTGTCTATGCCGATAAAACAAACATTGTCCAGTAAGACAAATCAGGAACAGACCAAAGCAGAAGAAACACTTGATGACTATGTTTAAATAGATAGACATACAGAACAAGTACTCAAACAATTCAGGTGTTATCACTTTGTCTTAAAACAGCTGGATATACATAATCTAGGCAGAAGTAGAAAACCTTCCAGTCCACATGATCATGTTTATCCTTTTATTTAATTCTCAAATAAATGGGTATTTGCTACTCTGAAGATGCATAGGTCAGTTTGATTTATAACACATATGAGTAAGATGATTGAAATTTCAAGTTTGTGGGATATTCTTTCCCATTCCAGACAGAAAGAAAAGTCAAAAGGCACAAGGTAATTATTGGTATTAAGTTGATCCAACAACTGGCTTTGTCAGAACTGTAATTCAAAGCAATTTTTAAGAATTTGAACCACAGCAGTGAGCTATCTGTTACGACATGTTTAATTAATATTTGAGAACAATGCTATATTTCCTCTTAAAAGTAAGACAATTTTTCATGTCATAATATTTACCAATCTGATTGTACTTTTCTTACTTTAGAGGGAGAATGCTGTGTTCCAAATTGTGAATGCTCCATCATTGGAGGTGGCCAAGGTCACCTTGATAGGGTTTCGCACAACCAGATCTAGTGAAAGATGTCCCTGCCCATGGCAGAGAGGTGGACTAGAAGATCTTCAAAGGCCCTTTCCAAACAAAACCATTCTGTGATTCTACGTGTGATCTCAATCCTCGTGATAGCAGACAAGAAAGCAAGTTTTGTAACAGTAGTCTTGAAAAAACACATGTAAAGGAATTTCTCCCATAGCATTCAGTTCTATCATTACAGTTCCACAGAAGCACACACTGCAGTCCACAACAGTAGCTGCTTATGCACACTTCTCAGAGAGATTCTCACAAAATCAACAGTTAGTGCTTGGCTTCTCTACTTGCCTCCTGGCAGTGCAAATTATGACTAAAAAAAAAAACCCCAACCAACCACCACCACCACAAAAAAAACCAAACAAACCACAAAACAAACCCACCCCAAAACACCAAAACCAGCAGTATAATTCTGAGTAAGTGCTGAATCAAACAGGGAAGATATGTGATTAATATTGTAAAACTTCCAAAACTATACCATGGGTAGTTTTATCTGCCAATATCTACTTCTGTCTATAAACATGAACACGCAGCTAAGTTGCTTAAAATTACATGGAACTTCTGGTAACCTATGGTTGCCCTCTATTCTCTGATGTTAATACGACAGCATAAATAAAACCCCATAATACTACTATGTGCAGTTAAGTGCTGAATAAAAAAGTGTTAGGGAAAAAAATGTTAACAGAGTTCTTAAGTTCAAAATAAATACACTTATTAAACATATGTCATTTGTTTAAAATGTTTGGAATAAATTTTAACAAGCATTACAGTGAGTGACAGAAAAAGACTGAAGAGGCAAATCAGGATAAAATTAATGGAAAATATGTAAAGAGGGAAATATAGAAGAGAGAAAAGGGACAAAACTATTTCGGAAGGAAAAATTGTTAAGGAACAGAAAGTCTGTGACCATTAGAGCTGTTACCACAAATGACAAACATTTCTGCACTACCTTATACTGTTTCATTATAGTAACATTCCTTATTCAACAGAGATGAAATTCAGGTTGTTTTAGTGACAGAGCTTAAAAAACCCCAGAACATCACCACCCCACACCACCCCCCAAAATACACTTATTTCAGCTGAAATTTAGAATCTACCCTACACACTTTGCTTGTATGAAAAATAAAAGAAATAAGGAAAATATTCCAACATTCAGCTATGTTTCCACAAAGGCTCTAATTCAGGCTTATATAAAATACAAGGATGTAACACTAAGATTGAAATAAATCACTGTTTCTGGACTTTAACAAAAAATAGAGAATCATGTCAGTACTAGACAGGAAAATAAACAAAAACTTACAGAAAAATAATGTAAGGAAAATACTGATAAAATGAGCTATTTATAAGAAATTACTGTTATGCCTCAGGTTATGAATGTGTGTTCATTCTACCTTTCCATCATAAACCACATGAGTTTAAACTACTATTTATTAGTGTATTTAAATTCTGTAATGAAGTAAAATGCCATTCTTATTGTAACCAAGGAATGAAATGCATCTGTTTGGGTAATTTAACCATTCAAAAACAATTATTCAATGAATTGCTTAAAAAAAAAAAAAAAAAAAAAAAAAAAAAAAATAAGT
>JAVJGJ010000037.1:21790196-21808058 GCA_035590215.1 Microhierax caerulescens | reverse complement strand
CCCCCCCCCCCCCCCCCCCCCCCCCCCCCCCCCCAAAAAGGGACATCCTGCTACAGGTTGAAATTCAGCCATTACCTTCTTCAGAACAACCCCTTAGAATAAAAACGTAAGAGCCACTTTTCAAAAAGATGTTAACTCTTGGTTAGGAGATTAAGCACATTGCAATAGCTTGATTGAGCAAATAAGTGGAAGCATTCTAACAAGGACTTTATCTTTAACCAACAGTGGCAGCAGACTGCAAATAAACAGTTACTTCAGAACATGTATCTAAATTCAGTGCTCAACAAACTGTTTCTTATCAAACTGTTCATCTTCAGAAGTTCTACCTCTTCAACTGATGGCAGACATAAGAAAATATACTCTTGTCAAAACAGCAGATAACAAGACAATCCTGGAAGGATTAGGTTGTGACTGAAGCATTCTTCTTCCCTGAATAACCTGAGTTATGAGGACATCAAAATTTTCCAGGTGGTTTTGGTATCCTGACGGAGTTAAGTACAGGGAACCCTATCCTGATGAACAAAATGAAAGGAGCATTGTCTTCCTCGATCGGGAAGAAAAAGTTTTTTACTTTTACTTGGTATTGTTCCAAAAGAACAGATTTCCTTCCATAGACTCAAAAATGACTAACTGCATTTTCTTACTATGTATCTGCAGTACATGCATCTACATCAGAGTTGATCTGAACATCAAAAATTCATGTGACTGTGTATTAAATTGACTTTCAATATACTTTGCACATACTTTTTTGTTATCTGACTGCATTGTTTATGTTATAATGAAATCTATTGTCAGATTTGGAAAGGTCCTGTTTTTAGGAACTATACATAATTTTACAGCAAGTTAATGTTTCTACTAAAATGGCCAAATGCAAAAGAAATCATTGTTAGAAAAAATAATTTACATTTTTACTATTATTTTTCATAATTAATTGCTCCAGCTGACAAGGATGGGGAGGAGTCCCATACGCTTTTAACAATATGCTGCTGCATTGCAATTGACCAAAGGGGGACGGAGAAATAACATGACAAATGAGCTTCTCTATTAGTATTAACAATGTAAAATGTGTTAAAAAACACACTTTATATTAGGAGAACTTTAACAACCAATGTGCACAGTTTGCCTTTAAACTAACTATAACATTCTTACAAACAAACAAACACACACAAAATAACTTGAGAACTGTTGGCACTTACTGAAAATTTCCACACAGTGAACAGGAACAGTTAATACTTCATATAGAATATTAAAATACATAAGAAATGTTAAGGAACTCCTTATCATATTATAATGCCATTATGATAACTGATGGTGTTAGCTGTATTTTGGCTGTATTTTGCTTTGGTCAGGATATCCTATCCCTGAAGAAAATAACAGAACTAAAAAATATTCAGAATGACAGGAGAAATATTGGAATGAATAAATTTACTTCTGAAAAACAAAAGAAAGATTAGGATTAATTTGTTCTGAGAGGAATCAGTAAGAAATTTACAAGTGAATACTACATTCCTTAAACTGAAATTTCATGGCACCAAAACATATGGCATACTAAAAGAAACCTCGGTTCAAACTAGCAAAATAACACTTTCTAAAACCCAAACCTAATAAAAATAACCTGTCTTAAATTTTGTGCATGCACAGAAATGGATAAAGCTTTGCAGCAAGACTCTAATGACAATATGGAATAAGATATGCACAGGGTAGCTAATGGCTCTCCTGCTAATTAATTGACTTTGCAAATTACTGCAGACATATCTGTGGTAGAATCTTCACTCCACTGATCCCATAATTGTGTTTCAGTTCACTGCATTTATTTTTTCGCTCATATAATATAACCTTTCAGATAGTTCTATTTTTCACTCCCCGGGTATTTCCTGAAAAGCGCCTTAATTCAAGCTTTGCAAAGAAGCTACATCAGTAAACAGGAAAAAAATGTCAACCTAGCAAAAACTTTACCAGCAAAGATCCATATACAATATTATCTGGTAAGTGTGCAATGAACATGACATAAATGAATGGTTTTGTCTATAGATTTTTAGTGTGTATTTGTCTGCTTCTCATAATTGTAAGAGTTATAGTATAGTTCCTTGGAACTCTGTATGACCAGAAAATCAGAGAGTCTCTATGACTAACTGAGATAAATGGACAGAAAATGTTATAAGGAGAAACATAAATGCAAGTAGCTTACAAGCACAGGAAAAGAAGATTTTAAAAGCAGTGTCTTCAAGTTCAGGGTTAGGAGACTGGAAAGGGATTGTATGGTCCTGTGAAAGCCAAAGGAAAAGGCCCTACACAACTGGGAAGCTATGTAATATTAATATTAATATAATAAGACCAGACTATTTTCTTTACATAAACACAGAAACAATTCAGGGTTAGAAACTCTGTCATGACAGTTATAATGAAAGGTAATGGAATCTGGCTATTGGACAGCCTTATAAGGAGAGGAAGAAAAAAGAAAATGGAAGACAACAGGAAGAGAAAAAAAAGACATGAGAAATCCTGGCATAAAAGAGACCACTTTCTGTATTTCACTAGAAATAGAGGTAGTTCCAAGAAAGCAGTATGTGTGCTGAATAAGAGCACTGCATATAGTTATTATTTGAATAAAACATGAAACTAAAGGATAATAGTATTCTTACAGTTGTGTAATCATCTTCACTCCATTACTGATTATCAGAAATGTTTAATTTTATCTATTTCATTATTTTCCCTTTAAAGCAACAATAGTTGCTTGTTTGTTACTGTCTGTAACACATTTAAAGGAAATTAAATTGGCTTCTTGTAAGCTAACTATGGTAGTAAAAATGATAGAGAGCACTAAGGAGAGACATCTAACTCTGAAAGCATCAAAACCACTTCAAAGACACTATGAAAACAACCATGACCCTATGAGAACAACTGAACTACATATTCACAAACTTAGGATGACACCTGCACATTGTATCACAACCTCAAGACATGCACCTAATACGTTGTTCAAAGTGCTGATTACTTAGGACTTAATCCAGAGTTTAGGTTTTCCTTCTAGGAAAATCAAAGCTTCTACAAAAAACTAAAGGTGAACAGGTATTCATACTTCAAATATTTTCAAAGAATCTACTACTCAGAATAAAAACCAAAAAGAAATCCACTGTCCATTTTGAAGTTCAAAGCAAGCAATTTAAAGCTTTGGTTTTTTTTTTTTTTCATTATTATTCTTTTTTTAGTTATTAAGATACATCCATTCATTTACAGATTGTACTGGGTTTGGCTGGGTTGGTGTTAATTCATAGTAGCCCATATAGTATGTGTTTTAGATCTGTGACCAAAAGAATGTTGATAGCCTACATGTTTTAACTACTGCTGAACAGTGCCTGCTCGACATCAAGGCCCTCTCTGTTTCTCAGGCTGCCCCCACAGTGAGTAGGCCAGGGGCTGGGAGGGGACACAGCTGTGACAGCTGACCCGAATCGACCATAGATATATTTCATGCCATAGAGCATCATGCTCAGCAATCAAATTGGAGGAGTTATTTTCAAAGTACTCATTGCTTGGTAATCAACTGGGCATCAGTCTGCTGGTGGTGACTGACTGCCTTTGCATCACTTTTATCTTTTTTTCCCATCACTAATTAAATTGTCTTTATTTTGACCCACAACTTTGTGGTTTTCAGGTTGCCCTTCCTCATTGTCATCTATGTCATGTGCGTGTCTGCCCCCTCCCCCACCTCGCTTTTGACCTTCCTATTCTCTCCCTCATCCTGCTCAGTGGAGTGAGCAAGCATCTGGGTTGGGTATTCATCAGTCAACTGGAGTCAACCCATCCCATAGATTAAGATCTTATGATGTTCAGACTATTTCATAGTAATTTTGTAGACTATTCAAACTAATAGAAATATCCAGCCCTAAACCAGTCTCAAAAAAGTAATCTAGTGCAAATTTTTCTGCTACTATTTTTCCTTTCTTTCTTTTGTCTTCTAGCATGTGCATTTCTGAATGGTTTTGAAAAATTGAAGAATTTGCCTGAATAAGGAAAACAAAACTACAACAACAAAAATGTTTTATGACTATTAATCAACTGCACAGAAAGATGCTAACAGCAGATCAAAAACTTTGAATAGCTCACCAGTATGGCTGGCTTCCTTAAAATAACATGACATTAAGATATATAAATGTGAGTACTGCCTGTGTCTCTTCTGCAAGTCGTAAGGCCTCTTTTTTTTTTTTTTCCCCCCCTTCTTTTTTTTTTTAAAAAAAAGACCTTTTCCCAATTCTCCTCCTCATCCCATTGGGGAGGGGTGATTGAGCCAGAAGCTGCATGGTAGTTAGTTGCCAGCTGGGGTTAAACCACAATATACTGCTTGGTAATCATAAGAGAGTATATTTAAATAAATATAAAAGATTTCAGAATTGAATCACAAAGTGATCAATTTCTCAATTATTGCTACGATTTTTTACAATATTATTCTTCACACATCTCTAGATGTATTGAAAAGGAACATTCATTTAGATACCAAAACACTAGCCAACAAAAGCCAAACCAAATAAAAATAAAACAATGACAGTGTGTTAACATTTTTTGTTAGTTAACTAAAACTACAACACATATACTGAAAACACAAATGATACAATTCACAAGTGTCTACAGACACCTTCCCCCAAATGAGCTGAATCATATACTGGACAGCTATATTGAGAATACGTACACTCACTACAAAGGTAACATTAGGATATCAGGAATGCCGTACTAGCTATATAAACAAGACATATACATTTGTGTGAACCTCTACTAATCACGTTAACTAGTGAATATGGTCATTTGTAATTACCATGTTCATCAGGATTTACAAATAGTAGTATTAATTCTGTAACGGTTACTCAACTTTAGAGCTATTAGTCATTTAACCATCTAAAGAGAAATACTGAAAATATTTCTGCAATTGTAGAAAAGACTTGTTATAAAAATTATTCCAGCACCATATCAGTTCTATGAAATTCAGATGTCATCATTTCAGTACTTCATCATTTCAGTAGTTCATCTTTACAAATTCAGTAACAAATACGTGTTATTTGAACACTACTTTTATATTTATTAAATTTAATTTCAAAAATTTAGTTTTTTAAATCGTAATCTCAAATTCATTGCTGAAAAAATAATATCTTCATAAATTGAAAAAAAATCATAATTAAAATATATAATTTATATATCCAACTTCTGAGCAAGAAAAGGAAAGATGGCTTCTGATTCACTGGCAAATTATTTGGTATAGCACTTATGACTGGCTACTTTGCTTCAGGACTCAGCACACTGGCCTTCTTTGTTAAGTTTTCTGGCAAGAATTCCAAATAATGTTATCCACCTATATCTACAATTGCTTTTTTAGTTTCTTTATGTCACTGACCAGAACTATTTCCACAATTTAATTAATCTTGTAATGAATATTTTTATTTCTAATAGGTTTATTTTTTAAAGTGTTATTTTCTGCTGAATGGTCCTTTTTCTTGCACTAATGGAAAAGAGAACTGAATCTCTTCATCTAGTTTACTTTTGCTATTTATTATAGAAAAACAATTTCATCATCTCTCTTTTAGTATTAAAATGTGTACAAGCTCATTATCTTTGTTCCTAACCCTCCTCTGAACTCCTACAAGCTCTAGAGTATTTTTATGGAGATAGATTTGGAAATATTTCAGGTGAAACTATTAATTACTGCAAGCAGTCTCTGTCCCCAGTCTTCTATACAAATTGCCATATCATTTTTATTGTGTTTTCAGTGTTCTTATGTCAATTTCCTAAGTAAAGCCATTAATTTAGAATTCCTGAGAAGTATAACTACAATGAGTCTTTTCTTTTTTCCCCACACATAGCATCTATCAACCTTACATTTATTTTATCATACAGTTTATCTGTTCACTCATCTAGCTTATAATGTTTCTCAGATTCTTCAGCATTTTCTTCTGGCTGTAACTATTCAAATCAAATGCTATCACAGAGTTCACTTCCATATCATTAACTAACATATTTAAGCAAGATAGAATTAATACAAAATTTGAAACATTAATTTAATTATATGATCAATTTTTAGCATGCATACTCTTCACTTTTTTTTTCTTACAGATTTTTTTTAACTAAAAAATTAATAGGATCTCACATAAAAATATCTTCAGTTTTATTGAAAGAAGTTGGCAAATTCTTTAGATGTTAATTGTCTGTTATTGTAATGAAAAATCTAAGCTACTATTTTTCTTTACAGCACATAGAGCACTGGATGAATACTGACATGAAATTCTGACCCATGAACAAGACTGTTTTAACTGATGTGCTAGCCTTTTGCTATGTCTGCCCAGGGTGAAGAGGGAGATGAGAAGAGTGATAATTTACCTAGAGTTTTGGCCAGGTACAAAAATGGTAGAAGAGATAGGTATAACCAGAAGAGAGATTGAATACACGAACCTATAAACTTGTATTACCAAAATGAGTTACAAAAATTAGTATTATTTTATTTAACCGCATGGCAAATTTCAAGCAATCTAATGGATCTGATAAGCCAAACCACAGTGTATTTTAAGGACTGGAAAAAAGAATAGTAAACATTAAACAGTAAAATACTGTTAATACATTATATTCAGTCTCTTCCTGTTTAAGGAATTTTCAAAAAATATTTATGATTCCATTGATTTTTCAACTTTTGAATTTAGTCCAGTTTAGTATTATCAGTAGTCCAATATACTGCAAAGTCCACTTATAGCCCATGAATGACATAGGAACACCACCAGAAAAATTGATTCTTATTGGTCATAACTTCTGTGCTTCTTAAGAGTCTTAAAATCAGAAAAAAAAACAGGAGCACATCAACTAGGAACCAGGAATCAGTCATAGATAACACCAATTGTTCTGACACCCTAATTTTTTCTTTACTCTTTCTGAAGGCTGCAAACACTATCTAACATCACATGACTAGAAGAACTGTGACTGTGATGTGAATTGAAGCCCTTTATCGAATGCCAATGAAGCACATTTACGCATTATTTGTGTCTACACTGCTAAATGCATCCACCCCTGGGAGGGATCCCTGGATTGCAGACTAAATGGTAAAACATGGTGTCCATCTACACTGCTCAGAGCTAAGTCTATCTAGAGAAGCCTGAGCATGTCTATAACAAATACTACATGTTATTGAGTGTCCTCTAGGTTCTGTGTGGTGACCTGTGGTCCAAAAGTTTAACTATATTTTTTCCTGTGTTCAGAATATCCAAAATTATTTATGAACAGTACTACATCCAGAACACTAGTGTTTTCTTGTTGCATAAAGTTAAACAAATGTGCAATATGACATGAAGATTGGCATGATTGTGTGATACTGATTGAGGATACAAAACAGGCTTTGATTGTGCATGTCAACAAAAACACTGTTAGGAGGTCTCCACTGGCAAACGAGGCCAAGACTACTGCAGTCTTACCCATCATCACCTATTGGAAGGGTATTCTGTAGTGAACTGCCAGATCCACAAAGTTTTGTTTTAAAGAAAACAAAATGGTTGACATGTGAAGAGATCACAAAATGAGTTAAAAATTATGAAACTCGTACTATCAAAGGACCAAGACATAGGTGAAAGTAGAAAGCTAAGATATGTAACAAAAATGCACTGGTATTAGTTATAAATGTTTACTAAGGCAACAGAAGAAACAGCATGACCCACAGGACTGAACTATACTTATCAAGAGCATATAGGATCAAGAACATAAGGAAATTCAAGTTGGGAGGGACCTTAGGAGGTCTCTAGTCTGGCCTCCTGGTCAGAGCAGGCTCAAGACAAATGTCACAGCAGGTGCTCAGGGCTTCAACCAGTTGGATCTTGAAAACTTCCAAGGATGGGAACTGCATAGACTCTTTAGGCATTATGTTCCACTGTTCAACATTTTTTTTGTGAAAAGGTTTCATTTATTTTCGGTCTGAAACTCTTACTTCAATCAATGCCTTTTCCTTTCATCTTTTTGTCATAAACTACCATGAAGAATCTCGCTCTATCCTCTTAATGATCTCACAGCTATTGAGAACTGCTATTAGGTTCTTGCAAGACATTCTTTTCTTCAGGCTGAAAAGACAAGTTTCTCTCAGCCCTCACCACTGGATCAGTGCTCCAGCTTCCAACCATCTTTGTGGCCTGCCACCAAACTTGTTCCAGTTTATCTATGTCTGTCTTACAACATATTCTTGCAGTGACAAGCTGAACACAAATACTATGAATAGCAGTTGGTTCCCTTTGAGGTTGTGTGCACATAAAGTATATATAAAATCAGAAGCATTAAAGCTCATGAATCACTTTGGCAGGAACAACGTGTGTTTTTCTGAATCTAATAAAAGTGTTCAACACAATTTTCTACTCTCCAGTTGTTTGAATTTCATTGTTATGTTATGTAAATTAAGCACCACATTGACAAAATGGCCGATTAAGACATTCTACTGGAGACTACCTTTCATTTTTGAAGATAAGGAGAAAATACATTGACTGGAAGAGAATTTACTCCTTGTGTTCCAGCTCTTCTCTTAACTCCCACTCCCCATAAACACAAACATGAACATTATTTTCTATGTCATGAAAACTAAATAGCAATGTTCTTCATTTATGTTTCTGCACAAGCTCTTCTATGCAGATAATTTACCAATTAATTTACAGTATACTAACACTTCCAGAAATCTATTACTAAAATTTAACCCGTCTTTACAACTGTGCATGCATTTATTATTATTATGGTTAAAAATTCATCAACCCAAACACAAAAATAACTTTTACTCATGCATTACACTGACTCAGCTTCTAAACCATCTCTTACGTACATACATACATACATTTATATACTAAATTCAGAACTTTTGTTATACCAAGGTGAGCACAGGAATAGTTTGGATATTAAAATTATGATACAGTAACTAACACTGGATAAAAGCAAGCAGATAATCAATCAATAGTTATTATACAATCAGGTTCTGAAACGTGTATTTTACTGTACAATTCAGTATGAAAAAATTAAATACTTAAATGCACATCGATAACAGATATTTTCATATATAAACCTTTCAATATAGCATATACTCATAAATAAAATAAAAGACATAATTAAGTAACTATCCTACTCTATAGATTTTTGTTTTTTACGTTTTCAACAGAATTTCACATCAAGGCATTTAGGAAAAATTCAGCTCAGAAAACATCAGCCATTAAAAGTAAAGTTTCTAGTCAAAGCTACATATGTAGGCTACTTCTACAGTGCGTAGAGTGTTAGGAACCACCAGAAAGTGTTTCCTTTCAGTTATCTTAGTTATCATATTAAAAGCAGAATAACTGTTCTGAGGATATTTTGAGGATACAGTTCTCTAACTTACATAAGAAGCCCAGGTTGACTGCACTCCTATACATGGACCTGATTTTATGAAGTAACGCTGGTTACTTCATAATGCTACCACTACATTTACACGATTTTGTAATACAGTTATCACTTGGAAGCTTGCAATTACAAAAAAGAGTTAATTATTAGGCATCCAAATTGGTAAATGCTGATATAAATTTATAACTAGTTTTCCTAACGTACTAATCAAAATAAGAAGAGTAAGAATTGCGCCCTCATTTTAAAATGCTTTCAAGTACAGACTATGAAGCGCACTGATAGTTGTAATACTAAATACATTAAGAAAATATTAAATAAATTTGACTAAGGAGATATGGAGAATGTGAGAGTACGTTAAAAAGTAAGAGGTGTATTACCATGCTTTTCCATGCTGTAAATTTGCAAATCCATGGACAATGACTACACATACAAGCAAATGAAAGCAGCTGACCACGTACCCACACACCTTGGCAGAGGTGCACTCCATACTCGTCGGCCACCACCAAGACAAATAATCTCAGAAGCTCCTTCTAAACGATATCCAGATGAACAGGAGAATGTCAGAATATCTCCCACTCCAAAATTAAATCCTATTCTGCTACCAAACTGTGGGATGCCCGGATCTTCACAAGGTTCAAGATTATACTCTGAAAACAAGAGAGCAACTCAGCTTGTATGAGTGAGAACAGCATGTTTTCTACCAGTCATATTCGTCATCTTGCCATCTAGTAATTTCTGTGTATTTCCATCTCACTGTCAATGCAGATTTCAGATTTAAAACCAAAATGAATGTGTAAATGGTAAATTGGCAATTATACTACATTAAAAGTAAGACTAATTCACAATGTTTTTAAGATGCATAACACAACATGCTTTATCACTCTTGTAAGAACCATAAATTATCACTCTTGTAAGAACCATAAACGTCACAGGTACATAAAACAAATGAAAACAATGGCCCAGCATAATAAATGCCTAAATAATTGACACTTGTGCTTATCTGGCATTTCACTAACTGAAATTAGACTAGTTCTGTTTCTTTCCCTCACTTGATAACGTGTCTTAAGAGTTTACTGCCATCATATTTATCATGTAGCGGAAATGTGTCTACAGAGACACAGAGATTTGCTTGCTTTGAAATTGCTGCACTTAGGAAACAACTTATACAATTTTACAATACAGTATATGTATTCATCAAAATCACTTCAATTTTAAACTTCTCCCCCCCTTAATATATAATACTGAAAAAAAAAAAATATTTTTCAGAAGCCAGGCATGACAGGTATTTCCTTACCAGAGAAAGAAATATTAAATCCTTCATATGATATTGAGAAATCTGAAATAAAGCGAAGCTGAGCCCTGAAATTTCCATAGAGACCAGCATTGATAGGTGAAGGAAGCTCTGAGCCAGTCAGACGTGCTAATGGCTGTGTGAAACTGCCGTTCTCTGTTATTAGTAAGTAGTCATGATGATCTTCCAAATGAAACGTGTAGAAGGTGAACTGCACTCCTATTAGAAAAAGTAGAATTATATTTACCTATCACATGGTTAACATCAATGTAATTAAGCTAAGGATTAAATTCATGCATTTCATTATGAACCACATTTCAGAAAATTAAGATACTAGAATTTTTCTAAAAATTTGTAAAAATTTCCTGATTTTAGTATTAAATTATCTTGGCAGCAGGACTTTTTGTTTTGACACACCTTTCATTTTGCCTATAGCTGCAAAATATGGATACTTGATTTATAGAATTCAAAGACACAGGCTTGCATTTTTTATGTAAAATCCAATGACGCAGTATGTATGTTCATAATTGCAAACTGTTTATGGCAGAATGGCAAAGATAAACCTTATTTCTTACAGTAACCAGTATCCTTGTATAACAGCAGTAAAAGTTATAAAATAGATGATGTATTCTAATAGCACATATAGTTACAGCAGCATTTCCTCCCAAAAAAAAGGTCTCTTAATAAGATGTGATATATATCAACAGTATGGGGCTTTTTTTTTTTTTTGCAAACCATCATATATAAATCACACATCTAGAAAGGAAGATATATACCGGAACACAATACAAATAAAAAGACTTAAAGGTCAAGACGCAGAATTAAATTATTTTTTCTGCATTTCTGTAAGTAAGAGGTAGACCATGATCTTCAGGCAGAATGCACAGGAAAATCAAGAAAAAGAATCAGGCTATAATATTCATTACCTTAAGTGATCATGGAGACCTCAACACAATATTTTTGTCAGTATTATCATATACACCTCATAAACCGATGATTCAGGCTTGAAGCTAGATATACTGTGCTTGACTCAGTTTTCTAAACATAGGACCCTCATGGCCTTTTAGATGTTGGACGTTATCTTTTCTAGACTTCATGTGCAGCTTCAGAAGCTCTTGATACATTTCTTCTGTAGTTTTCTTAACAATGCTGGATCCTCGAGGTTGTCTGAATGGCATTAGACATATGCTAATGCAACTCAATCACACCTAGTAAACGGAGACTGTAAGGGTATCTGGAATGTAAGGGCACTTGGTTTATGAGGATACCTAGTCCAAGGCCTTTTGGTGTCAAAAGCAAACACAAGAAATGAGGGAAGTGATACATTATATATACACACACACAAGTTTTAATGAGCAGGATTTGGTGGAGACAGTAACAAAGAGAACTCAAGGTTCTCACGGATGGGATATTGAATGTACCACCAAAATCTTGTAGCAGTTCAACCAGAACTTAGTGACTGGTTAGAATGGGGAAAAGATTATCTTGGGTCTCATAAAAAGCAGAAATTTACTGTGGACTATTTGAAGGAATTTGTGAAGAAATGTAAAACTTAATATGAGATTTTTAAATGGCATTTGTAAGCTGCAAAACTTTTTGTGGGACATTTTGGGCCAAAAGCAGGTGAGGGAAGGGATCATGGTGGATAGAGGAGGAAAAAAGTGGGCAAATGGAGAGAGTTGAGCCTCTCTTACTAAGCCCTGCACCTAACCACCACAGCCTGTCCTCTGTTCTTTTTAAACCCTGTTTCTGACTGTTTATTGTGCAAGTGTGTCTTCTTGTCCCAAGTGTGAGAACACTTGTGACCACCAGTGAACATCAGCGTGGACTGCCTGATGAGCAGGGTGAAGTCGGGGCCAACTGGAAAAAGGGCTGTTGGTCACGGGGGAGCAGTACCTGGAGGGAGTAGGATCTGGAGGCTGAGTCCTAAGCCACGAACCTGGAAGGTTGTGGGAGCACATGGATGTGCATCTGTGAATCAGTGTCACTCTTAGCAAACTTCTGTTCCCTTCAGCCCAGCTGAAAAAGAGGATTTGGCTGCCTGTGGTGTTCATGGCTGTTTCAGTGGTCTTGGCGTTTCTGTGCATGCCAACGAAGACATTTGTCTCTGTCAGTGTTCGTGTGACCAGCTGCATATGTGTGTGTGCACATATTGGCACCTTTGAAATACATGCTTAGTCTTGCTGTCAGCCGGACATACAAATGGGAGCAACAAGAGAAATTCTTAGATCTTAAAGACCTCTAGATTGTGCTTCCCTTTAAAGAAACTAGAAAACTACCATTTTTTTCAAGTTGGTATCTCTTTCTTTTCTTATAGCTCCACCTCCTGCACACCTCCCATTTGCTGTAGGTTGTGAATCCAGATAAACACATCCTTACTTAGTAGCACTGATATAGAAATTACAGGATGGTATTGTGTTTTATGCACAGGATAAAACTAGATAATCCAAGAAATCTACTCTGGATTTTAAAAACTCTTAATTTGATGATTACAAGAGCAAAGCTATTCATCTGCTTTGAGCATCCCAGATTGCATGGTAATAAAATGGCAAAAATCACACACTGCTTTTCAGACTAAGTTAGGTTACTGATATTTTGAGCTAAAACCATGAGATAGATAGATATATAGATAGATATAGATATATATACACACACAAAACAGGGCTGAAATTCAGCTCATATTTGTTGCATTTACTGCACTCCAAATTAATTTTGGCCCTTTCTATGCATGCATGTATACTACAAGAACAGAGTCAGATATGCAAAAGAAAATTTTATGGTAGTAACCCAAAATAACGGAATTCCTGTAAATCACAGCTGAGCTTCACTGAGCATTGTTCAAACACCAAACTTGAGGTTTAACTCAAGGGAATGTTTCAATCAGTTTTCCAGATTGCCACGACATTTCTAAGCAAAACCCCAAGGTATAAGCCAGCAGTAGCTGTACAATTTAGTTTTCTTAAAAAAAAAAATCTAATCACATTAATATATGCTGTGTGACAGATTGTATCTTCTCCAGAGAAGAATTTTAAAAGATATATTCAGGTAGATTCCTTCTCATTCTGCCTCACATGCCCTTTTCTTTATAAAGGGAATATTTAAAATCTCAAATGAAGATAGGAAGACATAACACTGTACTGTCATTTCTCAATATTGCCATCCAGACTGTCAGGGGATGGGTAAATTAACTGTTCTATTAGTAAATGCTTTAAAATACACCATTGATATTATACAAATTTCATTTCATCATATAACCACAGACAAAATAAAATAATTATTGTCATGATAGATGTTTCCTTTCCTCTTAGTAAATAATACAATTGCTAGACATATTAACCATATTTAAAGTGCATGTTCCATTCCCTAGCTGACAATTTTTTTAAAAATAAAATAAAATAATACCAAGCTTTAATGAACATTCAAGAATCATAATGCTGGTCCACATGAACACAAATGAAAAATCTTTCCAGAAATCTAGAAGTTTAGATACACTTGAACAGTAAAATTAATATATAAATTAATATTGCAGTTTATATTATTTAAGGCAGTATATACAAACACATACATTGTTTTTCTTAGCAATACAAAATATCCAGACATAAAATACAAATCTTAACTAAACATATAATTCCTTGCTACCATGTAACAGTAGTATGAAGTTGCAACATAAATATGTGTGTTTAAAAAAGTACCCCATAGCATTCTGGAGCTAATAGTTATATACATTTTCTTGACAGTCCGACATGAAAGTACAAATTAAAAGAAAAAAAAAGCTAAAGAAAAATAATTATTTTTTAAAAATCATATCACTAGTTGATGTCCAATAGAAGATACTCCTTGAGATTCTGAAGTTGGAATTAAATTAGATATGAAATAGAGCAGAAAATGAGATTTTCAGAGCAAAGTTTTTCTCCCTTACATTAAAATAACCCATTTATGTGTGTTTGGATTAATTTTCCCAAGTGGAAACTATCAGTCACTCTGTCTCCCCATGGACAATACATCTGGGGACTATATAAACCCCCTGGACATCAGATGATAAAGATAAATAGGCACCTTCAGGAGATGCTTCATTCCATCTACTTTTGATACTTTTTCAGAGTGTGATGACTCATATCCTGAAGATATATATATATACTTGTACATTAAATACAGAAGTGACTAATGGACTAGTTTACTCAGACAACAGAACTTTACCCTTAGAAGTTTCAAGTTACATTAAGTAAGCCTGTGACTGTCAAAAAAGGAGAGCTATCTGCCTCATGCAGTACTACAGGAAGAACTTTATAATATTAATAGCTTTTTGCAAACAAGAACAAAATATGAGAAGTTCATATAATATTTCCTATCTCCTACTCACAACAAATCCTCATCTTCAGTTGTTTCCTGCAGATCTTTGAGCAGCATGAATCAAAATGCCCAAGTCAAATTACAACACAGCATTCATATTTATTTTTTATAATATAAAACTTGACACAATGTTTGTATCAATATATGTGTGTATATGTACCAGTGTATATATGCTTCTAAATGTGTATGTTTATACTATTGCTCTCCCTGTATATTGTATTTCTGCATGTGTTTTCTCAGATGTCTGATTATGTATAATGTTATTTCAATAGCTTCACATAAAATGTAACCATATTGAGACTTTCAGCTTTTACTTATCCCAAGTTTTAAGTACTTCTCTAGATGAGGTTTCAGTAAAAAAGATTTAATAATAAAAAAGAAGATTTTTTCCAAGTGCTTTCCTTCATAATCATATTTTTAATTTAAGAAAAAATAACAATGTTAATAAAATGTCTTTCAAGAATCCTGAAAATTTTGGCTTAATTTGGGCTCATGTTTACTGTAGAATTTGCATAATTCTCAGTCACATATTACTCCATGAAGTGAAACTCTTATCCACCTCTGTTTCTTCTCTTCAATGCCCAGATTACAAAGCTTGTGCTGGTTATCCAATGGCTTTTTGGATAGGGTGCAAACTAAATGACTACAGGGCTAACTGTTTCCTTACACTTTTCGTTAGTCTTTCTTGCTTATTCAGAAGAACAGTTATATTCTTCCCACATCCTTTCTCAATTGCAAAAGGTCCACAGTACCTTATATTCCTGCAAGTCTAAAAGCCATGTATCATACCTAAAGGTAACAAGGGCAAATGTGGCATCTGATATAGGCACAGTAATTTCAGAGTACTTCTTCAACTGTGGATACTTACAAGCAAATTATATTGACACAATAGCATCATTCAGTAGTAAAACGAGAGTGCAGAATAGCTGGAGCAATCATTTTGAGAGATACACTTTGCCACTTTAATACTTCAAGGAGTTTTAAATAGGACATCCAGTCAGAGTGATTTAACATCTAGATGAGGAACTATCATGCTATTTGTACAAAATAGAACAAGGGGATCACAGATCAGCACAGTTCTCTATGAGGGAAGTCTTTTTATGTTATCAATAACTCTTTCTTAGAGGAATACATCAGCAGTATATTTTGTTACAGTTTCCATGCCCTCACAGAGAAAACTGATGAAATCCAGAACTGAACTTGCCTTCCTTCTTCTCTCTTTCAGTCCTTCTTCTATACTCTTTCCAGTGTTACAGATGCAATTCTCCTTCTTGTGTTCTTATCAGCTCAACCTATATTATTCAGTGTCTCTTATGACACCTATCCTAATTTCTCTCCTTCCCTTAACATTAAATTCTTATGCTTCTCTAGCTGTTTCCACTCATAGTACAAGAATACTCCTCATATCAACACAAATCTAAAAATTTGACTCATTTCTTCTTATCTAGTCCCCCAAGCTTTCACCTAAAAGCAACTAGGATGCACTTTTTCAAGGAAATTTTGCTACCTGGAAATTCCAACTTCCCTTTGTGCCCTAAGCATTTTTAATGTCTTCTATTTCTTTGAAACAACTCTTACTAAGATCCTTTCTCTGGGAAAATTTAAAACCAGTATTACACGTTTATTCTAAAACCTGCCTTTAACCACCCTTTTCTTGAAAGTCTCCTGTCCCTCAGTTTCTGTGATCAGTCATGATATAATTCTTTCCTACTTCTATAAACGTTCTCTTACTGAGTTTCATTATTTATTATTTTTCCCCTCTACATTTATTTCTAAGCTATATTATTTATTAAATCCATAACTGCATATTAAACTGTCATTTATATGGTGCTACCCTGAAAATGTTTCTTGATAATTTGAAAGTTTCTTTTCTTCAAAATAATAGGACTTTATGTGCCTTGAATACTGTGTTCATTTTGGGGCCTTTCACTTCAAGAAATACATTGAGGTGCCGGAGCATGTCCAGAGAAGGGCAACAAAGCTGGTGAAGGGTCTGGAGCACAAGCTTTAAAAGAAGCAGCTGAGGGATCTGGGGTTATTTAGTCTGGAGGAGACTCAGGTGGGATATTATTGACTGATATTGGGAATTAAATATTGGGAAAAATTTCTTCAATGAAAGGGCAGTCAAGCATTGGAACAGGCTGCCCAGGCAGCTGGTGGGATCACCATCTTCGGAGGTATTTAAAAAACACCTATTTGCAGTGCTTAGCAACATGGTTTAGTGATAGACTTGGCAGTCCTGGGTTAATGGTTGGACTTGATCTCAAAGGTCTTTCCCAACCTAAATGATTCTATGAGTCTGTGATTTTCTTTCTGACATTTCTGACATAGTCCACAGCTAGTCATAATGTAAAATCTAGCATAATAAGAAATCTTTTAAACAACTCCCCTCTCATTAACTTTATTCCTTTTTATGTCATAATATGAATAACAACTTCACTTTTCACTTCAGATTCTTCTGCTGAAACCAAGTCCACATATCAATGACTACTCCCAGCTAATCTTACCCTAAGATAAAGCATTTCCTCATCAACACAGAAAAAGCATTCACCCTCTTTTGCCTGTATGGATTAATGTGCACATACCAAACTATCTGTTACTTGGAGTATAAACTGTTTGTGACTTTCTGTTCTGTGGAAAGTGTTAGGGCCTAGTCCACTTCTGGAATTCTAGGAAGGACTACAGTAAGAATAAACAAAACCAAAAATCAGCAACACAATTCTCACTTCATTGCTGCTAAACTAGATCTACACGTGTAGCACAGAACACTGGACTTCCTAATTATTAAAAAAAAAAAAAAAAAAAAAAAAAAAGGGAAAATAGGCAAGGATTAATTTACCTTTTCAATGGGT
>JAVJGJ010000037.1:21771032-21784372 GCA_035590215.1 Microhierax caerulescens | reverse complement strand
TAGTACTAATGCTTAGCCTAAAGAACCAATCTGCTTAAAGTGCGCAGCCTCTGAAAACATATATAAACCTGTAATGGTGTACAATAAAGTTGACATCTTGCTTGCATCAAGCTGTATCCCATCTCTTCATTCGCCGCAGTAATATGTCTGCCATATTTCCTGGATATATTCCTCCTGGTACTGCACAAGCCATATTTGGATAGAAATTGGTTTCCTCACATATATTCAAAGCTTTAAAGCTAAGTTCTATTATAATACTCATACAGAAAGGACATGATAAGACAAAATTTTGTCTTATTTGTTAAGCACTGGGAGGAGAATATAGTAAAAAAAATCAGGGCTGTACAGATAAGTGCAGAGCGAATCACATGTAGATGTTAGGAATCGTATAAATGTAACACGTAATATTTTCTAAGCAAAGCTCAAACTCTTCTATTTTCTCACTTTTAAGTATGACTACTTTCTGAAGGCCTGTAGATACCATGACTTGAAAATAATGGCTGTTATTTATTTGTATGTTTGTTTTCCAAGGTAATGTGCCCTGTGTTTATTGTATATAGAACAAACCATGTCTTCAGATAAATTATTTCAAAATAAAAAAAATGCACACAGTAATACCAATAATTTTCCTTTGGTAATGGTAAAAGTCTAGGCCTTGATCAATGCCACTTATTTTGAAAAGGAATATACAAGTATTTTGCCAAGACAGCTATCCAGAAATTGGTTATACTAAACAACACTAAAGTATTTTTAATAGTATTTTCCTAAAAGTCTACACCGATTCATTTTTTGCAAAGAGACTGATGGTTTGACAAAGGTCATAGGTTTTATTTTTAATTCTTTGAAGAACCGCTAATTTTATAGTTGTATAACTTCTATTAATTAGTAGAATTGCTGTCTTGAAAACTGTAAAGCATTCCAAGTACTCTATAAATTCAAGTAGTTTTCACAACAGTGAAAGGATGAAAGGTAATGGATGTAACTGAATGATGTGAAGTTCTCAGGAGATATTAAGACTATTATGTGGCCAAACAGTGGCACAGGTTTCTCAGAGAAATGGAATCTCCCTCTTTGGAGATAAAACTCAGCTGTGTAGGATCCTCAGCAACCTGGCCTAACTGGACCACTTTTTGGGATACAGGATTGGACTAGATGTCATTCTAAGATTCCTTACAGCTGTAACTGTTCCATGGTTCTGAAAATAATTTCCTTAAATATTTCTCTTTAAAGATCAGAAATAGATTCTACTATCCTCAAACACCAGAGGGCTCTAATTTTTATTATTTTTTTTCAGAAATGATTTGTTATACTTCTGTACATATAAAACTGTGTTTGCATATGTAGCTATATACACACACACAGAATACATATGTGTATGGACGAATAATATGCATGACTTATCTATATAGATACACATTAAAATCAAACCTAAGGAAAGTACCTATGAACTTATTCATGCATATAAATTAATCAAAAATGAATGAATTACATATCCTGCCATAATCACCCCCTCAAGCCAGTCTTTAGGGAAGGAAACAGTTTGCTCGTTAATTTTAAAACCATCATTCTCAGTATCGTCTAATTGTTCGTGTAGATAATGAAGTGCGACTACTCCTGTAAGCTTTTTGTGATGCTTATCTATGTAATATACAAACACCTCATGAAAAAAATTAGTTTACACTCCCTGCAAAGAACAGAATTGCAGTCAACACCATCTTCTACTTTGAGAAAGATCTAGTTTTAAGAAGTCTAAATTTCTTCCTTTTCGATACCCTTCTCCTCCAAAACACACTCATGAGTTGTCATGATCTGCTTGCACAATTATTATGGTCTGCATATCACTACATGATGCAATTATCAAAAAGAGATGCAGTTATCAATAAGAGCAACCAAGAAAGAACTCCGCTCTTCAGAAACTGTCAAGAGTAATGTATTGAATGAGCAGGAACAGTGACCAATGTGTTTATTAGTGGCACAATTAATACAAACCCATGATCGCAGTTTATGCAAAGAACAGCCCATTTAGAAATGCCCTCTTTTCCCTAGGGGTGCAAAGACTCTGGATTTGATTTAAAAACATTCCACCAGAGAAGACATTCAGCAGTGAAATTAAAATGAGTTCAACCATGAACTGATTAAATTTACTAGAATAACTGTACTCAATCCTACCTTTAGAGCATATTTATTCAATGGACAATTGCCATTTAGCAATGTGCTCTGGAGAAAAAAAATAATCTCATTTACTTAATGAATGGCATGCTAGTTCATCATCTTGAGGATGAAATTTATCACAATATGTTTATTTCACAGCAGAGCACAGTATTCATAGGGAGTATGTTAATACTGTTTGGTTTAGATGGCTACCTCGTAGTGCCTATCACCGTAAGAAAATACATCTTATGTTTATGGCCTACTCAGTAAAACATAGTCCCCTTGACTGTGAGCTGTGGGAACCATGCAATTCTTCGTTCCTAGAACCTGGATGAGAAGCAGAATCCTTTAGGAAACAGGCTTGCTGAACTACAGTGTGCCATTTTCAGGTAAGTGATTATTCAGTCCCCTTTCTACCACAACTAATTTTGGCTATCATTATACACTGACAAATTCAACATATTGAAATATAAAAATCAAAGCATTTGTTAACTAAATAAGTTGAAGACTAAGAAACCCCCTACCATTTCTTAAAGAAAGAGACCGTGAAGACAAACATACACCCACATATGGCAAATCACACCTGATTCAGTGAGCTTTTTCATTAATCTTCATTCAAATTCAGTTTTTTTCTTTCTGAGTATCCCAAGACACTATGGACTTTTTAGAAAAATATACTACCGTGTGCGCTGTGTAGCCCATAAAAGTTTAGTAGATATTTTTGTACCATACTTAAAAGAAAAAAAAATATTTTGAGAGGAAATTATCTCAAAAATATAACTTCATAAACATTACAATATACTTTCTTAACATTAAATATAATTTATATCACCCAAAGTGGGAAAATGAATTAAAATGAACAATTCAGATAACAAGAGATAACTGAAACTATTAGACAATTTTTCAGGCAGACTTTTTTAAATGATATTGTGGAGATTCCAAAATATATGACATGTAAATCAATACCATTTTTGTCTGTTTTAACACTTCCACGCTTAATCATAATATATAATGTGGCCCTAATCAATTCCTACAGTGACTGTGGTGTGGTGGGTGTGGAAAGTCTCAAGTTCTGTTAACAAGCTAGGAACACAGTGATCAAGATGGAATGGGATAAAATGCAGGTTTTGAGTCAGGTATAAATAAACTGCATCTGATGTTTTGTATGTCAGTACACCTGTGTCCATAGATGGTACGCAAACACAAATATTCCCAGCTTGTAGTAAGTGTTTTACAAGCAGATATACATTAACCTTACATGTCTTGAGGTAACTGGTAAACATTTAGTTCACAGTAACATAAATTCAGATAGAGATATCTTCAGTAATCCACTAATTTAAAGTTTTATATATTATTCTCTACTTTTGTTACTAAATACTTTGTCACACAGAGATACAAAACATTGATTTCCTCTAACTATTCTTTTTTTCCTAAAAATAGAGATTTTACAAACTCCAACATTTAACTTATTTTAAGGTACTCTGTATTTAATCTGTTCATCCTTACCATCACAAGTTGGGAGCGGGTGACTCCACCAGTGATTTTTTTCACATAGCAAAGGCTCCTCATGACTCAACCTATAACCTGGATCACAACTAAATGAGACAGTGGAACCTATAGAGAAGTCATGTCCATAACGACGTCCATGCACGGGTATGCCAGGATCCAAGCAAGAGTAAGTATTAACAGTTACACCTAGATTAAAAACAAACAAAAACAAAACACATCAAAATAAAGAGTTACATAAACAACCTATAGATTTTTATTATTATTAATAATTTCAGTAATTCAAGGGGGGGGGGCAGGAGGAGGGGCAGGGAAGCTTCATTATCACATATTTTCAGTGAATTATCCTTGGACTATGTTCCTCTGTCTTACCATTATAAGAAGTTATGGATAATAAGTTGCATCCTGACACTGTTGCAGAGAAAAACATAACATAATTTACACAGTATTTAGCCTGGTCCTATGTCAGTAATTTTGTCCCTGATGTTGAAAAGCTTTGATGATCACTCCAAAATCTGATTTCCAGACTTCATTTTTTTTCCTGATCAAACTTCTTTATTCTAGCTAAAATGCCTTCTATTTCTTTTGATATTTATCCTTTAAATATTTACATAGATCAATAAGTTACATAAATAATTCTCATACCTAATGTTACTTGGTATGTGAAATATTCAGAAGATAAAATAATAGCAGAAAAAGGAGTAAAGAGAAGCTGACTTGATAAAGAGAATTTTAATGTCTGCTAAAAAATTAAATCTTTTATATTACTTCATTAACTTCATTAGAAAAGAATCAGGGAAAAACAAAGAAAGAAACAAAAAAATATAGGAATATTTGCAAACTAGAAGATAGCAAATTATAAGTATTCGATGTAAGGTTTTTTATGGGTGTTATTCCTTTTATTCCCACACAAGAGCCATAAAATATCCTTCCTTACAAAGAAATTCAGTGTGGAATAAAATAATTAGCACAGAAAATAAGAACATATAAAAGACTTTAGCTTTCAAGAGGATATTTGAAGAGAGGAATGCTGAATAGGAAACCATTAATCATTCTTACTTTTATCCAGAAAAGGGAAATCAGAATTGGGCTGTACTGTATAATATAAGATGATGAACAAGGAAGAATTAAACAAAAATAAAACTAATACTAGATGTCTGTATATAAACAGAGGATGTAAAGCAGAAAACAAACTACCGAAAATTTATTTTGTGTAAAAATGTTAAAGATGTGTATTCTCAATGTTCTCTGGTAGCATAAATGTAATTGTCACTCTTCACTAATGTAAAAAGGACTGTGGTGTGGTGACCAATTTTAGAAAAAAAGAGATTTTAAAATAAAATTGAAGAATTAATTTATAATTAAAATTCAGATGTTCTTTCCAACTTTAATTGAAACAGTTTGATATAAGCATATTTGTACTAAGAGCAGCTTTCCTCTTTTTGCTTTTCACATTCCCAAAGGGTAATTTGTACCATTTAATATTATTAATTTAGCCAATAATTTTAAGCATTTAGTTGTCTCTGCTGGCAATATTAATCTAGTTTTCTTAATGTAGAAGGACTGCTATCCTTCAACCTTCAGAATGGATGAAAACTTCACCAACTTATCACTTCTTCGCAGTGCAGACGATGATACAAATGGAAGTATGCTGGTGAAGGCTAGGGCAGTAAACAGTTCTGGAATCTTAAAAAATTTTTTTGTCATAAACAGCCAGAACTGACATTCACTGGAGTTCAAATCAGCCCAGTTTTGATCTGGCAAAGTCACCTCCACATATATTGTGTTTAATATCATTAGGAGTGGTCAAGAATAGCGATAATATCCATCAATAATGTAAAAATATTAAGAACATCTGAAAATTGCTTGGTGGTAGTTCCAACAAGTAGAAGTGTGAAACAGAAATGGATATATAACAATGTGTTCATTATCTTCACTAAGCAAATTAGACATTGATTACAGAAAAATATTATTTCACATAAAAATATGACTTACTACAACAAAAGGTATATTTAGGAAGACAAAAGGTAAATGTTATGATAATACATCAATTTATATGAATTTTAACAATTTATAAAGTATTAAATCTTAAAAACTTTCTGCAGTGTAGTTTATATGACTAATACGGGAAAAGGAGTATGTCCATATGTCAGAACAAATCACACATACAGGCCTATATATCCCTAAAAATCCATAATTCAGCAATTCAAAGCTTGATTTTCAGCTCATTAGTGTAAACTGCATTTCCCATTACCTTCAGTTAGAGCTGCAGGTACATCAGTCAGGACAGTAACTCAGTTATTTTTTCAGATTTTCATAATCTTCCTGATGCCATGCAGCTTTACACATACAAAAATGTATTGTGTAACATAATAAAAAGACATTAAAACAACGTCCAGAAGAAAGGCATTTGCTTCCCATTCCCGTTTTCTGATTCTTAAAGCATGGAGTAATACAATGACATCAAATTGTAATTGAAATTACTGGTCATTTCTTTTAAAAGTCATTACTTTTGCAGTTTAACATCATTAAACCTTTCTCATTTTGAGAAATAATAGGAATTTACCAAAGACAACAACATCTGTGCATCTTTGTGTATTTATTAATAGGATAAGCACTGGTGAGGAAATCAAATAATAATACAATTGAGAATTACTTACTTTCATAGTGAATCTTGAATCCATTGTTAGAACGACTGTTGTCAGTTGTAAAGAGAAGATAAATGAAATTGCTACTGCTAAACAGGAATTGTGGGACCTGTGTACCATTGTAAGATCCCAGAAGTGGAGATAATAAATTCGGGCCATCATGAACTTCCAAAACATCATAATTGAGTTCTGTCTGAAATCTGGAATTGAGGAAACATACAGAGGCACAAATATAAGAAGAAGCTAAAACAAATTCAATAACCCCACACAAAGTAAGCCATGTTTTAAAACTATGCTCTTTTCCTGATATTATTATTTTTTCTCCACACCTCCAATTTAAAATATGAATAGAATAGTATTAATTTTCCTTTATAATTAATACAATAATCAAATTTCAGGTTAGTACCTTAGTAAAATAAGAAATAAGCTTAAATTTCTTGAGCTGGTTTGCATTGCAGGAAACAAAAGCCAGAAACATATTTTTTTATCAAAGACTAATATTACTTGCATATACTATTTTACAGCAAAAAACTATTTTTCTTTTTGGAAAAATTAAGTAAATTATAGAGAATATTTTGATACATTATTTTATTATATCTATTCCATTTGGCACAAATATCATGAAGATACTTTGTATTATCAAAGAATCATACCCTGAGCATCCAACCTTAAAATCATCTATAAGCAGGGATAGAATTATTTAAATCTGCTCTGACACTCCAGTGGCTTTCTGCCAGCTGGGGCTCAATCCAAAGTAGTGGCAGAAGTTATGGGGAAAAAAATTAAAATCCTATTTAGAATGCTCTATAAAGCAAAATGGGTGTTTAGAGACAGCATGTGTGCTGTCTCTTTCAAGGAAAAGCTGTGACAGTGCTGTTAGCTATCTCCTTGCTCATCTTGTGTTAGGTGGTATCAACAATCCCAACACCTGTTTGCTATTTTGACAGTGGTTTCTCTCTTTCTTGCTGCGACAGACCATACATCAATCAGACGGCTTTAATGGACTCTCTGATGGATTACTGAAAAACTCTTTTAGAATTGAAAAGAAACAATTAACAGCACGATCCTACAAGGAGCCTTCAGATATTCTTAATTTTCTCTCTGATTCACTTAGATGCCTAATTCAGCTTTGTGAAATGTATTCAAGGAACTGCATGAGTAACATAAATTTACTGAGGAACTCTGTATTGCAGAGTACAATACATTGTATTGTATGTCCCAAGAGTCTGCGCCCAAAGATCTAAAGGAATCTGGTGAAAGACGAGAAGCCAAATTAAACCTCCAAACCTGTGCCTTCTTTTATCCATGTCCCATTCATATGAAATAACATAGAAAAGAGCACAGAAATAAAGTAATAGGGAGTTACAGAAACAAAGAAGGAGGAAGGAAAATTTCTTTTTTGCTAGTTCCCACCTGAACTCACAATGGCATTTTGCTAAAAAGCTACTAGGCAGTAACTTGCTTTTTCCAGTACTTGCTTTTGCCACTAATCCATACAAAACAGAAGCAATCTTGGAACCAATCACTTAGTCTTGCTCTGCTTTCTTAGCTCCTTTATCAAAAGCATAACTGAGACAGAAAGTGTAAAAAGGTTTTGACCTCATAGATGCAAAGCAACTATCAGGCCAGTCAAGACATGATGAAACTGAGTCTTCAAGGACATAACAGAAATCCTCTCAAAAGTACTTGTTGCTCAACAACTACATACAACATCACAAACAGCTAAAAAATAAGATGAAAAAAATGTGTAAGCACCCAAGAAAAAAAAATGTAAGCACAGGTTTTTAGTGAGGTAAATGGAAAGAAATTTGAAAAGGCAATTATGTGCAATGCATTTGCTTGGTTGCTTGGTTCAGAAAAGCGAGCAATTAAAATTTAATTTATAAGGGTGATGTTTATATGATTTTTTCTTTGAATACCTTTCCTCTTGATGCTCAGCTTATCTGATACATTTGCATATCACCTAGTTATTCCCTGATGTGAGAAAACAGTAGGGATTTATAGGAAACTGAATAAAAAATAGGGATTTACAGGAAACTAATAAAAAATACTTTGTGCTCATGTAAGACCATTCCAATGTTCCTTCCTACTTAACTGGTTGCTATTCTCAAATTAACCTGGATGGCTTCACTGCTATGTGAGGTGTACTCTTACGGATGACTCATAAAAATTTGTTCAAGCAGATAGGAGTGAGACAAGCTTGAACACAGGAGGTAACACACTTTTTTATCTTATTTGAACAGGAAAAGTTGCTTTAATATTTACAACATGCATCTTTGTTTCTAAGAGACTGCTGCACAGTGCATACTCATTAGTCAAATGTGACTAGTACTCCAATCAGTAGTTTGCTGATTAACATCCCTAGCATTTAAATACTCATAATTAGGCTTCATGATAAACACTTCATTACAATGAAGAATGGCACTTGCACTTCTCACTTCTATCATTTCAACTCTGCATAACAAGCTACTGATCATGACAATGATCCAACAGATTATCTACCGTAGCTATGCCTGTACAACAGGAGTAAACTCCTTAAGGTATACATGCATGATCATAAAACAAAATACGAAAAAGTTCTTATGACACCTCTGAAAGGACAAAAATTAATATTATAATCATTTGCCTTGTCTGTAGATCACTTTCTTTCCACATACATGTCTGGCTCCATGGCACAGGAACACCTCAGCATACAGTCATAGAATGCTGTATGTGGCACATATGCGATCGTGTAAGAGAGAAGCCATAGGAAGATGGGAGATTAAAAAGAATTAAACTACTGTCCAAGTGATAAACTGATGTAATGGTAAAGGTGCCACTCTGTGGGAAATATGTATGGGTAAGAACTCTTCCCTTCCTCTTTAAAAATCCAGAAAGAAAGGATGTAAAGATTTTAGACATAATACAAATGTTTTGCCCTGGCTGAGAAATTAAAGATCTTTCCAGTAACTGCATCTATTGCGCAAGTCTTACTCTTGGCACAAAGAAAGGCTAGAGAAAGAATCTTTATTTTTCAGGAAAAAGGTAAAATGTAAAGAACTGGGAAAAATACAGCCTTTTTTTTTTTTTTTTTAAAAAAAAAAATCATATAGGAAAGCCATTTCGCTATAGTTTTTAAAGCACAAATTTCTTATTAACAAAATTAACCTTCTGCCTTAAAGTCCAACTGAAGATTTGCAAGCAGAAAGAGCAGAACAAGGACAGTCAGGTTAGAACAAGTCTTGAGAAGAAGCCAAAATAACAAATGCCTCAGAAATTAAATTTAAATTATATGAAGAAATAATAAAGTCTAAGTAAAAACAACTAACTTCAGTGCTTTTCAAAATGTTTTCTTTTGGTACACTATAAAGATTATTACATAACCCAAATAATCAAATAAACTTTTTCTTTCTACCCAAACATGTAATTTTATATCTAAGTGCATTTTTGTGAACATACATAGATGTATTTTCACACGTTTCTGCACAGAAACACATAAACATACACACCCCTATATGTATGTAGGGCCTCTCTGGGCTGCTGCAACTGAGCAATATGCATATCAGTACAATTTCTGGCAAGCGACAAGTCTTCAAAAATGAGCAGCAATGGAAAAAGAAGTGTCGCAATGTCATAATGAGATTAGCTTATAAAGAGGATAGAAGTATTCTGTGATACAAAGAGACCACATCTTGTTCTTACTGCTCTTACCTACAAGAGTAATAGAGGTTGTGCAATTTTATGGCAAGAGGTTAACACATTAGAAGCAAAAACTGTACACAAGAGACTCAGATCTCATGAAACTCAGGAGCAAAGGAGGAAAAACCAGCTAGCACTGAATTTTTCAGATAAAAAGACAAATGTTTTTCACTTTGAAATTACTGTCCACATCAAATGTGCAGTTGAAAATGACCAATTAAAAAACTGAAATTACATTTTTATTTTCAAAAACTTGAATTAATGAAAGTTCAATTTTTTTTTATTTTATTTTGATTTACAGGACGTTAAAGAACACTGATTTTTTTTTTATAAATTTGAACAAATATAAGTTTGACTAATTTCTGTAAGAGGAAGTTATTAACTTCTCTTTTGTATTTTAATAAGTAAAAATTTAGTAAACCTACATTTTAAGCTAATATACAATACTAGTAATTTTGGAAGACTACTTTCATTTCAGATTAAAGATTGAAAATACCTTTGAAATGTCCATAACACCTGTCCTTCGATTCTATAGAATGTCTTGTGAACACTTTGTTATAGGTGTATGTTATAGTACTAGAGAAGTTTTTACAAATTTTATCACAATGAGAAATTTTGACACAAGATGGTAATTTTCATACCCTGCTAACAGATTCTGAATTGTATTAAAATGAAGTGATATTGTCTCTTTTATCTTGAGTGTGACCAAACGTAGTCAATGCTGCATAAATAGCAACTGAAAAGCACTTGCATATTTGCGCACTATAACTTTGATCACCAAAGGCCTTTTTTTACCAGATCATTATCTAACCTTTTAATATTTACAACTAAAAAGAATCTGAAACATCCTTGAATATATGTAGAATACATAGCATTTTTTTAATTATATTTTTTGTTATGCTTTCTTATAAAGAGTTTAAATGAATGCCCATGTCTTGCTATGATGAGAAATTTCAAGTCCTCCAGTACATTTCAATCCTTGGAATCAGGAAGGGACATATGTAACAGGTAGTAATATAGGAAAAGTGGAATGCTGCAGTAATTTGGGGAAGCGGGAATTCCATCCTTACAGCAAACAGTCCTCTCTCAAAAACAGGTCAGCTGTTTTGATAATTATTTTAAGTAGATAAATTTAGTTCAGTTTTCATGGTTGATTCGGATTTTCAGAGTTGAAGATTTCATGGTTTTGAAAGAAAAAAAATACTTCATAACTCATCATAGCAACACAGTTACGAGCAATGAAACATTAGCATAAAACGTGCTAATCTTTAAACACTGACAAAATTTTAACTGGGCCAGACAGGGTTAAATATATGCAAAAGGGTAGGAATTTCAAAACCTTTTCAGTGCATCAAAGTAGAAATTATACTGAAGGTAAAATTTATTCTCTGAAGGCAGTTAGGTGTCTTGGAAAATGCTATCTGATAACACAATTACTTGGGTTTAGATATAGTGCAAATTAATGTTATGGCAGAGCTAATAGAACTCCTGCTTCTGGGTAAAACCTGGAAAATATTAAATAAGAGAAACATTAGCCGAGACCTTTCAAATGTAATTTTGATAGAGTGTCCTGGTTCAGCTTCTATCACCCACTCACAATTCAAGGAATCTTTATAATACCCTGGCCAGCCTGGAGAGAGGATTACTCCACTGGGAGATGAAAAATGCCCACCACATGGAGCTAAAAATGAAACAAAGAGAAAGATATAATAACACAGACTTATATGTAATTCACAATTATCACTTTCAATACAGGACATCTATAATGAACAAATTTAAAAAATCTAGTTGCAGAAGGATGCAACAAGGCTTCAAAGCTGACTAGCACTGTGGGGTTCAGAATTAGATGGAGACAACTGAATTACATACAATAAACTGTTCAGCAATTTCTGACAAAGCTTTTTTTACTGTATTATTAGAGGTATAATCTATTTTCCTATAATAAAGAACATACAGCAAAACACAGTGTTTAAAAAGTGCCATTACCTCTGCTTTTAATTATGAACACAGATTTGAAAAACTTGCAAAACTTTCAGTTGAGTATCAAGCTGGAAACTAGTGATTTTTTTAACTTTGACATGAACCCAGTCATACCACAAACATTTTGCTTGTCATATTGGCAGTTCAAATTCCCCATTCATGAAAAGACATACTTACCATTCTTACAAGATTAGTTGATATTTTTGAAGCACATGAGAAATATATATTAAACACTGTAATATACACGTCTACAAGTAGAATTACTAGAAATAACATGTACTTTTTATCTCAGAAATATTGAGCAAATATAAGCTAGAAAAATGTGTTAAAAGATAATTGAAACCAAAGCTGTTAGTAATCATGTTTAAAATTTTTCAATGGTTTACTGACACTTTAATTACAGGAATAATCTCTCCAGCTGTAGGTATTACAAAGACAACGAGCATTTTTTTTTAATAACAATTCCTCTTAAATAGTTGAAGAGAATCTTGTACAGAATGAGGGAACTCTGCATTAGCTGATCAATGTCAAGACAGTCATAAAGCAAAACAGAGATTCTGCGAAGTACTAATCATGTTTGACATGCTGATTTTCGCTATGGAGAGTGCTAGTCTATCCCATAGATAGTATAATCTCACAGGTGGGAAAAGAAAGAGCTGTAAGACCAATACTGATAAAGGACAGATCTTTTAGCTTTAAGTCTTGTGAAGCTCTGTGCAGATTTTAATTTCATGCATGAATGCAAAGCCATTACATCTAATGGATCTACATGTGTATGTAAAGACAAGTGCATGTGTCAGACTTTTGTGACATCATCTTCTCCTCAGTACTATGGACAGGTGAGGAAAAGACCATGGGAATGCTCGGCATAGTTTTGTTTATTTATTTTCAGTAGGAGATTGATATTCCCTAAGTAGAGAAATTAATTAACAGCATTATCGTGAATTCTAGACATCTAAGAAATGCAGTAATTCTATCACTAGAAGTATTAACATTTTCAGAATGCGTAACAATGATAATGCTTTTCTAGCAATTTAAAAAATCTAGGACATCTTATGAATTGAATGAATATTCATTGTTGTAAACTGAAGATATATTGCTCAGCACAAGTGCAAATATCCTCAAAAGACCACATTTATGTAGCTTTCAATATATTTATTATGCATATATATGAATACACTTAACTTATCTATATAGACAAATATACAAAACAAAAATCGCCTTGATACGCAGGAGACAAGACAGAAAAGCCATTTATTTCTGAATACATTTTCCTCTAGAAGACTAAGATATGTTTTTCTTGAGTTACAATTTTACATATCAAAGAAATAATTTCAATTATCGGTTCCTGGGGGGGGGGGGGGGAAAAATCGCAAA
>JAVJGJ010000037.1:21748620-21770932 GCA_035590215.1 Microhierax caerulescens | reverse complement strand
CCGCCCCCGCCGCCCCGCCCCCCCCCCGGGCGGACCACCCGGCGGGGGTGGATCCCCACCCCACCCGGACGGCCCCACTGCGCTGAGGGAGGGGCTCCCCTATCCCGCCCGGGCGGCACCGCTGCAGGCAGGGAGACAAACCCGGGCCAGCACCAGGGCGGCGGAGGCACCGCACCGCGCCGCGCCCGTCCCCTCAGCGCCTCCTACCTGCGTCCGTTACCGGCGCTGCCCCCGCCGCTCCGCCGCCGAACGGCACGTCTGCGCACGCGCACCTAGCGGCCTCCCGACCCCGCCTCGCGGCCCGCGGCCATCTTACGTCCTGGCAAGCGAAGCCGCCCCCTCCCGGCCGCCATCTCGTGTGAGGTCACCTCGCGGGGAAGCAGCTGAACATCGCCCCGCTGCCCTCAGCCGCCTCATTTCCATTAGCCCCACCCCCGGCGACCTGTTGGCGCGGTAGGGGCGGGCTCCCTGCGGCCCTTCTAGCCGGAGTGGGCTGGCTTCTCTATGATCCATCCGGCTCGCAGGGCGTTAGTCGCCGTAGGAACGTTGCCGGGCGAGGGACAGCCCGTCGGCCGGGCCAGGCCGGACCCTCGCCACCCATGCCAAGGCGGGCAGCGAAGGTGCCCCGCAGTGGGCAGACTGCTGTGGGGCCTGCCAGCCCGCTCCCCGGCATCGCGGGGCCGGAGAAGAGCGGCGCTGGGAAGCCTGAGGTGCCCGCCGGGGGAGGTGGCTGGGCGCTGGGCTTGCGGCGCCTCTTCACCTTAAACACCTGCAAGGGAGTCTCAAAAGAGCGTTGTGCCAAGCTGCAAAATGCTTAAGGAAGCAAAATGATGAATGTGGTAACTCAGGGGGCAGGTAGTCTTCCCCCTAATTCATCAAATGCCATGTTTGCCTCCGAGGCCTTAGTCGTCAGCTACTTACGCTTTTCTCCCAGGATTTGTTTATGTTACATCCCATATAGTTCAAAAATAGAGACCGTTGTTGTCCTTTAAGAGCTCTCTTTGGACCTTTCTCTCAAAGAAATAACTCCTGTTTTCAGCATATTTATCGCCTTCTACCTCTTAGCACAACAGTTCTCATCCAAGTATTCACAAACTTCATCAGGGAAAATTGAGGCAAAAGCCAATTGTTACGTTCAGAACAGGATCATTCCATCCTACTGATACCGGAGGAATTTTACCAGTGTGCTTAACTGTAAATATTGCATCTGTGTATCCATGACATGGCCCAGCTGTACAACGCTGTATTATGTAGTTCAGCTACTAGTAGAATGCTGTGCTGTGTAGTTTAGCTACTAAGTAGAAAAGAACCTGTCTGAAACCAAGACATGAGCCTAGAGTGCTGAAACAGAGCCAGAAGGTCATAAAAAGGATGGGAAGAGGAAGATGATGATGTCCCAAATGACCACCAGAGGACCCCCAACCCATTAGGCCACACATGCATAATAAGAGTGTAGATACAATAGGTAGTTCATGGAACTGTAATGCATATGCTAATAGTTTCTCAGAAATGTCATTAATCGGTATAGATTGGCCACATAAATATAAACAGTGAACAAAGCCAATATGCACATTGAACAGAACTTATCCCCTGTGCCTCCAGCACTGAAAATCAAGAATGGCTGTATTCTAACACTCTTAACTGGGTACTAGAGAGCTTTGTCTCTGATTTTTCAGTATGAGTACTACCTCCTCATGTTTTTGCATATTAGACTTACTAATGGCTTCCTACATTGGTCATTTTTATAAATCCATAGCACAGGTTTTATAATTAAAGAGTGATTTATAGGTATTTCATATCAGCAGTTGAAATCACCTAAGGAGCATGCTCTGCTGCAGCAGCTGTGCTGAGCAATGATGAACCGACCTTGCAAACCCCATCACCCTTTTTAAAACTGGGTGGGGATTTGTATCTGTAAAGGCCGGTAAAACTGCAGGTGTTTACAATAAGGTAATGCTGATCCGAGCCATTTGTATGGCTTCTTAAGTACGACCTACTGAATGAGCAATAAATACCGGCTTTGCTGTTTGTAGCTGAGTGTGAGCAAGGAGCTTAGGGGACTAAAACAAAAAAGTAGTAGGGTTTGTTTCTAAAGTACTCTGTGGTGGGCTACTTTAAAGTTTACAGATTTTCTTTAAGTGTTAAAAATAGTGTTTTGCTGCTTTGAGAAAGAGCCTGAAGTTTTGGTGAGTGTTTTTGAGTTGTTATTTTTTTCTGGGTTGGCTTTGCATGCCGATTTTAGCTGTTCTTTTACCCATGCCTTTCATCCTTACTATGCCTGAGGTTTTATGTTCAAGTTCTATTTTTTTTTTTCTCTATAAGGCATCTGACTAGCTAAGACATGGACCTTTTATTAGTTTTAGTATTCTTGTCTGTAGGCAGTTGGACTTAAAGGTCCCTGTTTGAACATGCAATGCAATTGCTGAAAGAATGAGCTGACTGTTTTTTTTCCTAACTACAAGGGCATGTTCAGACAGGTAATTACAACCCTGGTTATTACAGGAAAGCCTCTGCAAGGTGTAATTTGGTATCTTAGTGTATCTCCTAGCTCTGCCTATGTCACCAAGATACATTAGTGAAAAGAAACAGTAGAAAGCGTGCTACCTTCTTAAGATCATGTTGTGTATCCTATTCCTTCTCGCTCCTCAGTTAAGTGAAGGCATCATCGTCATTGGCTTTTCTTGTGATGTGAGTACATGCACACCAAACATCTGTTTTCTGCACTTATGACTAAAGACTGATTATGTTGTAATGTTTTACTAGTTAAAGTAGCAAACCAAGACTAGTGCTAGCTTAAATGTTTGTAGTAGCAATGTACAGCTGAGGTGGTTTGCACTCTGCTTGGCTTTTTGAAAACACCAGTGCTTAAATCCCCCTGGAGGTACCTTCTTCACCCTGGCATATTTACTGTGTTATGTAATAGATGTGAGTCCATGTATAAGCACGCTGATTCATGTCAGCTCTAGCCTGTAACATTTTCCTAGCATCACCTGTTTGTGAGAGATACTAATGTAAATTGTTATTGTTGTATGATAATAGGTTTTAAACTCTTTAGTTCTGAAAAAAATGGCATAGAGAGGCTTCTCTGACTGATTGTGTTCTTAGAAATACAAGAATGCCTTTTGATTTCTATTTAAAAAGGAAAATCAATAGCGTTATTTGTGAGCTATGTTCTGTATTGTCTAAAGACCATAACAGAAGGTAGTTCTATTTTTTTTAAACTTACTACAGAGTTATAGATCAGCAGATGCTGCAGCTGTTTGCCTTGAGGGATGCAACAAGAACAGTATTTCCACGGTAATTCTAGCTCAGGTGGTTGAACTTAAGCGAGAAATAGTGTGTATTGCTGTTATATCAGAAAACATTTTTTTTTTTTTTTTTTACACTAAAGGGATGATATATAATATAACCCCAAAGTCAGGATAATCTCTTTCCCACCCTGTCCCACTGTTTGGGGTGTTGATCCCATGGGAAGTGCATAAGGCGTTATGCCTTTCTCACTTCTAAGCATGCACCCTCGATGCAGGATGCACAGGAATGGGATGCAAGTGTAGTTAAAATGCAAATGTTTGCTGTGACATTGGATGCTAGTGTGTGTCAACAGAGCAAGCCCACTGTGGGCATGAAGTCCCTCTGGAGAACCAGGCTATGTAACCAGCTAAGGCCTTTGCAGAATACCAGGAGACTCTCCCAAGAGCACTTCAAGGGCAAAGACTTCTATTCAAGCAGTTGAGAGAGTGGGATGCTGTGAAAGCACAAAAACAGCATGCAAAATGTGTTGCTCTGCCATGTGCAAACTGTGTGCGAGATAACAAAGCGCCTGTATGTAACTAGATAACTAGAGCTAGGCAGAGGAATCAAGGCTAACGTAGAATGTTTTGTCTTGGAGTGTGTGAAGTAAGCAATGTATAACCAGGAGGAACCAGTTAATTATAGGGTGTCTGAAGCAACTCTTGCAGGGTAGAACCTTGCAAGGCTATCCACACCATAACAGTAGTAACAGGTAAGGCTGAGATTGCCTAGGTAATGGTATTGGAAGCACCAGACTTAGTTATGGTTGTAGCAAAACTGAGACCAATAGGGAAGAAGTAATTAGGGGTGGATTGTCTGTTTGGGAGGAGACTGGGGGAAGGGAGTCATGAGCATGGCAAAAAAAGTGCATCTTGAAATGAAAGAATAAGATATGAAATGAGACAAAAGAATGAATGTGAGAGCAGCTGACTGCAGGAGTGCAGACATTCACTGATGGTAGTGAAGCCTGAGGACCTGGATCAGCTGGGATGTTGGGAAGATGCTCTGTAGACAACCTGCTGGACTCTCCAGGTCTATGTTGGAAAGACTTGGTGTGGGAGGGCAGAGCAAAGAGGGATAAACTTGCACCCTACTACTAAGTGGTATGGGAGGGAAAGGTGACACAGCCATAACTCAGTAGCAGTTTTGTGTGGTTCATAAGACTTGATTAGTAGCTTTATAGTTGTGTGCAAAATGATACAAATAACTATGAGATACCAGTGGTGTGTTAATGAGGTTATTGATCATTCAGTTGACCTATTGGTGTGATTGATAAAAGTTAAGTCTGAGTCAGTTGTCTCAAGACTGCAATCTGAAGGGGAACAGCTGGGCGGGGGAAGTGACAGCTGGGGGCTGGTCTGGGATCTCCTATTTGGAAGCTTGAGCTAACTGATACTGAGATCTCTTTAAAGAAGAGCGTGTGTGGATGGTGGTGATGGATATCAGATGAACTGTTAAGTGAGAGTAGGTGTGGGTCTGGTTGTGCAGGCTGTGTTTGAACACAGGGGATCCTTGGGACTCTAAATGCTATGAAGCACAGGTTAAAATATGCTTGATTAAGGAAAAAAGTAGTGTCTAGGTATAGAGCTGTGCCTGGAAAAGGGTTTGTGTGAGGAAAAAGGTGGCGGCTTTTGGAAGGGCTGACTGGGATCCTGAGACGTGGGGCACAGAGATTTGAACCTCTGGTGAGGTTCTGATGCAAAGGGTGCCTACAGTGGTTGCTAGGAAGAAAAGACTGATGATGGGAGCTTTAATATAGCAGAAGTTAGGCTATGCTGAAAGGAGGGCACATCGAGGAAGGAGAATGTGTGGAGTGTGTCCAAAATCTAGACCCTGGTGCAGCAGACAGGGAGAGGCTGAAGGGGTGACAGTGTCAGAATTGCTTTGGCAACAGGCAGGGGTTTCCAAAGCTTTTCCTGCTGATGCAGTGTCCCTGTGGTAACACTCACCATGTTTTATTCCTGGCAGTGCAGCTGTTTCAGACCTGCAGTGTTATCCAGCAGCTGCAGTGAGAGCAGGAGTGGCTGCTCCAAACCTCTCTGTCAGCACTGAGTTGTATTTTGACCACTATTTGAACAATTATGCAAAGGGGTGGTTTTTAGATCATCAGAATCAAGTAAAGACTTGCTTTGCAATGACTAGGGCTTCTGTTGGTGTTTTGACCTCATACAGAGCCTGGGCTTTGCACAGACCTCAGAAATAAATGCCAGACCCATCCTAGATTTCAGTGCTTTCTGGGAATGGTGCTTTGAATAGCTGAAATGGACCTACTCCCTCTTCAGAGGGCCTGTATAAGGGGTGACTGACTGTGATAAGCATCAGCTGCTGCTTCTGCAGTGACCAGTGCCAGCTGGAGCTCTTTTCTTCGTGATGCACTAGTAACAGTAGAGTTCAGAGGGAGAAGGATGAGGACTGGGATCTTCTGGCTTAAGAAACTAAATCCTTCCTCTTGGCTGAGCTGAAGGGGTTGTTCATGGTGCTGGGAGTAATTCTGAGCCCACCTCTTGGAGGGGAGCATCAAGCACAATATGTTTTGTATGAATGCTCTCTCATCAAGGTGGCAGCTTGCTCTTCCTGTGGAGAGGGAGCTGGTGTGTCTGAGGTCCTCTAGGCTGGCCATCCCGAAAGGAGCTCTGGTATCAGCTGTGCTCATGGTATCTTTTCACTTGGCTTAGGCAGCTGTAAGAATTTGGACAGTGAAGTAGCTGCTGAGGGAAAGGTCCCTTCTGTGGTGTGGGGGGAAGAAGGGTCAGGTCCCCAGCATTGCTGGGGGAGCTCCTCAGACTGGGTGAGTGGTATGGGGAGGGGGCTGCTTGCAGGCCTTCCTCCAGTGCCAGTTGTTCCTCTGGCACATGGAGTGCTACAAACACTCCTCCTGGCTGAAGAGCCTTGTAGACCAGCATTTTTTGCATTCTGCAAAGCCTACATACTGGTGCCCTGCCACTCAGGGCTGCTCCAGGCTCCTCAACTCTGCTCACAAAGCTAAATTTTTTTTGTTAGACAGCTTCAGAGATTAGTGGGTGAAGGAACTGGTCCAGTCTGGAAACTTGTCCTGCTGGCAAGGTGAGGGTGTCACCACTCAGCTGCTGCTTCTGTCCAGCTCTGCACCCCAGGGGCAAGCAGGGTGGCCCACAGCTATCTCCATCTGTCTGCTGCCCTGTGCTGCTGCTTTCTTTGATCCCATCAAAATTGCTTTCGTATTTTCCTTTTATTAAAAACATATGAAACAGTCTGGGTTGGTGGGGTTTTCCTGTTCCTACTAATCTCATAAACTTCTTCAATCATGCAAGTGCTTGCAAATTGCTGTTCTTTAGTGAATCCAGCCACTTCAGTAAAAAATGTCGCAAGTAGGGACATTTAGTAAATTGGACATTTAGTAAATTGGGGGTTCAAACTATTACTTTATTTATTTTAACTAAAATGGATTATGTAGAATCTTAAGTATAGAAAAGAGACTTAGGAATAATGCTATTAAAAAAGATTTTTCACAGTTGCTCTGACTTGCATGACTAAGCATTACTTGTGACCTTATGAATAGACCTAACCAGGCATTCTTTGCTGAAAATACATGATAAGGACCTGATAAGGTATTGCATTCTATTGTAGGGAAAAATAAAGTCTAGAAAAATAGGACAGAATAAGAGTTGACTTTCGCTAGAATACCATAACATGACAGCATAAACTTGTAAAGCCTTATTTAGCATAACCGATTATAATTTAGAACCTGTGTAATAGAAGCTATATTATTCATTTTCTGCAACAAATACATTTTCTGTGACCATCAACAAAGCAACATTTAAAAAGAGGAAAGCATTACACAAAACATTCTCAAACTGGTGACCAAAGTTGTAAATGATGAGCAGTCTATAATTTATTTATTTTTTAGGAATTGCTCACTGTTTTATGGAAGATGAAACTGCAAAATGTATTAGCCACTCAAATCAAATTTGAAGCCACTCAAATCAAATTTGACATTAAAACTCATTTTTCCGTCATAAAATCTTTTTGATCATACCTATAAATATGTTCTCAACATGAGGCAAAGAAGAAAACAAGCAACATACATTTCAGTGCCTTACACAGGCAGGCAGAAGCAAAATTCATTGCTTCTCCACAGTGTCAGCCATGAAGAAGTAGATAGCACCTTTTGCAGGCAGTGTTAAATCATACAAAACAGACAGTAAAATTGAACCATTTACATCGCTCTCTTTTCCATTACCACCTGTTGTGTGGTACAGATGTGCACTGATGCAACCTGGATGAGAAAGATTCATTTGTCAAAAGAGTTAACAACAGTATCAAACACTGGACATCCCTTATTCTAGACAAAGTCCTAATAAAACTACCCATTCTTCCTCTGTTATATAAATAAGAATTGAACATTGGATAAGTAGATGCTCCCAATTCAGCTTAAGAATAATCAAGCAAGAGTTGTGTATCTCATTATATCCCCTTGTAGAGGAGGATACGGTCTTCAGAGGTCTCAGAACAATTATTTACTCTTTTTAAGCTATATTTCCACAAAATGCAGAAAATCTGGCCACACTAATTCCACTCCTGAAGGGAGGGCACTGTACTCTGTAGAACAGAACTTTTTAACATAACTGAGATGTAAAAGGTATCAAGAAGCAGATTCTAAGTTGCAAACTCCAGTAGAAAGTGTTAGAATGGGTGCCTCGGGGTTGAATGAAGAGACAACAGGGTTAAACCGAGAATGTTTGTCACCTCTAATCTTATCTCTTGCACATGGGTATGGGCCAAGAGTGGGATTTGTTCATTTGTACAAATAATTAGAGAAGAACATGAAATTCAGTGTCTCTGTATGTGTGTGTATATATACATATAAACTTTATTATAAATAATAATTAAGTAGACCTTATATACAGTAGGAACTTATTTACACTAGGAAAACACAATGTCTCCAGTTAGAAGTGTGCTTAAATACTTTGTTGGTTCTAATGAATATTGGTGTAAATACATTATCCTATAGAACTATAAATGCATGACAGAACTGTTGTTATCATGAGCTTCTTTGCTTAATTGCTAATTACAGATTTGATCCAGCCCAAATTAGATTTGGTGAACTTCTCAGGATCTGAATCCTCAGGGACAAAACACATTTTGTAAAGGAAAATCTCACAGGGTTGATTTTTCTTTTTTCCTTTTACATACTTGTTTCTTCTTAGTTTTATGATCGTTTTCTAAACAAACTCATCAAATGACCCTGGAAGCCTCAGAATTCACACACAGCTGACAGAATGAAGCTGGAAATTTTCCCCTGGATTACATTTTGTAAAGTGAAGGATGAGCTTTCATTGTTTCTTTGCCAGGCTGTCCTGGGTTCGTCTGGGATAGAATTTATTTTCTTCCTAGTAGCTAGAGCAGTGCTGTGTTTTGGATTTGGTGTGAGAACCATGTGGATAGCACACTGATGGCTTTGGTTGTGCTAGGTGGTATTTATACTGGATCAAGGACTTCTCAATTTCTTGGGCCCTGCCAGTGAGAGGTCTGGAGGGGCATGGTAGATTCAGGGAACACAGCCAGGACAGCTTATCTGTGCTGGCCAAGGTGATATTCCATACCGCATGACTTCATGCTGAGTATGTATAAGCTGGAGGAAGAAGGAAGGGGGCATTCAGCGTTACGGTGTTTGTCTTCCCAAGTAACTGTTACATGGGATGGAGCCCTACTTTTCTGGCCCTTTACCAAAATATTTCAATACTCACTTACAAAGCAAAAGACATCTGTCAGGAGACCTTCTGAAGATGATGAGAGATGAATGGATTGAAAGCAGTTCTGCAGAGAGATCCTGGGGGTATCGGTGGATGAACAACTGGACACAAGCTGGCCATGTGTGCTTGCAGCCAAGAAAGCAAATCATACCCTGGGCTGTGCAAAAAAAAACATGGCCAGCAGTTCGAGAAAGGTGATTTTCCCCCTCTGTTTTGCTCTCATGAAAGCCCACCTGGAGTACTGCATCCAGCTGAGGGGTCCCCAGCACAAGAAGGACATGGACCTGTTAGAGCAAGCGAGGAGGGCCACAAAAACAATCGGAGGGATGGAACACCTATCCTATGAAGAAAGGCTAAGAGATTTGTGGTTGTTCAGCCCAGAAAAAAGCAAGCTACAGGCAGACCTTATTATGGCCTTTCAATATTTAAAGAAGGCTTAAAGGAAAGACAGAGACTTTTCATCAAGGCCTGTAGTGCTAGGACAAGAGAACAGCTTTAAATGGAAAGAGTGTATATTTACATTGGACATAAGGAAGAACTTTTTATGATGATGTTGGTGAGACACTGGAACAGGCAGCCTAAAGGAGTTTGGATGCCCCATCACTGGAAGTGTTCAATGTCAAGTTACAGAGGGCTTTGAAGACTCTGATTTAGTGGAAGGTGTCCCTGGCCATGGCGGGGGGATTGGACTAGATGACCTTTAAAGGTCCCTTCCAAACCAAACCATTCCATGAATACATAAAGTTACTGCTGGAAAGATGGAGTCATGCAAATTACTACTGCATATAGATTTAATACAGACTTGATCCAGTTTCCAGTGAAGACAAGGGACAGTCTTCAACTGATTTAATAAAGAATTGGTCAGAAACTCAGGAACTTTGCCTACTGGGGGTGGGGGGGAAGATAGAAAGATAATTCTGCTCCACTAACAATTTATTTAAGAGTTTACCTAAACAATCACATGACCTGATCTATGAACACACAGCCAGCTTTCAAACATTGCCAAGGAAGGACACTTCACAAGCTCCATGGGCAACCTATGCTACTGCTTGGTCACCCACACAATAAAAAAGCTTTTCCTGATGCTCAGATGGAACGTCCTGTATTTCAGTTTGTTCCCATTGCTTCTGGCCCTGTCACTGGTCACCACTGAAAAGACTCTCTCTGGCTCCACCTCCTTTGCACCCCCTCTTCAGGTATTAAAATACATTTATAAGATCCCCCACTGAGCCATCTCTTCTCCAAGCTAAACAGTCCCATCTCTCTCAGCCTTTCCTCAGAGGAGAGATGCTCCAATACATTAATAATTTTTGTGGCCCTTCATTGAACTTTCACTTGTATGTCTAAGCCTTTTTTGCACTGAGGAGTCCAGGACTGGACAGAAACTCCAGGTATGGCCTCACCAGTACTCCGGGTACAGGGGAAAGATCAAATCCCTCAGCCTGCTAGCAGTGCTTTGCCTTATGCATCCCACGATGCCATAAGCCCTCTTTGCAGCAAGGGCACATGTTTAACTTGGTGTCCACCAAGATCCCCAGGGCCTTTTCCGCAAAGCTGCTTTGCAGCTGGGTGGCCCCCACCATGTATCAGTAGAGCCTTGTTCCTTCTCAGGTGCAGGGCTTTGCACCTCCCCCTTGTTAAACTCCCTGAGGTTCCTATTAGCCTATTTCTCTAGCCTGATGCGGTTCCTCTGGATGGCATCACGACCCTCTGGCGTATCAGCCACTCCTCCCAGTTTTGTGTTGTGGCAAACTTGCTGGGTATACTCCACCCATTCACCAATATAACTGTTTATGAATGCAATTATCAGAAAATGCTGAACTTTTTTGATTACTAACATCATGTAATTATCCATTTAGACAGACAGCAGAAGCATCTTACTTTGCAGGAAGAGAAAGCTGCACCACAGGGTTTTATAATACCACTGTTCCAGTGAACATTATGCATACAAGGCTACACAATAAAAATAAATAAGCTACATTGTGTATCACAAAAAAGTTGTTAAGGCCTTACTGTACTGTTGACAGGCATGTGTCTCAACTAAAAAAAGTGTGAAAAATACAATGTTTTCTCTCAAAGACATTGCTATTCCTTAAATTTTCTCTTTTCTTTTTTTTTTTTTTTATCCAATATAGTCTGTAAAGCATTTTCATTGCTCATTTTGACAAAATAGCACACTATATATAATTGCCTATATCATTCTGGACCTCTCCATTACAAAAATATATTATTTTTTCTCCTTGACACACCTTCAAATTGAAGATCATGAATTATCATACATTTGTCTGACCTTCATTTTTCTCAGTGGATTATCAAGCTCCTATAATAAAATGATGAACTGTTGTAAAGAAGTAGTTTGTATTTTTAAGGACATAATAGCCCATCTTTCTCTTACTGTGCAGGAAAAAAAGGGTTTCTAAAAGCTATATAAAGTTCAGAATTCAATATGTTGCAAATATTTCTAAATATGCAGATTCAGACTTTTTTCCCCCCTCAGTGATGGTTTTAACATAGTGATTTTTTTCACCTTTTTAATTGGAAGTCTCTTTTTTTCATACTACCTTCAGCAAACAGTACCACTAAAACAATAAGGTATTTAAACTCATATTCACCTCAGCAACCAAAAGGTTAACTCTCTAGCATTTATCATCCCTTCATTTTATTGTATATAACCACTTATACATATTCATAATACATATGGAGCCTATAAACTACAAAATACATCAAGAATAGGAATACCAGATGGCCTTATTCGAAGCCAGTATGGTACCACATTTGGAATACAGTATTGTGAAACTCATACAAAGCTCCATTTTCTCATAAAATTTACATGAAACTATTAAAGAATATCTCTGGAATACAAAAACATAACTATCTACAAAAATACTTCTATTAATATTATATTAGAAATAATGCCTTTATAAGACTGCATAATTTCGAAGTAATTTCTATTTGTATTTGGGATCTGACAACAATATAGTGTTTTGCTGTTGGTTTGTGTTTTTTTAAATGAACATCCTTCTTACCCTTCCCCTGATCATGGTTTTTCCTGATGCCTACAGTGCAAGATTCAATAGATCTTTTTATTTGACTTCCATCACCACACGCTGTTTTCCTAGACCAAACAGTCCTTCCCTTCAGAATATCTGGGTGACTGGGCTTACCTTAAAGTGCCATGGCTTACAGAAAATAAAACTCTCCAGTCATCTTACCTAAGAATTGTTTCCCTGACCTTTTTTTATATTGATTTTCAGCCCCTGTTCTTTCTTCCAGTTCAATTTGATGGTTGCTTGACAGATTCACACCCCTTGTTAGTGTGTTACAGACAAAACAGTAGAAATATAACATAACTAGAGGTTGTCATCAACCAGAATCTCTTTGTCAAGCTCAGGTCTATGTCAAACACTGAAAGACAATCTTAGCCTGATCTAAGAATTCTCACAAAGTCATTTCTATTCATTTCTCTGTATGGCAAGGTGCAGGGGTTGAGGCAGGAAATTTCTGTATGTGAGTATGAAGAAATCTTTGAGGATGACAGGCTAATCACTGATCATCTTATAGATTCATAGTTTTAGACCCTTTTTTCAAAAGCTTATCACCCATGTAACAGAACAGCAGGATATTAAGCATTACAGGAGTTATGCAGGAAGATGAAGGTTAGAGCTGCAGCACAGGCATAACACCATAATATTACCAGAGATTATGGGAAAGTCTTCTATATAACCCTCACACAAAAAGGATGAAAGGCATAAGGACAGGAATCCCAAATTCAAAATAATCAAGGAACAGCAAAAGTAGGGCTTCCCGCCACCCACCACCCCCTCTCTCTGAGTTAGTGCCTTCAAATACAGAGCATCATCCAACTCCACCCTCATAAGGTGAGCAGGACTGGACTGTGACAGCAAAAGGGTCTGGTGACGGCCAAGTGAGCATCAGATGAATGCAATTTGATGAGAATGAGCATGCTGAGACCAGCAGAGAACAGGACTGGAGACCAGCACTCTGGTGGCATTGCTGAGGCAGGGACCAACACCTCCAGGCTGAGCTGAAATGGGATCCTGGGCCATGGGCAGGGCTGGAAGGAAGCCCCAGCAGAACCCCGTCATGATTGCCCTCAAAAATGGGTATGCTGACCTTATCCATCTGCATCACATTTATTATTAAACAGGTCTCTCCTATATATTTTAATAGTTGACATCTCTGCAGTGGAAGGAAAACTGTCACATTCAGTGGCTCTTAAGGCAGTGTGTGGAGTTTGTCTTTGACTTGCAACATATGACAATGAAATTATGAGGTATGTGTAAGGCAAGTAAACATCACCTTATATGTGATGACAACGTGTTACAGGCAAATGTGTACACAGTCAATAAAAATTCTGAACATCCCAGCAGACTAATTACATTATTAGATTAAAAATATTTTCATTTGTCTACAAATCTTATGTTAAATTTAAAAACTATATCTAATTCTACAGTTGATAAACACATCTAATTCAAATACACCAGTGCCCCAATCTCTAGGATTCCAATATAGGTTTCATCTTGTGCATGGACATTTAAAAATATTCCAATTAATGTGAATTATAAATGTAACATTGAAAATGCAACTCTATATTTTTTTTAGCTATGTTATACATGAACCTTAAAATAAAGCAAGGGCATGACAGCATATACTAATCCTGTCTAGGGAAACTGACCCACCTTATAGCTATGAAATGATAACAATTTATCAGAAGAGTAAACTGGAGTCACCATTTGTTATATATAGTCAAAGTCATGTATTAAAATCAAGCAGATTTTGTTAGGAAGGCAGTTACATAGTGAAAATAAGAGCCAAGCTTTTATTTAAAATAAAAACTAGCAAACTATAAATCAGAGATCATATCATTATTAAATCATATATTTTTTAAAAAAGCAAAACATTGCCAGCAACTAATTCTTCTGTTTTTCCTTTTTGGTGAAGCAATCTTAAAAAAGACAATTAAGCAAAAATTATATTTTTATATCTATTAGTATAAACAAGTCAAAGGAAATATGTGTAACACTATGCTTTAGAGGTTGTGATGTATAGAAGTACTTAATTTCTATAAATACGAAGATCAATTGCTACAAGAACCTTCCCCAGAAGCCTAGGTGTCACTGTGGACAGAGGAAACGTAAGCACTGCACCAGATTGCTAAAACCTCTCAAATAGTTTTAAATATAGCTGAAGATCTGAAAAAAAGATCAGCATCTTCATTTTGATCCAATATTGTATCAAAAAATATCACTGAACACTCAAATTTAAATTGTTCATCTGTCTGAAGTAGGAAGTGAATAGCTCTATTTTGAAGAAAACCTTCTATATGGAACTGTGTAAAAATAATTTTAAAAACACAACACCAAACAAAACAAAAATCACAGGCTTCTTGACTGCTCTAAGAACTTTCAGTGACAAGCTGAACAAGAGCTTTAAAGAGATTTAAATATCAAAGTTGAAGAACAGAAACCTTCAATATGCTAAAATAAGGTTCAGTGAAAACAGGTTTTTCTTATGTTCCTCTTCCCTGCTATTTCATTCTCCCAGATATTAACAAGGCCAGTCATGATACTGATTGGAATGGAATTCAGAAATGCAGAGATGAGTACTAGTGGTGCATTGCTAGCACTGAAGCTCATTGCTTTAAACGGATTCTCAAATTGGACAAATACATGCTTTAAAAAAGAGTTTTTTAAAAAACGCAGGAGTGATCCTTTCAAGGATAAAATGTTTTTGGGAAACTGTAGTTCCACCAGTGCCAATTGAGAGCTACCTGAAAGTATAACAGAGTAAACTATTCCCATTCCAGTCCTAATAGGTTTCTTAGATGAGCCTTCACTGTTGCAGAGGTTATATAGCAGTGCTCGCATTACTGATGCTTATGACAATTTTTTCTGTGTTTTTCTTCTGTTCTTCTAACTGCTATGAGAAAAATTGGCTCCTGCAAACAGGTTTATAAAAAAAGCTCATGCCTCACCAGACTCCTTTATTAAGGACTGGGTTTTACAGGAGCTTTGCACAATCCCTTTGCAAAAATCTGAACTTCATTTGGTGACCACTTAACAAGACGTTACAGGAAGTTTTCCTGGATCAGAAAGAAATATTACACTTACCTCCACACTTAGGAATTGGTCCACTCCACATTACTTTTCCATCCATTAGCATGCAAGTAATTGTTTCAGTTCCTTGTGTTTTAATAAATCCTTCCTCACATATAACAGAAATTGAGCTCCCCAGTTGAAAGTTGTCACCAAAACGCCGAGCATTGATTGGCACTCCAGGATCAGGGCACTCATTATGTCCAAATGCTTAAAAAAAAAAAAAAAAAAAAAAAGACGGGGGGGGGTGGGGGGGAATAGTGTGTCAGCTCTTGCAAGTAAGATGACATTCTTAGGATTTTATTCTGCTAGTAAGAAAATACAAAACATATTAGGAAACAATTAGAAACAAAAGCCTGACTAACAGCAGAACATGTAACCTAGTATAAAATTTGCTTAAAATATAAAAAAGTACACCTGCATGGATCTTAGAATGGATGTTAGTGCTGACAGATTTCAGTGATGGCTAAGTTCTCCTTTCCAGCAGCCCATCCTATTCAATGTTACAATGGGCCAGAAGCATCCATCAGAATATGACATAATAATTTTAGTCATCTTCTGTATTTTCAATTCACCATCACAACCATTCAAGCCACACCGACCTCAGCACTCCTGGTACTGCCATAGCCTATTTTGTTTCCTGTACTGAAAGCCAGTGAACAGCTATCAAAGGGGTGATGTTGGCAAAGAAACAAAACGCCTGAAACTTTAACCATATTGTTATGTTTAAGGTCAAAGAAATTACTAGTATGTATAAATCCTTCCAAAATTTCAAGTTTATCTATGGGCAAATTAAACAAATGGTATTTTCCTCATAAACACATAGATACTATAACAAAGATAGTCCATGTCTTTTACTACAGAATACAGCTTACACTGGAAGAACAAAGCAGCTCATCTTCCACCAGAAGTGAGCAAAGTCATATTTATAGCAAAATCATTAGATGATATGTATTAATTAGTCACTATATTTTGGGTTTTTTTTATTTATTAAGAAGAAAATTGCACATAAATGTTAGAATTTTTAAAATGTTGAATTTTCAGTGAGAAAAAAGTACTACAAACACAATATCCATCACCTTCATATACGATGACTGCAAATTATATCTTCATTAATATATTTACATATGGAGACATCAGAAAGGACTATGTCCTAAATGGTAATTTGCACAATATTTTTCTATAGTATTACTAATATTTCTGCTAGACAAAACATACCCATGGTCCCCCATGAAATTTTCCAAAATCTAGTATTTCATTAACTTAGCAGAAAGACTTCTCAGCTGTTGTCTTACAGAAATATTAAGAATCATAATAACAGACTAGAGAAATTATTCATTGACGTTTTGATTTAGGAAAACTGAAATGAAATATATATTGAAATGAAACATATATTGAAAATGAAAATAGTGGGTTTTTTGAGGAGTTGTCTACCATTTGAGGATGGCATTTAAAAAAATGAAACAATCCCATGCTTCTTCATAGAAAGGAAAAAAGGCTTTAGAAAGCCTTTTCATAGGGGTTACAAAAACTTTTTCAATACTTTATGCACAGTCATCACTTTTAGTGAGCGGATTGACTGCCTGTAGATAAACTTTGACTCCAGGTATAGCTTGGTTGTGTATGACACCAGTTTATTTAGGCTGTAAAATAAACCCATCGCTCTATATTTCAGCTCAGGAACATGGAGTTGTGGCTGCTACCACTGGTCCTATGGAAGCAGCTGTACTGTATAGGATGGCTACGGGAGGCAAAAGAGTGGAAGAGAACTCTTCCCAATAACACCAGTCACTTTCTTAGCCTAGCCTAGCTGCAGTTATATTATCTGATGAGTAAAATTCAATCTAGCTATACTTCAGAAAAGCTTCATAGTGGAGCTGTAATATTATATACAAGCCTTCCTAAAAACATTAATATTTTAACCATCATCAATAATTCAAGAAACTATTGAAGAGTTCCTTATGCAATACTATATGTAAAGAGGAAATCCAATCTTCCTGGCATTTATACTCATCAACTACCGTGATTGCACAGCTACTTTAAGTAGTATTTGGAAAAAAGCCAGGCAGCATAATATTAGCACAGGGTGATGGTGAAGAGCTTTTAGTTCTAATATTAACTGAGAAGGATGTTAAAACCTACATTTTGCATTAATATATATATATGTGTGTGAAGGGGAGGAACTGCAGTGATCTCAAGAGATAGAAGGCAGGAACGAAACTAACCATAACTCATCTGTCCTGGTCTGCTTTGAAAAGTCCTTGGAAATAGTGCCAGAAAAGAGTGGCCCACTGGTGTGATTGTTTTGGTAGACTGCCCTATCAAGAGTTTTAGCTGATAAGTCTAGCAATGGCTTTGGAGTAAATGTAACCATTTCAGAGGAAAATATCCCAGAAGAAACAAAAGTTAAGAGAATTTCAAATAATAAAGAGATACTTGATTAAAAAAAAAATAAAATCTTAAAAAATGTTCTAAGCCATGCAAACAACTCGTAGATTATTGAGTACTATCACATGTAAACTCATAGTGCTGTGTAGTACATAAAAGTTTGAAGAATTCTATCCTGGGAAGTACTGAAACTGAAGAAGTGTAGCAGACAGGAGCACCAGCAAAAATGTGCTGTGATGGACATACCCTATCACAGCAATAAGACAGACTAACGCAGTCTTTGGATATAAACCTGGCATCTAGGATTCTCAATGTCTTGGTCTACGGAGCTAAAATCTCTCGAGTAATTAGGCTGATGTCAGAGTCCCACAGTTTGACTTTTGGCATGCTGGCATGTAGTTCATAGGTTTGTAACTTTTGCTAGATAAAGCACAATTAAATAGTTGTAATGAAAACAAAACTAAATAAATAAATACATAAATTTGCATAACTGTCAGAAACAGCAGATCTAAACTTATATAAACATGTTTGCCCAGTACCTCCTACACCCTGATCAATGAATAACTGCTCAAAGCAATCCACCAACAAGCAAAAATCAAATAATCTGGAAGATTCTCTCCACCTCCAAACACCCATCCACCTCAGCCTAAAGGGAGATTGGCATTACTGGCTTCTGGAATGTTTGCCCATGGAGGACTTCCAGGGCCAAACTCTCATGGCTGGAGCTGACATCTTTCTCCTCAGCCACTGAAAACCCCTGCTTCTACTAGTGAGGAAAGGGGAGACAGAGATAATCACCCGTGACTTTGTAGTCTTCTCTGCACTAACTCCCTTGTCACAGGCAATAATAAATAGCCATTTTCTTTAACATGGCTCGGCTGTGGCACAGCAACTACTGTGTGCATCTTGTCTGTCCCGACCTAAACTAGGGAATGCAAACTGAAGCAGAGGGACTGTATAACTTCATTGCTTGTAATTTACGTGACTATATTCAGATACTGTGTCTAGGTCTGATCTCCATAATTGAGGATTTAGATCAAGTGTGAAGCATTCATAAAGCAGTCACAAATACAATAAAAGGCTCAGACTTTCCCTTAAATTGTGTTAAATGCATATAGTTTATTAGAAAGAAGACTATGTGATGGCCGAGTTTATAAATACCTTCACAGAGACCAGAAATGTCATTAAGGGCTCCTGGGTTTGGGATATAAACTGGAAGCAAGGAGCCAGATGTGAGTAGGAAGTTCTATAGCAACTTAAACCAATGTAATTTCAGGTTGCTATGTGTCCGTGTTCTGCTGTACCCAATAAAGCACTCTTCTGCCTCATTCCCCCTTTTACATCCACAGCAGTGCATAGCCAGATATAATCACCAATACAAGGATCTGACCAAGCTGAAAATCACAGCCTTTGACTTCTTACTCCTTTACCTATAGGAACATCCTCTGCATCACCCATTCTCAAGTCGCACATTTCTGTGGGCTTGTCCAAAATTTAACTGATTAGAAATCTTTGTCAGACTTAGTGAAATAACTTAAAGATGGGATATTTGAAATATATTTTTGGTTGACTTCTAAAAGAAGTTGAATTTATGTTTACTTTTACTGGACTGAGAATGATTACCTGAGACCACATATGTTGCCATAATAAAACTAAATACAGGATTAAAATAATTTCTGAGAAATACTGTTTAAAGATCAGATTATGTACTAGTAACTCAGTTCTAGTCTTCTCCATCCTATACCTGAAAAACAGTAATGGAGTTATTTACATTGGTAGCCTACATTCTTTTTAGAGAAGTTTGATCATGTACTTATTCTGTAACATACTGTTTCTACTTTTGAAGGGGGCAAAAAGAGACCGATACTTCGAAACATGTAAGCTGGTGTGTTAGCAGAAAATGGATATTTTTAATTAACTTTGGGGTTTTGAATGCCAAGACAGAGTGAAAATTGTATTAATTCCTTTTTTATCCCCTCTCTTGGCCTTAAACTATTTATTATGGAAAGATTACTTCTGTAATTTATCAGATTGCAGCTGTCTTTACTGAAGAAAGATTAAGACATATTTTCTGGGGCTATTTTTGCTTTTGTAAGTAGCAGAGTTTAACAAATACATACACATCTCCATTCTTAAACATAGCCATAAAAAGAAATAAAAATATAAATGTGTTAAACTACTCAAATATAGGATACTTCCTTAAAATAATTCTTTCTAGAGTGGGTGGGCTTCATTACACAACTGGTAAAAGATAGTATTGCATTGTTACTTCTTTAAAAAAAATACTTTTGTAAAATGTTTGGTATTATTAGTGCACACATTAAGTGACTGTTAATTAAAAAATATCGTAAACAAACTACCACATACTCAAGGACACCGGCAGATTTTTTTAAATTCTAGAATTTTTTCTGATAACTATATTAATATGGTACTGAAATATTAAACCTGACATCTTGGCAGTGTTTGATTAATTGTAATTAAAAATTAAATTAAATAAAAAATCCTAAATATAAGGATTATTCCATACTAATCATCTGTATCTTTAATTTTGACTTTAAATCCTACTTTAATTGACCTGTATTTAGTTCTATTTCTGCAAAATTGAATGACTTGAGAATATTTATTAAAAGGCCTGATTTTTATCCAGTAAGACTGCCTTAGACTCTCCAACAATGATTTTTTTCTCATCACTAGATTTAGCACACCACAATGAAACCTTAAAGAAGTAAGCGGAACTCTTATAAATATTAAAAGGACTAGAAACAGAGGAAAGCATTGAGCAAACGTTACAATTTCTGTTAAGAAACATGGATTCAGTATCCCATTTTCATTATAACTGGTTTTGTATTTCAATAGCACTGAATAACCCTAGACTTTCCAATACTTAGTTATGGTACTAAGATACCTATCTACAGCTCAAAGTTTAGTTTGCAGTGATGACTGATAGCTATATAAAACAACAAGAAAACACTACATTTTCTTCATGCTTACATACTTCATTTGTAGAGAAATGGCCTGGGGATGAAGCAACTAAGGTAGAGGGCTGGGACCTGAAATATGAAATATCAGGGGAAAAAAACCCAACTATTTACACATTAATCTGGTGTCAGCTTATCTCTCTCCTATTCAGATAGCAACATTTAACCTAAGTCTAAAGAAATACTTCTCTGAAAGACTGACGAAGTAAACCAAAATAAATCAGAGAGAAACAAAAAAGATGGAGAGGTCAATTATGATGCAAGGTAGAGAGCCACAGGGGAATTTAGTCCTTGCACTTCTATGACAATAACATTAATTATTAACATTCCTTCGAGAAAAATGTGAAGTCTTGGTCTTTCAGTTACCAAGCTCGCTTAATCTTATTTGCTCTTTGGTTTAATGGATTTTTTTAATATATGTTTTCATAGTAAAACATCTTCTGTGTTTTCATAGTAAAACATCTTCAACAATAAAGACTGTTTTTTCTCATATAGCCCAGCACTTAACAAATTCTTCTGGTAAGGGGAGATGTGGGTACACAGCTCTCCTTCAAATCACACAGTCAAAAATTCATGACATTACCAGTAAACCTCTGGAATTAGCATACACTTAGGTGTTAGGGAGAAACACAGGAATAGGAACCAGTTACTCATGACATCAGAATTTTGGGAATATCAAAATATCCACCATCTTTTCCCTATTTTGTCTACCTGTTGGCATGGAAAACTACTCTGCTACCTCTACCATCAGAAAAGAAAAAAGAAAAAAAAAAAGAGGAAAAAAATCTGTGAGGTGGGGCAGCACTGGTTGGAGGATGTGATAATCACCCCGATAGCCACATTCTCATCCCTACCACCTACCTTCCTACTATCCCTACCATCTACACATAGTAGCATGTTTGACACCTTAGGCATTTTCTCCCCTTCCAATTTCCTTCCAGCTCCCCAAAAGGAACAAATTGGCTAAACCTAGTCCTTCTCACTTCAGTGCTGGGGTGGCAAAATGTAATTTTGCATATGCTCCCAGGAAAGCTTCATGCTATATTTTGCAGTGTTATTCAGGATGTGGGTTTACATATTGCATCATCATGTCTGCCCTGGCTGGGAACATATCCTGCTGGACATTGGTGTGGGATACATGCCAAATAGTTTGATAGCAATACAACTCAGGCAGTTCTTCATATGTCCTTCAGAAAAAGTGCAAGGATTTTACCTACAAAAAGCACGGTGAATAAGTGCTATTGATATCTAGTAGTGGAGAAGATATTTAATGTCACCTTCAATTATTACACTGTCAGGAAATGTAGTACCAAGTAGTAAATGTGGAGCTATATATGTTTTTCATTAGTTTCAACCTGTTCGTCTCCCCCAGGACCAAACCAAGTGAAATATACAGAACTACATTTTAACAGGAAAATCCCTGGTTCTGTGTAATAGATGAACTAAATTCAAAAGGTGGCAGAAGATGCTGGTTTCCCTTCCAAAAGCTACATATATGTAGGTACAATTCAGAGTGCTCAAGACAGCAGCCCAGCTACTATTTACTGCAGTTGCTCTGAATGTCAGTCTAGAAATTTCTCTCCCCAGCCCCATGGCTCTTTTACAGCTCCACGTTAAAAGTCTATTGATCAGGATATAATAACATGAACTTACCTCCAGCCTATATACAAGCATACCAAACCAAATTAATTTAAAACAGTGTTTAAGTATTCTTTTTAACATTGTAATATAGTAGCCAGGCATAACATACAAGCTTTTTAGATAAGCATGTAAGCAATTTTATCATCAAAAGGCAAAGAGACAGGTG
>JAVJGJ010000037.1:21704743-21748520 GCA_035590215.1 Microhierax caerulescens | reverse complement strand
TTTCTGGGAGTAGGAAAAATAGCTTAAGATCATCAACCACACAGAAGGCACCCAAGTAGCAAAGAATTGCTAAACAAAAGACAAGATAAGCGCAAGGGACTGCAAATAGGCCAGGCATCATCCTGAATATAAAAGGATGACTGGCAATACAAAAAAGAACAAAGTAAGTAGTACCAGAACAGGAGGCCTCCTTTTCTGGGAGTAGGAAAAATAGCTTAAGATCATCAACCACACAGAAAGAGAAGAGAAGCCTATTGTAGTTTGACTTCTCTTATCAGAGCTCCTACTGCTGCCCACATTAACAGTAGTGACTAGGAGCTAGCATGGACTGCAGCCATCAGCTCCAGAGGATTACATACTTCACAGCTAAACTAACATATTTGTATTCAAGATTAACAGTTTTGTACTTATAATGATGGTAATCAATGTTATGTAGGATTTAACCAACAGCATGAAGTGTGCTTTTAGCTAATTTATTAAAGTTGCTTCTACAGGTTCAAATCACCCTGATTCGTCAGTCTTCTAAACAGTCCGATCATAATGATCTCTAATGCAGTAAATGATAAACATACACATATTTTCAGCCCTAGCACTGTATTTGAAAGACAATCTAAACAGCTGAATTAGGTATTTGTAGGTATATAGCATTTATTTGAAGATGTATCACCATAGGGTAATTTTAAAATACATGTAACTCTCAAACTGTATGTGGAAAATGAAACACAAATACAATAAAAATTACTCTTACTCACTGTTATAAGTGATGTTAAATCCACGTCCTGACATTGAATGGTCAGCTTGAAATTCCAGACGCAAAATATGACCATTACTGGTAAGGTGGGAAGGAACTTCAGCACCAGTAAATGTTCCTATTATAGGGGAATCTGGAGAATCACCATCTTTAACTGCAAGGAAGTCAAACTGAGATTCCAAGTCAAAGTCATTAAAAGAGAGATGGATTCGGCTCCCTGGGTCTGAAATTATTGTCCAGATACAGTTTAAATTATTCCCATATCCCTCCGGATAATCAGGTGAGAGAACTGTTCCCATTGGTGCAGTGAAATTGGAAAGGCAAGGAACTGCCAAAAAAAAAAAAAGAGAAGGAAATCAGATAATAAAATAAAACATTTCAATAAGGATCTATTTTATTATTAAGGTTTTGTAAGAGATCCTTAAACTTGCTGATTACCTCAACTCAATAATTCAATATTTGTTATGATCTGTGAAGGCAGCGAGAAGGTTGGGGTTTTTTTGTTTGGTTTTTGTTTTGTTTTGTTGGGGTTTTTTTAACCTTTTTATTCCCTTACCCTCAATAAAACTACCTCCCAAGCAGAGTCCCCAAGTAATAAAGATCATCCTTGTTGCATTGGAAGCCCACAGCAGTCCTTAAAATTTACCCATGTTCAACAGTCCTTAATCACTTGGAACCACTTATTTTCTCCTTTAGGGAACTGTTTAGATGAGCAGACCTCTCACTGAGCACATTAAAGAGGCAGAAAGTCAATAGCACCCTTATCTTTTGTTGTTCACACAAAAGCACAAGAAATTAACTAGCCTCAAAAAGACAACAAAGTTGTTTCGTGGTTATCAGGATAATATTTTATATTCAACCATTTCAGTTGAGTCACATGAAACTGTGTTGCAGGAATGAAAGCAACTGATCACAGTCAATATATTTGATCTGCATTATTTTAGTGGAAAAGTTAAGAAAAGTGTTGCCACAAATACATCTCACATCATTGGTTTTACTTATGCTGTACAATGCAACTGGAAGAGAGCTATAAATGTCTATGATCGTTTAAGTCCTGAAAGACATTAATATATAATACATGGGGCAAAAAACTGTAAATAATTTAAACCTTTGATTACAATTCAGCAACTTCTAATCTAAGGAAATGTATTAATTTACATGTGTGGCTATAAACAGTGTATCATACATACAAAACCTACAGAATCATATAAAAAAGCCAATAATAACACATTATATCAAATTACATAAAGATAACTGTTTAAACAGTTGCTAGTAAAAGAAAGAAAGTATTTTAGCAGTTCTATAACCTGTCTTGGGCATAATCATTAGGGTAATCCACCACTGAATGAAAGTAAATTTATCCTGTCATCAGAGTTATTTGCATTGTGCTAACTCTACAATCAATCACACAAATTATGACATAGAAGGAAAAACATCATAATGTTATGTTCTAATAATAATAATAAATATTTGGTACATACAAATACAGATTGGTATGTTTGCAGACCACTGGTTGTTTTCTTGGCAAATGATAGATTTCTCTCCAATTAATTCAAATCCAAACTGACACTCAAACCTTAAAACATCACGGTTTGAAAATCCATCCCCTTCTCTGATACCATACAATGGTGTTCCAGGATCCCCGCAGCTTTCCTTTTCAATTTCTGTTGAAACAAATAACCAATTTATTTCTGAAATAATAAAACAAATTCCTTGTGTGTGTATATGGTCACATCTAGATAATAACTTTACGTTATTATAAGCAAATGAAAATCACCTACATAACAGTTGCTGAAACGCATGACTAAGTTTGATTCTACACTCCAGCTTCTTAAGGATGAAATCAGAATTTCTGACGTCTTTGTGTTAACAGAGGATACTTAACTTAAAAGGATATAAGGAAAAGTATTCCTACTTAATTTTGTAAAAATTTAGGGAATAGCAACATTAAATAAAATATCACTTTAGTACATGAGCGTTTATAACTAGCAACACAGACAAGCATCCCACTATGTAAGCACTCAATGTTCCATTCAGCTTAAATTAATGAACCAATGACATGGCAAAAAAAGGGAGTAGTGACACAAACAGAATTGCCCAGAGTCAAAAGGAGGCTATACATAAATATATAAATAATCATACACCTTTATATACACACTATTGTATATGCATGCAAAAATAACTTCACTAAACAAAATAACATATTACCTCAGTACGCTTAACTACAAGGTATGTGAATTATTCTTTCCTATTTCTAAAATTGTTACAGCTACAATAGTCTTGCAAATTATGTACTCTACTGAACTTTCACTGGCAGAAGCATGGAAGGTTCTTCTAAAAAGCATTTTCACCCATATGCATATCACAGGCTTACACGGCAATTAAAGCTGGAATCATAGAATGGTTTGGGATGGAAGGGACCTTAAAGATCATCTAGTTCCAACTGCCCTGCCATGGGCAGGGACACCTTCCACTAGACCAGGTTGCTCAAAGGCCCAGCCAACCTGACCTTGAACTGCTTCCAGGGATGGGGCATCCACAACTTCTCCAGGCAACCTTTTCCAGTGTCTCACCACTTTCATTATGAAAAATGTCTTCCTTATATCCAATGCAACTCTATCCTCTTTCAGTTTAAAACCTCTTCCTATCACTACACTAACTGATAAAGTGTCCCTCCTCATCTTTTCTGTAGGCCCCCTTGAGGTACTGGAAGGCCACTATAAGGTCTCCCTGGAGCCTTCTCTTCTCCAGGCTGTACAACCACAACTCAATCAGCCTGTCCTCATATGCAAGGTGCTCCAGCTCTCTGATCATCTTTGTGGCCCTCCTCTGGACTCCCTCCAAGAGGTCCCTGTCCTTCTTGTGTCAGGGACCCCAGAGGTGAATACAGTACTCCAGGTGGGGTCTCACAAGGGTATCTCTACTGAGCGGGAGAATCACCACCCTTGACTTGCTGGTCACACTTTATTTGAGGCAGCCCAGTATGTGATTCACTTTCTGGACTGTACGTGCACATTGCTGACTCATGTTCAGTTTTTCATCTACCAATACCCGTAAGCCCTTCTTCTCAGGGCTGCTCTCAATCCATTCTTTCCTCAGCCTGTATTTGTGCTTGGGATTGCCCTGACCCATGTGCAGGACCTTGCACTTGGCCTTGTTGAACTTAATGCGGTGTGCACAGGCTCACCTCTCATCTCAAGCCTATCAAAGTCCCTTCAGATGGTACCCCTTAATTCTAGAGTATGAACCATACCGCTCAGCTTGATGTAACCCACAAACTTGCTGAAGGTGTACTCAATCTCACTGTCCATGTCACTGAGAAGTGACACTGGTCCCAGTACAGACCCCTTAAGGATGACACTTGTGATTGGTCTCCACTTGGACATCAAGCCATTGACTCTTTGAGTGTGACCACCCAGCCAATTCTTTATCCGCGGAGTGGTCCATCTGTCAAATCCATGTCTCTGATTTTAGAGACAAGGATGTCTTGTGGGACAGTGTCAAATGCTTTGCACAAGTCCAGGTAGATGGTGTCAGTTGCTCTTCCCTCATCCATTACTGCTGTAACAGCATCATAGAAGGCCACCAAATTTGTCAGGCACAATGTGCCCTTAATGAAGCCATGTTGGCTGTCTCCAATCACTTCTCTGTCCTTCATGTGTCTAGGTTCCAGGAGCATTTGCTCCACGATCTTACCGGACACAGAGGTGAGACTGACCGATCTGTAGTTCCCCATGTCTTCCTGTCTTCTCTTTTTCCCTTTTTAAAAACGGGAGTTATGTTTCCCCTTTTCCAGTCAGTGGGACCTTAACTGGACTGCCATGACTTCTCACATATGGTGAATGGTGGCTTAGCAACTTTATCTGCCATTTCTCTCAGGAACCACAGATGCATCTCATCTGGTCCCATGCAGCTGCGCACCTTCAGGTTCCTTAAAATGGTCTTGAATCTTCCTGATCTTTGGCAACAGTGAGCAGTACTTGATTCTCCCAGTTGTTGTCTTTGTATTCTGTGAGTTGGGTGGTGTGGCTAGAGCACTTGCCAGTGAAGACTGAGGCAAAAACTTTTCGTACCTCAACCTTCTCCATGTCAGTTGTAGCCATGTCTTCCATTTTGCTCATCAAGGTGGTACAGTTTCTTTCACCTTCCTTGGTTGTCCTATGTACCTGAAGAAACCATTCCTTGTTATTTTTCCCATTCCTAGACAAATTAAGCTCCAGTTGTGCCTTGGCTTTCCTGATCCCCCCCCTGAGGTGGCCTGGAAGTGACCTCAGCACATCTCTAGGCCAGGCTCCTGCTCAAAGCAGGCTTAACAGAGGTCAGACCAGGTTGCTAAGGGCTTTATTCAGTTGGTTCTTGAAAACCTCCCCAGATGGAGACTGTTCTGGGCAACCTGTTTCACTTCCTGACTGTCCACATCGGAAAAAGTTTTTTCCTTATATTCAGTCTGAACTTCTCTTGTTCTAAATTGTGCCTAATGTCCCCTCATCCTTCCATCATGTACCAATGTAAAAAGCCTGCCTCTCTTTTCAATAACCTCCTGATGGCTACCGACAGGCTGATATTGCCTCTCAAGGCATGTATTCCAGCCCCTGGCTGCCTTGGCAGCCGTCCACTGAACTCCCTACAGTTAACCAATACCTCAAAAGCTGGATGGAACATTCTAGATGGAGTCTAAGGAAGTTAAAATAAAGGAGAATCATAATTTTGATCAGTCTGTGCTCTTGTTTGTCCAGTCCAGGATCCTTTTGACCTTCTCAGCTTTCTGTGCCAGGGCACCAAGGCCTTTTCTGGAGAGCAACTCCTCATCCCTTTATATACAGGAGTTATTCATTCCCAGGTGTAGGACTTAACACTTGCCCTTGCTGAAGTTCATAGAACTCATGTAAGCCAATAACACTGGAGGTCCCTCTGGATAGCAGCACTGTTCTTGAGCACATTTAACTGTCTCTCCCAATTTGATGTCATCTGCAAACCTGACGAGAGTGCACTTCATAGCCTTTTCACAGTCACTGACAAAGTGGTATATCCCAGAGTAGATTCCTGTCGTACTCTTCTTGCTCCTGGCCTACAGTACACTATGGTCCATTAACCTCTATCCTATCATCCAGCCTGTTTGGGTTCATTTTTTTTTTTTTTTTTTTTTTATTTTTTTCCCCGAGGTGGAGAGGTGTTTGGTTCTGTTTTTTGTTTTTTGTTTTTTTTTTCATCCATCCAGTTATCTCTAATAGTATTCTTGCATCCAGGTCAGGATGTTGCATTCACATATCCAACTGTGGAGTGAACGGAGTGAAAATCTTTGATAAGGCTGAGGTAGGCAACATCCAATGCTCTCTCCTCGTTCAGTGACCTAGTGATTTATTACAAAAAAGCAATCAGCTTGGTCAGGTGTGATTTACCCTTGATAAATTCATGCTTGCTGTTCACAATCACTTTCTTCACGTGGAAATAGCTTCCAAGAAGACATGATCTGCAGTTTCCTCAAGAACTGAAATAAAGGTCAGCACAGTTGCACAGGAAAAGCTTTTGGCTTTTGTTGAACATCATATCTCTTTTTTAGTGTCTTTGGAGATCTCTCCTAAGCTCAACAAACTGCTAAAGATCATAGAAAATGACCTTGCATGGAGATTCACCAGCTCTCAGCACACTTGGACAGTCTGTTCTGTCTTAGAAACTTGTAAAAAAACCCTTGTGCTCAAGATATAAAACATAGGAATACATTCATCACCTACAAATACAGGAAATATGGGACATAGACAAAGAAGAAAATTTGTTCTAAATTTCCATTACCTATCCCAAGTGTCACAAACTTCTTTCATAAGAGATCCTAACTATAAAAAGGACAGAAATCTCATAATTAATTTATTATGTGTAATAATAATAATAGCATCAAATATCCCTACAGATATTTTTTTTTAAAGGTCTTGCTGTCACTTTTCCACACTTCCTCATTTGGTAGTTTGACTATGATAAAAAACCCCAAAACAAACAAAAAACCCAAAAAAACAGCAAGTGTTTTGAATTTAACTCAATTTTTCTGGGGTTGCATTGCCAGTAGCATAAACCTCATTTTTTAAAGATTTCAGCTATTAATGGTCTGAATAAAATGGAAATGTGACAAGAAAAGAAGGAATATTCCATTTCAACAAGGAATATTAAAAAGAGTTGAAGACTATTCAAAACAAACAAACTTCACAGATATTTGAAAGACTTTAATATTTTGTTTGATTAAAGAAAAATCAAAACCAACTAAACAAAACCACCTAACAAAAAAGCACATCAACATTTCTTACTGCTTTACTTGTATTTGTTCAAACAGTTTTAGGAAAATAAGATAATTCATAGTTTAAAAAGATAAAACCAAGTTGAAACTCTCCCCAGAACACAGACCTCCAGTAAAAGTTAAAGCTGTCCTGAAGAAACAATGTTAAGATAGTCCAAAAAAGACAAAATCTCACCCCTCTGATTGTCAATGTTGATGAGACTGTTAATGCCAAACCTAAAGAAGTACTCTGTTTTAAACTGCTGAAGAAATACCAATTTTTCCTAGGCTGTCCTGGTAGACAAATAATATTCTAAGCACCTAAGTACTTCATTTTTCATCTGAGGAAAAAATGTATTCTATAAACTAGTTCTCCAAAAAGTGATTACATCAACTAACTTAATGTAGTTTTCTTCACAGAATATATAAATAATAATTTATTGTTATTTATACGTATTTATATATAACAGGTAATAGATTTATTTATACCTATTTATATTTATTCTTTTTGGGGGTACTATATTGTTGTAGCTGGGCCAATGTCTTTCTCTAATTATTATTTTATCCTAAATAGCAAGAGTTTCCATGCTTTTTGTCATTTTTTAAAAGATATATAGCAGAGCAAAGCTGACACAGTGAGCTTCCTCATCTTGTCTTCTGTCAGACATCCCTATTAAGAAGACTTAAAGGAACTGATTCTGCATTCAAAAAATTCTTAGGCAGAGTATAATTATTTACAGGAGTTAGTTGGAACAAAATTACTGTTTTCCTTTACTCTGTGTGACAGCTGTATTTGAGAGATTATAGCCATAGGCTTATATTTCATTTGCTTTCATAAACAGAATTGAGTTGCCATTCACATAACTTCTCAATGAGATAAACCATGCTTAAACCCCATTCACACTTATTTACACTTAAAGTGTATCTCTATTACTTTAATCTTTGCTTCATGGTTTTCTAAATTTTATGACATCAGTTCATTTCTGAATTTGAAACAGAATATTTTTGTCATTAGTTCTCCTTAGGAGAAGAAATTATAGGTTTTTTTGTTTGGTTGGGTTTTTTTTTTGTTTATTTGTTTGTTGGTTGGTTTGGATTTTTTTTTGTGTTTGTTTTTGGGGTTTTTTGTTTGGTTTTTTTTTAATTTAAGTGTAAATACCTTTTAGATTTGTTTAGAGAACGTGAACAAACTTCCTCTGAAAGAGACAGGGGAAAAAAAAGATACTGCCTACTGGATTTCTGTCAGAATATCACATTTTGAATAACACTATTTTAGGAAAGACCACTATTTCATCTTTGTTTGAAGTCAATAAGACAGAAAATTATATTCACATTCTTATTTTTTACTGCTAGCTTTACTACTCTTGTTTCAGCTTCCCTGTATCACATATTTGTTTCAACAGCTCCTACCTAAGAAGTTACATTCATAGCCTGACGAAGTCTCATTTCTTAATAAACCTGCACAGTCCCTCACTGTAAATAATCCATTTATAATAAATAGCAATTATTTACAGTTGTTTGACATTAGCAAAAGAAAGAGTAAGTTTTCAAATAGCTCAATTATTAATACCATAATTATTTTTTTTTTACAAAATGATACTGAATTTTCCAATTTTATATGAGCCACCTAATAGTGAAGAGAAATAAAAGGTATTATGGGCTACCCTCCTGGAACATAGCTTGAATTCCCACCAACAAAAGTCTGTGTAAGAGTTCACCACTTTAACATTTTAGTTGGACTAAAAATGTCACTATTTATAAAAAAAAAATCCTGCATATAATGCACATATATAATAAAGTTGCAATTCACGGCAGAAGTTGATATAGAGTATATTTCAGTGGAAATACTATTTCTATAGGATATTGCATAGTATAAACATTTGGAAGAAGTTAATATATATGACTACCATTGAAAAGTCAAAAGTAGTATTGCTTAAGGACATTTTGTATTTTATATTCTGGTTACTTTGTATTTTTATGTTTTGGTTTACATTCTTTTTTATGACTTATTCCACTTTCTGATATTTGCAGTTCATGTTGGCAACAATAAGAGATGGCTGCAGCAGATTTTCCTTTTCCTGTGGTCTCTATTACTGACTTACAAATCTGTTATACAAAAGACAAGCATCATTATTTGTTCCTAAGGAAAAAAATCCCACACTTACGTTAATATCATTTCCATTAGATAATCCCTTTTCTTTGTAGTTTTTTGTTTGGTTTTTTTTTGTTTTTGTTTTTTTCTTTGGTTTTTTTTTTTTAAAAAAAAAAAGAGAAGCACCTCTACATATAATTACATTTTATACATGTGTTAATAATGAATCAGGCATGATCTTTTCAGGTGTAAGGCTTTTGAGAGGGGGAAAAAAAAATAAATCTGTTCTTTTTAGAAGTTATTTCAGATAGAAAGGCATTAACAGTAAAAGAAGGCATGATTTCTGGTGATGTTAGACATCTAACATTTTTAATAACTCTTGTTGAGACTGTTTAGGATACTCATTATTGTGAAAATCTGGTATACGCAATAGATAAGTTTGTGGTTGCAGTGCACTGAATGGAGCTTATAATTGCCAACATATTTTCTAACAAGAAATATCAAGAAAACATATCAAATTAAGGGGAAAATAAAATAAAAATAGAAAGAAAATTAAGGTAACCTTCTCCTTTGTTTTAAATTAGCCTTTTGTTATTTTTTTTTTATATCTTACTGAAATATTCTTTAAATTTCCATGTAATGGTGTGCTGAAGAGAAAGTCAAAAGCTACAGTAGCTACCAGCATAGGGGGAGCAAGAAAGGAATGTTCTTTTTCTCTTGCCCTCTCTCTTTGTGAAAGACAGGCACATTCTGGATGGAGGTGACCAAGTGTGCCTTGGGGAAAAGAAATGGTCACTTACTACTTGAATACGTTTTGACAGATTCGCACTGGAATTAGGGCTTGAAGAGGTAACTTGTCTATCTTTTCCCTCCTGTAACTCAAGGCAAAATAAAAGATAAGAATTTGATTCTTATAAGGAAAACAACTTTGAAAGAAAAGATATGACTGGCGCACAGTTGAAAAGCACAACACTGAAGACTTGCTATCACTTCAGCAGAGATTCAAAATACAGTACTTCAGCGAAATACCAGGCAAAGACCAATCACTCTCTATTTAACAGCATTTTTTATTTCACTGACCAAATAAATGCAAATATGACAGACAACTACATTTGTTTTGTCATTAGTAAGATTGCATTTGAAATCACTATATGCTATTTCTTGCAAAAAAGCATACTGTGTTAATTAAATACCACTACGTGAAAAGAAACAAGGTGTTTAGTATGTAGTTCAAAAAGAATGAAGCTGGCTGATATTTGAATTTGTTATATCAAAAGCTACAACCATTCACCAACATATATTAATAAAGTGACATTTTGCACGAAAATGAGGAAAAATCTTTATAATCCCATTTGGAATAACAAGTGTATATATAATCTCTATATACATTACTGAATACACGTTACATATCTGCTTCACGTCAGTGAAACTGACGTGCCAGTGTTCCCACTGCAGAACTTGCTTATTCAAAGAGCTAGGAAAAGTTACTATTATATATTTGTACAACTTTTGTTCTCAAAGCATAAGGAACCAGCAGTAGTATAATTATCTGAATTGGGTTTGCGTGGCAAGAATTTGGGGTTGGGGGGTGGGGGGAGTGGGCTACAGGGGTGGTTTCTGTGAGAAGCTGCCCCTACGTCTGATAGATCCAATGCCAGCTGGCTCCAAGACGAATCCACTTGCAGGCCAAGGCTGAGCCCATCAGCAGAGGTGTCAATGCCTCTGGGGTAAAGTATTTAAGAAGGTGGAAAACCTGCACAACAGAAACTGCAATTGCAGGAGAGATAGGAGTGAGGCTATGTGAGGGGAACAGCCCTGCCAACCCCCAGGTCAGCGCAGGAGGCAGGAGGTGTCCCAGGCCCGGAGCAGAGGTTCCCCCCAGCCCGTGGTGCAGCCCCCAAGTGGGGCAGGCTGTGCCCCTCGGCCCAGGGAGGGTGGTGGGGGAGCAGATCCCACCTGCAGCCCGTGCAGGGCCCCACGCCGGGGCAGTTACTTCTCTAGCAATAGCAAGTGTTATAATAGGGATTGAATCTTGCATCAAGTTCAAATACAAACAGGCTGGAATGTCTGTATCAAAACTATGATGAAGTACCCTCCACAGGACCTCTGGCTGTGCCTGCCTGCCCCATGAGATCCACCAGTGTGTCACAGCACCTTCTTTGTGCTCTTGGGTTCCCTCACAGAAGAAACAGGTAGGCAAAGGCAGGAAAGAAGAGGAGGAGGAAGATTTATGTATGTAGTCAGGTCTTGTCCCTGTATGAATTCACAAGATGTTTAGTGTATAATGTGTTATATAGTACACCTGTCCAAGGGTATAGAGTCTGTGAAATTCTATGGAGGGAAAAAAAAAAAATAAAGAAAAAAATCTATAAAAGAAGCAGCTGTTCTTTCCCTGCTATGTAGGCAGTGATAACCTTCCACACCCTTGCTGAACTGTGCCAGTTTTCAGGGTGCTTCTCTTTTCCTGATCAAGTAAAGTGACAAGCCAGAACACGAGCGCTTTACTAAGAAAAAAAGCATAATTAATTGAGGGAGTGGAATGGGGCTAAGGCCACTTATGAGAAAGTCAGTGAGGTTCCCCTGAGAATCCAGTGGGAAAATAATGGCAGCCACCCCTGAAAGTAATATTTTATGTATATCTTAAGTGCTGAATAAACCCAGAAATAACTGTTTAGAGCCATTCCCTATGACAATAGATTTTTCAGAGGGACAGCAGTATATCTGCATGATTTTTATGGTATATTTTTTTTCTAATCTTTTTACTACAAGCATAAAATATTTCATAATTTTTTTCTATATCCTATTCTAGGTACTTATGGAATAGTCTTTCTAATTTAACTCAAGACGATGTGTTTTCCACATCACTTTAAAACACATTACAATTTACAGACACTAGTCTTTAGTATAATTTAAAATTTCTGGTAACACAAAACTATTTGCTAAGTTTTAAATGTCTTTTCTGTAACATTCTACTAGGTATTACCTTGCTGGTATCTCCTATTATTCACTTTGGCTAAAAGTTATTCAGAATGTTCAGAAGTCCACTTAGTTAAACAGCTGGGACATTAAGTCTAATTTCATCCAACAGCATAAACAGAAATATGTAAATTCTAAAAGAAAGAAGAAATTATAGTCTGTATACAGAGGTTTATTACCATGCTTAGCAGTATTTAGAATGACAAAAAAATAGCCCACCATGATAACAAATTTGAGTCCTATTTTACAGGAGCATGTAAGAATGCTTTTATCTTTCAGTATCTGCCTTGGGACTGAGGTAAGTTTTAAGTACCACCCACCCATAATAAAAAACATTGTCTGATTTGATGCCTGAACTAATGAGAAAATGTAGTTTAATAGGCAGAAAAACATCAAGATGACGCATACCTGCTCTGTTACCTTACACAAAATGGACTGTCAAACACATTTTAGCTTATAAACACTATTTACAAACTTTTTGTACAAAATACAACCTTCTTTACTGCCTCAAAAAAACAAAGCATGAAGAAATCATTAGTAGATCCAGAAGGATAATAATTTACTAGAATATTTGGTTGTATTAAACCAACACAGTTTTAAAGCATGGTGTAATTTATTTAAGCATACAGTTAAAGTAAAACTTTTACCTCTTATTTGGATTATTAATTTTGTTTATGAATTCTACAGATCGTGATGCTTTCCAAAATCCAACATAATTAATACGAATATGCATTCAACAAATACTCAAGATATCTCGCTCTATCTTCATGTCTAAAGCTATATCTTTAGGATGAACCTATTTATTTATATTAGAGGATCATAGATTACTACAGAATACCACCATCTCAGACTTTTTGCATATTTGTTTTCCTTGCATTAGACATTTTGTCCTGTTCCTCATGTATTTATTTGATCAGGGAGGGCTAAACTCGACTGTCAATACACTATTAGCTGGAAAAAAAAAAAAGTATGTAAAAAATTAAAATTGAGCCAAACTGGTGATGAAATTAGAGTAGCATAACATGAATGAAAAAGTCTATCTGGCTTCATTCTTGGGTTCCAGCTGGCTTCTAAAAAAAATAACCCAGTAAATAAAAATATAAGGAAGTTATTGGGAGGAGGAGGAGAAGAGAAAATTATAATTGTATTTCACTTCCATATCCAAATCCCCAAATACAGGCAACTCATTTGAGATCTCTGCAATTTACTTTGTACAGGGAGCAATACAAAAATAAGTATTTCGGAGAATGCAAGAGATACGTTACTGAAAGGCAATTAAGATGACTTAACAAACTTGAAGGCCAGAGACTTTATTAAAGGTTTTCTCAGAGACTCAAATCTGACTAGCTAGAAGATTTTTGATATCATAACTGCCATACAGCTAAGTAGACCGTAAAATCCAGCAAGAAATTCTTAAAAAGAATAGGTCAGCTGACACATATGAACATAGACATTTCAATGTACAAAGATTATAAAGAAGATCATACAGAACATTTTGTAGACTTATTGCTGGAATCCTCTGAAGCCAGTGACAAAGTCATCATTGAAATGGTAAATTTGAATTTCATGTCTTCATTTTATGTTACATACAATTAATAGTATAATGGACACTGGAGAAAGTAGCCATTCAAATAAAAAGAAAAAACAGGAAAGAAATATGTAGTCATTATAATATGCACAGTTATGAGTATTATAATAAATACCAGAAATAGTATAAAACATACAGAAAAAGTTGTACTGTATTTGGTTTTCATACTACACTAGAGACATAGAAGAGATTCCCTGGATTATCTAAAAGCTAATTTCCATACCTGACCTTTTTCATCAAAACTTTCATTTCTTTCAAATTTTACCTCAAATTTGTTCTTCACATTGACTTTGGATTAATTTAATATTAAATCTGTATTTTATGGATTGATGCTGGTAGTATTTTGATTCATTTCAGGTAATTGAACTGAATAAATAAAACATTAACCAAACCTTTATTGGTATGTGTTCAGTCACCAACATTTTAGCTTTTGGGTGGTTTGTTGTTTGTTTGGGGTTTTTCCCTAAAACCTTAAATAAAACAATAAACATACCGAAATCTAAATATAAGTTACATAATTTTTTTTTTTTGTTCCAGTGATTATTGAGCCCTGGGCGCATAACAGTAACTGAAAGAGGAAAGTAGCTAGAAGGCAGTAACCATGTACCAATACTAGAGTACTGGCGCATATCAAAGAAGTTAGAGAAATGGGTAGTCCCATTTTTCCTCTTCCAAATTCCTTCTTAGAGCAGTTCCTTGATTTCTGTGGAAACATTGCTACAACCCAGTATCTTCTTAATTCCAAATCTTGCAAAAAACAGTGGGTATTTTATTATTGATAACATTTCACTTAAAGTGAGAATCAGCAGCAATGTTTGTCTTCCATCTATCTTGCATTCAAGAGATTTCTGCTTCCTGCATAACTTTATTTCCCAAAACTCTATCAGTATGACCTTCCCCCTTTGGCCTTATTGCAGTAGTCCTTGCTTTGTTTCAGTATAATTTTGATGTGAAGAGAAGATGCATGTCAGGGGAGGCAGGTTTTATCCTTCCACTATGTTATTCTCAAGCTGCAGCGTGTATATACATGTTTAAATTCCTGTTTGCCTACTCAACCCTCTTTGCTCCTGAGTCACTACAGCTTTGAATCAACCACATCCTCCTCCTTCAGCTGATTTCCTTCTATCAAGAATCTAGAGAATGTGCTGACAGGAGTTATGTTACATTTGCTCTCATTAACACAGCTACTTCAGCCTGGAGGAACTGCATTTGGGCTTGCTTAATTCTGGGAAGCTTTTCCTGAATGTACCTGACTTCAGCTGGACAGAAAGTGGATCACTGGCTAATTTGAAGAAAGTTTAATGCAACTATCAGCATTTTTACTTTAAAGGTTGAAATACAGTTCCACATTCTGGTGTGCTACACCACACAGTTACACTTCAAAAAAAAAAAAAAAGTTTTGTTAAAGACAGAAAACAGCTATCAATTTCAGCAGCTCTCCCTACATGACTTCGAATAGCAGACAACTATGCTGTTAGCTTTCTTTATGAACTATAGAAACTAGGCACTAGCAAGAAAGAATAGATGGAAAAACAACATAAAGGAACCTTATCTTTGTCTGCAACCCTTTACATGAACAGTTCCGATAAGAATACACAGAATAGCCCTTAGACCACTAGTTACAGCTTGGCCTGTCAAAAGGAAATAGCAATATCAATAGGATAGTCACCATATGCAGAAATATCTGAAATTGTTTTTAAGGTAGTGTTATGCCTAAAATCCATTTATTAGCAGTTACATAAATTCTGTGATTTCTGTGTCTGAATCGCCTTTAAGTGAATACGGGTTTTCTCATTTTAAAATAAAGATGGTTTTCTTCTGCAGACTAAATCATTTGATTTCAGTGAGAAAAATATAACCATGTTGTTAATGACCATAGAGATTGAAGCTGTAGAAAATGTGGTCTAAGTTATGATAAAAATATGTAATATACTACTTTACTAATATGAGCAGCAGCAGGAAACTCATTTGTCTCATTGCTGATTTGACTAAAGCATTTAACTTTTTAGAAAATCTTCAGGAAAACAGAATGTTTCAATAGATTAAATAGCTTCATCTCCATCTGTCATCACACTTTTGAAGATCACACAAATGCAAATGAACTATTTCAGTGAGGGAGGTTTCTGGCACTATGGAAGTAAGGCAGATTCGTACACACACTGTTGATCCTTCCATCCTGAATAGTGTTGTCCTTTTTCTTCTTATATGGTAAATGTGTGCGGACAGAAGTCCAAATTCAAGACTACTGAAGCTATCATCCAGAATTTATCTGTTGACAAGTGTGAATTTGTATGCAGCTAGTAAATCATCTGTAGAACCTTTAAAATCTGTTGATGTTACTCTTACTGACAATATCAAGGCATACAATGTTTTCAACCTGCACGAGCTCTGCAACTCTTCTTAATTGCAATCAATAAATCCTGTCCTCCAATGCCATGAATAATTCCACGATGGTTATCTGCAACACGTTCTGAATATATGTCTGACTATACAGCACTAACCAATTTTATTTTGGTAGTAACTTTATTGTCATTAAAACTTCCTAATTTTGCTGAGCTAAACATCTAGTCAAGATGCAAGACTTTCAGTTCTGAATGCTTTTGCCTTTGCTGAAGGTCACAGAACAGAGCAAAAAAGAAAGTCTGTAAAGAAAGTTACCAATTCCTATTAAAAAAATGAAACAAAACATGCTGCACCTGGGAGCTGATCCACTCATATGGGAGTAATAACCTGAATGGTAAAAATAAATACCTACACAACACTGAAAAAAACAGTAGTTATGGGAAATGATAGAACACCCTAAATGTCTCAACTAGAATTAGACAACATGAATTACACAGCAAGTGACTGACAATTATCATTTATAGTGATATTTGTTCTTCAATATCAACTTCCTTTTTATCTGCATCTGTCTATTGTCTGTTGACATTTGCTTAGAGAGTTAGCACACTATTAAAAAATATGTGTCTATTGGGGGGTCTGTACCAGAAAAATCCTCCTGTCTGTGACTTGTATTACTCACTCTAGCCACTGTTACATTATGTTATTTCAAATTATATTATAATACAGTGTATTACTATTACTACGCTTGTCAAAATTATTACTCATGACATATATTTTATATGGGATTTCATTCATGTATTCCACTTATCTAAGTGGTAAAATTCCATTCCACTGCTGTTTCAGAGCAGCCTCTATTTCAGCACAGAGCTTTGGCTTCAGATGGCTTTGGACTGTTTATGTGGCTTGTTTTCTTCCCCAGGGTTCTGGTCCCATGATCCCTCATCCTGCCTCTTTCCAGTTTGGTCAGTTATTCCCTTCTGTCACAAGGCAATCATATCTTTCCAAAAGGAAACTCAGGCAGACTAAAAAGAAAAACTAAATCACAAAAAAACCAACCCACAAAACCCAGAATACTGCGCTCCCCCAAGCACTCAAAAAAAAAAAAAAAAAAAAAAAAAAAAAAAAAAAAAAAATTCCCAGATTCACTAGTAAAAGACAGCAGGGTTTGCTCCTATTAAAACCATATATTGAGTTTGTATTGGGTTTAATTGGGTTTAGATAGCAAGGGTTTGGTAGCCAGGGATCTGCAGAGATGAACTCTGTGAGAAGAGGGTGCCCCTACGCTGAACAGTCCCAGTCTGCTCGAAGAAGGACTTGCTACTGGGTAAAACTGAGACCATCAGCAATGCTGGTGGTGCCTCTGTGACAACATATTTAAAAGAGGGCAAAAAAAATGCTGCAAAGCGTTTGTGAGAGATAGGAACAACAATGCAAGAGAAACAACCCTGCAGCAATGAACGTCAGTGAAAGAAGGGGAGGAGTGTTCCATGTACCAGAGCAGAGACCCCCCTGCAGCCCCATACAGGAGACCACAGAGCAGTAGGGCATCCCCCTGCAGCCCATGAAGTCCTGTCTATGCTGGAGCAGATACTCACACTGCAGCCCATGGAGGACCCCACACTGCAGCAAGCGACTATCCCCTGAAAGAAGCTGCAGCCTGCGAATAGCCCACACAGTACCAGACTCCCACCAGAATCTGTGACCCCATCAGGAGGAGCCAACGAAGGAGCAGGTTTTCTCGGAGGATCTGTGGTCCATGAGAGATCCGTGCCTGAGCAGTTCTTGAAAGACTGCACCTCACGGGAAGAACACATGCTGGAGCAGCTCTTAAAGAACTGTTGACCACAGGAAGGATCCCATGCTGGAGCAGGGTGAGAGGAAAGAGTAGCAGAGATGAAATATTACTAACTGAACACTGTCGCAGCACTCTCCAAACTAGTCGGCTGCAACAAGGTCTTTTACTATCTCATGCCAGCACGCTCTTCATGCCAGTCCCTCTGCTGCCTTCTCCTCATCTCTCCTCATCCAGGGTGTGCTTGCTCTTGCTCTTTTCTCTCTGCTTCTTCCTCCTCTCTCTTCCTTGGTTGCTCCCTCTTCACTGGCTGCCCAACCCCTTAACAGAACCAGCCACAGCTGCACCTTATCTACATCGACCAACCCACTGCCCCTGAAGCCAGCCCACAGCTGTATGTTATCAATAATTAACCCAGCTTCATTCCTCTACAGACCAAAATCCCAGTTCCCCATCCATCTGCACTGCTTGGGGAAAGAAGGTAGAAGAGTTGGGAATGAAGGAGTGAAGTTCAGCTTGGGAAAAAGAGGGGCCGGAGGGGTCTTTTTACTATTGTTTTTGTTTCTCACCATCCTACTTTATATTTATTTGGCAATAAACTGAATTAATCTTCCCCTAGTTGAGTCTGTTTTGTCTGTCATGGTAACTCGTGAATGAACCCCTGTCCCTATCTTAACCCGTGAGTTTTTTCATCTTATTTTCTTCCCCTGTCCTGCTGAGGAGGGGCAGTGAGAGCAGCTTGCACACACATGGCAGCCAGCCAAGTTTATTCACCACAGAGCTGCATCTAAATTTCATCTAAATGTGGTTGTTGCATGTAGAATTTTTTCACATTAGAAACGGAGTGGTCTCACCCCCAGAAAGAAAAGATGTATGGCTATTAGTTCTGATTAGAATACAACTTGGACTAAGCTCTTTGTGATTTTAGTTTCTATAACTGAAATCCTCTTAAACGAGTAAGCCTATGCAAATTGGAATTTTACAAACTGAACCTGGTTAGGTATTCATCCCCTTGCCAAATTTCAGGTCACAGATCCAATGTGCAAGAATGTTAGAACTTATCATAAAGGTTGCAAGATTATTTTTAATGACTACAAAAGAATGTATTTTCCTGGAGTCATGTTCTCCAGAGCTGCTGAAGCATTTTGTCTGAAGTTGCCTATAAACACTTAAGTGAGACAGCCACTAATTACAGATGATTTCAGCCCAAACAGTTATAGCTCAGGTTTTAAATGGTAAAATAAAGAAGAATTAAACTAGGTCTTATCTTATGTAGAAAATGATGATTCAACCTCAAAGTAATGCATCACCTTCACCAATAATATGCTTTATTATTTTGCTATTATGTTTAAAATATACAAATTAGAGAGAAAAGATGATTTGCATATGGATGGGAGAAGGTTAAGTAAAATTAAGTAAGATATTTCCCCATTATGTAAAATACTGTCAAGATCATTACTATGACTGTGTATCCAAGCTGTTAGAAAGAATACTTAAATACTGGAGAGGTGTCAATGTGATTATGAGAGTAAATTTTCTAATCTGTGTACTGAAGTAAATCTTAAGTCTATAAAATGGATAAGTGACCTACGTTTTGTACATAGCTGAACATCAGAAACACTTAAGAGATATCTAAAGAGCACAAACCCAAAGTATAAAATTCTAAACTGTATGTACGTTTAGTTTGATACTAAATATTTTAAAGATCAAAAGAAATAATTAATGACTGGAACAAAAGTGTAGCTTCAGCATTATAAAGATGTTTAGCTGATCATTTAATGCCTTTTTAAACATGTTCTAGATTAACTGCAGGCTGCTGAACATAACTATTTACTGAAGTATCGAAGCACATCTATTACAATGCCCAATACAGTTATTCTTCCCATTCTCCCCTCTCATGTTCAGCCTCACCCCTTCCCTGTACTGAACCTTACTGACAGCTTTTACAACTCATAAAATACTTATACTAATTATCAAAATAGAAATATAAAGAGAAATTAAGATCACAGAAAACAAGAGCAGTGTTTTAGACTGATTCAGAACATGCTTGAGAGCTGTTTATAACCTTTCATTAGCCTTTTAATGTGCACTAATACATGTTACCATGCCTTTGTGTGAGGTTTAATACATAGACCTCATTTTTTATAATTAGTATTAGTGGCATTACATATGACAAGAAAAGATAAAATAAAGCTCATGTAACTCAGGAAATACTGTTCAGACCTGTTATGCTGCTTATCAAAGTACATATGATGTTTATGGAAGTACATCCCCTACAAATCACAACAGAGACTCAAAGAACAGTTTAGAAGGGACTTGTCCTTTGGCCCAAACCCCTGCTCACATCACTTTATTTTCCTTACTAGATATAGCTTTTCAGCTGCCTTAGTGATGCACAGTAGTGCTAATTATTAAGTGACATTCAAACTTCTTTTTTATAGTTCACCAGAACTTGGCATGCTCACCCTGAAACACTGTTTTGCCCACCTAATGTTCTTTTCTGCATACAAAATAAAATTTAGAGAAATACATTTTTTACACTCACTGTATTGTAAATACGTTATGCAACTATTTCTGCCAAAGCTGAATGCAGCATTACGGATCTTGCAAAGAACATTTAAGCCAAAAATTTATACTTGTATAAATTTTTATTTTTTTTTTTTTTAATTTTCTTTATTTTATAAAAAAAAAAAACCAAACTTTTTATATTTGTATAACTACACACTTTCATAACTTGTATAATAGTGGGGGGGAAATAGAGTAGATATAATAGATTTGAAATTAGTATCCAAGATCTGTTCAAGAGAAGACAACACTTTCTGTTGTACACTGCCTTTGAGTAAATGGCCATTCTGTATACACTTGTTGCTCGTGACAAACATGAGATTGCACTTCTTGCATTAAAGAACTATTGCACACCTAATGTATGAGTTATAAATGCTGTAATTGTCAACAACATTAGTGGCAACTTGAAAAATCCAAGAGAACCTTGATTCTAAATGGATCACAAATGAGTATGGGGTATGGAATATAAATGATAGAGAGTCCACTCATGAATAACTGAGGTGAACACCCACACAACTACATCTTGGACTAAAGTTGCTGTCCCCCACGCCTGCCAGTGTTTCAAAGGCATTTGGACAATGCCTTAATAATATGCTTTAATTTGGTCAGCCCTGAATTGGTCAGGATGCCGGACTAGATGATCATTGTAGCTCCCTTCCAACTGAAATAGTCTATTCCGTTCTGCAGAGTGCTGACTATAGGCATCGCATTATGAAGGACTATAAACACTGCTGTAAGGATAAACTGATAACAGCAGAAGTAGAATTTATAATCCTGGCATAACAAAGAGCAAACTGGATTCAACTCAGGAAACCATTATAAATTTGGTTTAAAAAGCTAGGCATGGAGACTCATAGCAATGTAAACACAGAACTACAGAGATGACTACAGAAGCATAGACATAACAGTGTAAACAAGGAAAGCTGCTGCCATTGCCATCTACTCCGTGCACTATAAATTACTAAAATTTCTTGTGAAGTGTTCCAAGTACTGAGGAAAAGCAGATGAAGTTTGATAAAGTATGACAACTTCCCATGTAAGAAATAAGTACGGCTACCTTTTATTGATTGTATATAGACAGAACAAGTCTCAAATACCACAGATGCATACATCCTGTTAATGGTTCAGCTATATCAGAAAGACAGCTTAGACTACCTGAATATATTACATTGCAAAACAAAAGAGGCATTAAAATAACAATGCAGGGATGGTAATTCCATACCTGATGATTTCTGTGCTGCGTATACCGGATACCTTTATGTTAAAGCAGAGTTTTTTTCCACAAGCATATAAATGGGTAATAAGACTGTTGTTCCAAGATTACTAAAAAAGTGTTAGAACAGTCTTCAGTTTTGTTCTTATAAAATTCACTAACAAAAACCACGTTCACAAAAATCAAGATGTGACCTTCTGGGATACTTATGACACTGTTGCTACATGTACCATTTGACTTTACAGCTGTCATGTACCTTCAAAAAGCATTAGAGAATGCATTACTAAAACCCTTGAATGTTCTTAGAATTGATGTCATCGATATTACAGACTGAGCTGAAGAACAGGAATATTCACCTTGGCTTGAAATCAGGTAAATAAATCACTGACTCTGTATAAGATTATTCTTTAAATAAAGAGACTTCAAAGGTTGTTCACAGATGTGTTCTAGTTATAGAGCCACTGTTTAACTACCCAGAAACCCCGTGTCATAGAACTGCAAACCTGTCCTGATCAGATGGGTCACATGATATTTCTGAACCTGTGCAAAAGAGTGATCATGATTAGTCAAACAGTTACATTGCTAGATCCGATATTGCTACAACGTGAATACCAGCAGCTCTGATCGTGTGCCTGGGCCAGTTCTTTTTTGAATCCACAGGAACAGTACTGAGAAAACCTTGCTACTAGAGGAATTACACCAAAGCACTTGAAGATACAATAAATTTTATTCAAATTATACAGAGATCATGTAACAGCCCAGTTAAAAGGATTCAAGCAAATGCCAGTTTGGATAGCTTGGTGTCCGCAAAAAAATACTTTAATATACCTATTACCATTTTCCTTTACTTATTACATGAAATATAGATGATGAAGTTAAGAAGTGAAGCTGAATACCATTTGGAAATCTGTTATCCTTCTCAGAAGTTCAGATGAAGTAGTGATAAAGTGTAGAAGTGATAAAGATAACAAGTAGATTCAGGACAGCAACTATAGCTGCTTGCTTACTGTTTCATATACAAGAGAAATGGCATGATGCCTAACAATCTCAAAGATCCTATGCCACGTCTCATAGCACACTGAGTACAGCATAAGTTTTCCCAACAAAGTAGCTGAAGATCATTAGTTGTATTATTTCAAGCGATATGCCAGCAAATATAATACACCTGGGCCATGACAAATCAACAAATTCTTAGAACAAAACAGCAATTATGCAGCACATACATTGTCAGAGCTGGATGTTCAATTTGAAGCTGATAAAAATGACTGTTTACTTTCCAGTCTCATGCAAGACCTAGTGACTGCACTGCCTTTGCAATCTGCTCCTTCATCCTACCTGTATTTAGGGAAAGCTTTTAACAGGCAATGTAGGACAAATTGATTATGCAAAATTTGATTATTGTCTTGCTATAAATGGTCAGAATTAGTATTTTTGTAACTACCCCATCTGCTACTGTATAGTTCCACTCTTCCAAGCATCGTTTTTAAAAGAGCCCATTGTTATATAGCTAACAATGATTCAAAGGTCACCTTCTTAGAAGTGTAGGTTTCTGAAAAAGAGAGTTTTTCCAGCAGAATGACACTATGCTACTCTCAAGGTAATGCAGAAACTGAAAACCTCAGAAGACATTTGAAAGAGAGCAAAACTCAGAGGGAACAGCTTGAAAGACATTCACTACAAATTTTCTTTGGCGTTCTACACTGTCAGAGGTTTGTTGTTAAATTACACCTAGGAATTTCTTCCACCACTAGGAAACATCGGTAGGTCAAGAAATATTTCCACGTTAGAGTTAGCACAGATTATTTAAAAAAAATGTACTAAATAGTTAATGAAGGTAAGTAATATTTCTTTCCAACCTTAAAATTTAGTCACAATGGAGTTAGGCTTCTGAAGACCAGTATACCTCTCTTAGGTAAAGAAGTAAAAGAATGTTACCGCTAAACTAACATTAAAGGTGTGCACATCAGGATAAAATTTTATGCATCTACCCACAGCACAATGTAAAATAAAAATAGTCAAATGTTATCCTAAAGTAATACACAGGCTATCAAGGAAGTTTTAGGATGAGCTTCTGTGATGTTCATGAAGTACTTCAAGACTGTAAGGAACATTTTTAAATCCTTCACTTCATTTATTTATTTATTTATTAATTACATGATTTCACCAGCAGTGATAAATAACCAGCAGCAGTATGCTTCGTTTTTCTCTTCTGTAAGACATGGATCAGAAAATTATTTGCTTCCCCCATGAGTGTGCACTTTTCAAAGTGATGAAAATTTTGCCTGTACACCTCTCTTCTAGGAAGAAATTAAATCCTCTCGTAGCTATTACTTTGATGCACATATTCCAAAGAGAATTGTTTAAGACTGTAACTTGGGGTCAACTGTTATTTTATAGTCCAGCAGAGTAAGCTACTCTCAGTTTTGATATGGAAAAATCTCAGGAGAAAACTTTGCAAGACAGATGCTCTACACAAACAGTACGCAATGTAGTCAAGCGCATGGGGTCCGGCTGGGATGGAGTCAACCTTCCCTACAGTATTGTGCTTTGTATCTGTAGCTATAACTTGTTGATAACACAACCGTGCTTTGGCTACTACTGAGCACTGCTTGTATGGCATCAAGGCTGCCTCTCCAACCCCTCCTGTCCCACAATGACCACTAGGCTGAGAGTGGGCCAGAGGTTGGGAAATGACACAGCCAGGACAGCCGACCCAAACTGACCAAAGGGATATTCTATACCTACAACACCATGCTCAGCAATAAAAGCTAAGAGAAAGGAGGAGGAAGAAGGGGTGGCATTCATTATTAAGGTATTTCTTTCCCAAAGCAACCACTACGTGTACTGAGGAGCTGTTTCCCAGGAAGCAGCTAGATATCACCTGCTGATGGGAAGTAGAGAATATTTTTCTTTTGCTTCTTTCCTTTGCTTCCGTGTGTGGGCTTTGATTTTCTTTTTAAACTGCCTTTTTCTTGTGCCACAGGTTTTTCATCTTATTTTCTCCCTGTCCTTCTCAGAAGGGGAGTGATAGAGCAGTTTGGTGGCCCCCTGGCATCTAGCCAAGGTTAACTCACCATAGCAAGGAAAACAAAGAAAGACATAGCTGGATGAGTAAAGAGAAGCATAAAACAAACAAGAAAAAAAACTGAAAATGATGATTTGTCTAGCAGGCAAATTAGGTGGCTGCTTCATGCAGTAACACTGGAGAAATATCATTGGTAATGCTGATAAGTGTCTATCTGCATAGTCAGTCATAAACAATGCAATAAATTACAAATGATATGATAGTTCCAAAGCTAGGTAAGTATTTTGCTTGTTATCTTATGCACATTCTGAATAATTATGTGATATACAAGTTATGATTTTGCAATTAATTGATAATTGATTTTAAATAAATTTATTAAAAGTCCTTAAGTAATCAAACTTTCATGTGAAGGTTCTTGGATGTAAAATACCCTTTGGCTTCAATGCAATTTTAGTACTACTTATAGGGCTTCATCTAACTGCAGGTGAAACATTTGCCTATGATTAACATATTTCAGTGCCAGTGTTCCCAACTGTATTTCAGTATTTCACCCTGGTTAGCCTGCTTAAGTATGATGAAGCACATACTGTTAGTAAATTTATTATGATTTGTGAATACAGAGTAGAAACACAAGCATATATGCAGAAAATTGTAGAGCAGCAAAAAATAGGTGTACATGAGACAGGACAAAGCAGTTAATAACAAAGCATGTCTCCTTTCAGTGTGAAGCTACACTTTTTCCTTAGACAAGCCCCTGATCCTCACTCCAGCAAGACAGAAATACTTCTCATTGCTGGTTTGTTTTGTTTTGTTTTTTTTTAATCTGAGTTAGGGTATGAGTAAGCATGCATTATGGGAAAAAAACCCCTCCAATTTTAGCTGAAGAGTTGCAAAAAAAGCCTGGAGAGAAACAGGACTAAATAGATCATAATCAGTTTGAATACACATGTGAACACTGTCAACTATTCTAACCCAACAGAAATAATTTAAATGATAACATACTTCTAGAAGTTACTCAAGAATGTTTTTAAACTGCATCCAATCATTGGAATAAGAACTTCATTTTAAAAATTAGCTATTTTGTGTTCTTAGATTACATTGGATTTTATAAAGAAGTTAATAAGGAAGTCAGCATTCCTATCACTGTATTTTTAAAAAATAACCTATTTTTCAATTCCAAATACAAACTCCAATCTTATTTAAACAGAGCATCTCTGATTAAAAGTCAGAGTTAAACAAAACAGAAAGCTAACCATGCAACCGTTCAGGCTTAAAGAATAAACATCTGTGAGCATCATTCGTGCAATTATACCACAATTTTTTTTTCCTATTTATAGTTCTTATTTACAATTACTTCAATGAGATGGGAGGGCAGGCCTTTGCAATGAACATTGCCAAACAGTGTCCATATGTATCAGTTTGACAGAAGAAAACAACACTGTAAAGTTATGCATAGTAAAAAAAACTTGATAACCCCACTGTGCATGATGGACCTGACATGGGGTTATGTATTCGGGTTGGAAAGCCTCATCAACATCATGGAACAGATGCATGAGGAAACCCAGTAGCCCTGGGCTGTGGCCTCTTATTCTTGTCCTGGTGACAGGAGCAGACAAGACTACCTACTATCACAAGGAAAAGGCAGACAACTCTGGTTTTAAAAATTGTACTGCTCCACTGTTTTTAAATGTACTATGAATGTGATCACTCTGATAAAGTGTTCTTTTTAATGTTCATCAGGGCATAGCATCCAAAGAATGACAGGCATCAGTGGTCCTAAGATTCCACAGGCCAAATTATTTAAATATGTAAATGTAAACTGATAACCTAATTTGTAACATATGTACTTAGTAGAAGGAATACACGGAAACAAGAAAGAAAGATTTTATATCTATCTCATGTATCTGCTCATCTTCTTTATGTCCTCTGTTATATTACAGGTTATTTCTCCCTCACATAGTACCATATGTGTTGAACAGATTGCTTCTTCAGCACTGAGAAAAAAAGCATATTTTGTTCTTGTTGTGTAAAAGGGTGTAACAAAGAAAACCACGTCTAGACATTCACATAACTCTTCCCACACCTTTCCTTCATGCATCCCTGCTCACCACAGGGACATGGACCCCATTATTGCTTCTCATATCTGCTACTTCCAAACCTTTATCACTCTTACGAGAAAATATTACTTGGTTTTCACCTGTTTGTTTTTGCTACTTTGTTTTTAACCTGTCTTGTTCTCCCCTTTGTAGGCAGATAAAGAATTTACAATTTTTTTTTTGTTTTGTTTTTTTTTTTTTTTGTTAGCTATCCCTTTCTCTAACTGTCACGTTCCCATGTCTCAGCTCTGCAAAATAATAGAGAAGAATAAAAAGATTAGGACCACTAAGAAAACCAGACTGGTAATCTGTCAACCTGTGAAAGAACCTATAGTATGTTCTGTGGTACTACAATTCTATATTACTCATCAGGAGCAATCTAAATTATGCAGGTTTTAATCCTATTGACAAGAAAGGCACTATGAGATTATTCCAGCTAGTCTCAGTTCAGTTAAAAAGAAATAATGGATACAGTTGGAACTGGATATCAAAAATATCATGAATTTACAACTCATCTGACATCATAACATCATTTAGTCAGAGGTTGTTCTTCACTCCCTTTTCTCAAAGGTGTAATAAGCAGCTAAAGCTATTTTCCCCCAAACCTGCAGAAGTACATCAGTTTTAGGAGGGGAGAAAAAAAAAATAAAAAAAATGTATAGGGCTTATTATTATTTCAGTAAAAGTAATGACAGATTTCCCATATACGTAAGAATTTCAGAAGAAAATCAACACGCCATTGCACCAAACCCAAACAACCCACCAAAACCGAACACCGAGAGCATCCTAAAACACAGGGATAGGACTTAACACCTGGTTTGATGATTCTCACTTCCTTTTTAATTTTGTGTTTACTACAGAAGGAGAAGGCAAAATTAAACATAAAACTGCATCAAAAGAGCATTTTTTAAAACAGTTGTTCTTTGTTCAAATCTTTGTTAGCGTCATAAAGCAATATATGTACAATATAGTAAAAGATAAAGCCACCATCTCACTAAATACTAACACAGTTTTTAAAATACAACTTCTTCATATTTGCATCTAGTGTTTATTTCCTTTGATGTTATCAAAATAACTGTTAACAATTTTTTCATTAAATGCTATTCCAATGAATTTTGTTTTACATGGACAGCGTATCTACCCAAACAGTATTATCAAAAATCACAGTAGCCTTACAAGTATCAAAATCCCAAGTGAGAGAATAGTCCAAGTCACAAATGTCTTATCAACGTATCCTCTAAACCAATGTAAAAATGTTCCACAGCCACATGGAATTTTATGCTATTTTAAAACACTAACATATCATGGTTAGAGCATTATATTTACCACTGTAATTATGACTTAACAAAACCAAAACTATCAAATCACCACACACGATTTTTTACTTCTGTTGCAATTATTACTGATGTCCAAAAAATGCTGTCATATTTCAGTTTAAAAAAAAGAAAAAAAATCACTGAAACATAAAGAACTACTGTGAAATAAAGTTCAGTCCGTGATTATTGTATACAACTCATATAATTTCTTCCACCACTCTGCTTGCATTTTGTCACACATTAAAAATTCATCAGCTATGAAAAATCCATCAGCAAAATAGCTCCTGCCCCCACTTAACTAGTATGAGACAGGGAAAAAGAACTTTGACAGTTACTAAGGGAAATAAATGGTCAACACTTCCTTAGAACTTACACTTAAAAATTAACTGAAATATAATCAAACCTTACTAATTTCCTTAGGAAAAGAAAATAAATCCAGTTGTTATTCTTTCTCAGGAGTAAAATAACAAAAAAACCAATCACCATCCAGAAATCCCCTGGTATACAAATCTGATATGTAGCAAACTGTTCAGAGATCTGTATTCCTGTATCATAGATGTTACTGTATTGAAAATATCCTCCAACAAAAAGCTTGGCAGAAAAGTGTGCCTCTGTAAAATAAGTAGTAAGACAAAACTTTGTGGATATAAATCTCATTAACGTGCTTAGGCATTTGAAACCACTTATGCTATGCTGCATGTTTACAGTATACCGAGGACAACAGGATTTAATGCACATTTTTCATGTTAAGTATTTGGGAAGGAAAGGCTATGAATCTTCAAAAAATTATAATCTTTAGGGGTGAGGCAGCTAACAGTCCAAGACAACTGCTTTATAAATTTCAAGTAGAAGGAGGTGCTAAATGTTTATGCTACCACAGGAAGTACAGGGAAGTAAATAAAGATTAAAATTAACACCAAATAATTAGATTTCCTTAAGACTGCATGTTGCAGTAACATATCACTACATAATAAAATCCATACTCTTAACTGGTGACTGGCCACCAGCCTGAAGCAACCCCACTTACTCTTTCTACCCAACCCTTCAGCCAGTTTTTCACTCAGCCATATTATGGCCTTGACTAGCTGTGTGCTGGACAATTTGTCCAGAAGGATACTGTGAAAGACAGTATCAAAAGCTTTGCTTAAACCAGAAAACACCATATCTATTGGCTTCTCTTGGTCAAATAGCTGGGTGGCCTTGTCATGAAAGGAAATTAAGTTAGTTAAGCATGACTTTTCCTTCATAAACCCATGCTGGCTATGACCAATGACCGCACTGTCTCTCAAGTGTTTTCCAGTAACTCCCAGAAGAGCTTCCTCCATAATTTTACCAGGCATTGAGTGAGACTGATAGGTCTGTAATTATTTGTGTCTTCTTCCTTACTCTTATTGAAAACTGGGACAATATTTCCCAGCTTCTTGCTAATTGGGACCTTTTCCAGAGTCTCAAGACTTGAAAAATAACGGAGAGAGGTCCCACAATAACAGCAGCCTACTCCTTCAGTACCCTGGGATGAACCCCATTGGGCTCCATACACTTAGGTGCAACCAGCTGGAGCAGCAAGTCTCAAGCAAGTTCAGAGTCAGCTGGGAGTTTATCATACCACCAGACACAGTCTTCAACACACAGGGCTCTGGGGGTCCCAAGGCCCATCATCAGTGTTGAAGACAGAGGTAAAGGTGGCATTAAATACCTCAGCTTTGTCTACAACCCTATTTGTAAGGTGACCAATGTCAGGAAATAATGGACTAATGTTGTCTCTGATTCTCCTTTTGCTGCTAACATATTTTAAAAAAGCCCTTTTTGTTGTCCTTCACAGTACCAGTCACCTTGAACTCTAAGGTTTGACTGCACAAATTTTATCCCTGCAGCAACAAAAAAAATCTCTGTAGTCCTCTTGTGTCACCTGTCCTTGTTTCCAATGTCCATATGCTTTCCTTCTCCACCTAAAATCCCAGAAGATCCCTGCTCATCCAAGCCAGCCTCCTGCTCCACTTGCTTGGCTTCTGACACTTTGGAATTGCCTGCTCCTGTACTTTCAAAAGATGGCTCTTAAAAAGTAAGTGGCTTCATAAAACTTTAAGTCTACAGTGGTCAGCAATCTCAATTAGTATAAGATAATTTCTTTTTCCAATGAGGAATAAAACATGAGATGTATAAGGTGAGAAGTAAAGAAGGAGTTGACATATAGTTGTTCACAATCACAGCTAAACCTAACAGATAAGAAGGCCATTACAGAAAAAAAGCAGAAATCTTAAAGTGTTATTGTAATGGCACTGTATTTCAATGGTCTAAGGCCATAGGCAAGACAGGGTTTGGAAAAGTAGCTTAGAGAGTTTGGAGAAAAATACACAAAAATAATAAACTTCAACAGCTTGCTGTGGTCCAGCTAGAAGGTTTATTAAGCCTGAGATGGTATAATAGTGGTAATGAAATTTGTATGGGCCTTTCTTACTTTGAAAAGGTGACATTAACGTCAACCATGGACAGCTTAAGGAAGACTCAGATTTTAATGACAATATGTAGTTTAATATGCTGAATAAGTTTTTTCTTCACAAAGGCTTTTTTTTCCTTGATAATATTGCTTGAATTTTAAATGCATTTTTTGCCTGTTCTACTTCCCCTCCAATCTGATGTGTCAGAGAATGAAAACCCACAGTTTTAACATCTGGCCACTTCCCACCCCAGTTTCACTTTTGGAGTGTCTAGGCTGAGATCCTGGTTCCTGACGAATAAAAAGTGTAAGCAATCAGAAACATCTGGAAAGTAAATGAGAGATGCAATGCATCAGCTCAATAATCACTTAAAATCAGAATCTGGTTAGCAACAATAAAGCCGGACTTGTGCATCATGAACTAAGAAGTTTCAACAGCAGTTTTGTCACTAATTCACATATAGGTTCTAATTTTCCTTATACTATTTTCTCCATATATAACACTAGGGTGATAATGGGGTTTTTCTTTAGTCTTGAAGTGGAGAAAAAAACATTATGATCCTTATTATGACTAGAAAATAAGATCTTATATATGTTAAACCCAAGATAGAATCATTATATATTTATTGCAGGATTTAAAGAGTATGCAGTAAGTAAGGCAAAGTCCAACACTTGAACAATGAGGTTAAAAATATTAAACAGCTGCTACATTTCCAAGGTACTATTCTACCAATGCAATGAACAAGGCAGGGAGCCTACGGTATAAATACCGTGTGACTGTAATTAAAGATTGCATGACGAATGCACACACAGAGGCTGAATTATGCTTTCACAGGTACCTTACATTAGGATACTTCCTAATTTTTGAACAATTGACTTTGCAAAAAAAAATGGATTTTTTTTGTTACCTTCCAAAAAAACAAACAGTTCCTGAATTCAATCCACTCAATACTTAGCTTAAGAAAAAGGCAAAAATACAACATATTATTTATATAAACTTTCCACCTCTATCATATTATGTTTCATTAGTAGTTTTTGAACATTAACTACTTCAGAACAGTCTGAACCACAGATCTAATGTTTAACAGATCCTCAGGAAATTCTAATTCCAGCATAGTGGAAGAGGACCACTGGGACCTGTGCTAGTGCTTCTTTCAAACACCATCCATCCAGATGCCAAAACAAGATATAATTAAACAGGTTTCTGATTCATGCTTTCCTTTTCACATAAGGAACTCTGACTTTTAGATTACTACTGGGTATATGAGTTAGCTTTTCACTAAAAATGAAGAGGTCACTTCAAATCCGTCAAAGCTGTAATTATGGACTCAGAACTTAAAATATTAATCACATTTGAGCTACATTTTTCTAGAGACAAATAATTTTTAAAAATCATGGGAGAGATACTCACTTTTATTTTAGACACATAAATTTTAAAGAGAATGAGCACACAACCAATCCCATTTACACATAAAAGTAGATGTTTTCTTTGCAGGAGTTATTTAATGAAGAAATTAATGATGAATTACAGGCTGGACAGAGAATAGATCAAGAGCAGCCCTGAGGAGAAGGGACTTGAGTGTGTTGGTTGCCAAGAAGCTCAACAGGGACCGACAATATGTGCACTTGCAGCCCAGAAAGCCATCCAAAACCTGGGATGCATCAAAAGAAGCATGGACAGCAGGTCAAGGGAGGAGATTCTGCCCCTCTGCTCCACTTTTGTGAGACCCCCATCTGGAGTACCGTGTTCAGGTCTGGGGCCCCCAACATAAGAAGGACACAGAACTATTAAAATGAGTCCAGAGGAGGCCCATAAAGACAATCAGAGGGCTGGAGCACCTCTCCTATGACAACAGGCTGCAATAGTTGGGGTTGTTCAGCCTGGAGAAGACATGGCCCCAGGGGGACCTTACAGCAGCCTTCCAGTACCTCAGTGGGGCCTACAAGAAAACTGCAGAGGGACCCTTTACAAGATCATGTCACGACAGAATAAGAGGAAATGGTTTTAAACTTACAGAGGGTAGAGAGGGTAGATTTAGGTTAGATATTACAAAGAAATTCTTCACTGTGAGGGTGGCAAAACACTGGAACAGGTTGCCCAGAGACATTGCAGATGTCCCATCCCTTGTTGAAGGCCAGGCTGGATGGGGCTTTGAGCAACCTGGTCTAATGGAAGTTGTCCCTGCCCATGGCTGGGGGGTTGGAATTAAATAATCTTTAAGGTCCCTTCCAACTCAAACCATTATATGATTCTATGGTTCTAAATTGTCTTCCTTGCAAAATATTGTTATTCAACTAAGTTTATGTATGCATATGTTAGCGTAGCAGGTATTAGTCATCTGATAAAAGCTGCAACAGAATGATATTTAAATGGAATTAGTTATTGGTGATTTTATATGTTTGGAGGTTTTTTATGTCCAGACTTTATACAATATTGTTATCAAAATAAAGTATTAAAGATTAAAAAGATCTGAAAGAAAGCAGTTATTAGATAAGGTTCACTTAGATTTCATACATAGAATGTTATGTGGCAGTCTATTAGCAATTAAGATAGCACTCTTTTTAATGGTTTATGGGAGAAAGGAGGTATCAAAGGTACTGTCAGAATATTTATTGCAACTTTAACTTGTGTTGCTGAGATTTTTAAAATGAATGTGATAACTATTGATATGCATAATGCAGTATATGCAGTCTCTTCAATCATGTCTAAAAAGTTTACTATGACAGGATAGAATCTCCCTTCAGGGAGTACTTTTTGAATGCAGACTACTTAATTTTAACTAACTGTTGCTTGTCAATGACAGGCAGAGCTCTGTTATTCATTCTAGTCAGAGCACCCCAATTTTGCCAAAAAGGTAGGCAGGCAAGACTATTACCATGCCTAACATCTATCAAAGAGTCACCACATTCTTTATTTTTCCTTGTTTCCATGGAAGCTAAGTAGATTAACTGATCACTTTTTAAGAAGGACAAGTGATGTACTTTAGAAATTATGCAGCCTACAAATCTTCATTTGCTAAAACTGCATAATCATGGATCATGCATTTTTCATAACAAAAACTACATCAATATTGTGTGCCTACATTTTGAAATAGGAGAGACCACATAAAAAATCAGTTGTAATTACAGTAGGGATCTTAAGAAAAAAAAAAAAAAACGAAAAAAAAAAACCCAAAAAAAAACATAGCCCTGTAGCATTCCTGCAATTTTAAGGTCAGACCATTAACATTTACCACAGACATGGGAAAGAAAAGAAAAGCAGAAAAGCAGAGAACTGCCTCAATCACAAAGTAGTGAAAAGCATATAAAATAATAAATTCCAACAAAACTACTCCGCTTTTGACCACCAAGAAGAATATTTAAATTCAGGTAAGTTAGATTCCCTTGCATTCCTTGGAACAATTTAAAATGCATTTACAGTTTCTAATGGAAGCAAACACATGCATAGCAACAGTCTAAATCAAAATAACAAATGTAAAGCCAGACAGAAAACATGCAAGTGCTAAATAAGAGTACTGCGCTTTAGTTATGCTTTATAACAATCTATTATCATGAGTTTTATTTAGTGTCAGCTCCCTACAGTTTCTAGGTATACAACTTAAATTAGGTTTCCTAAATTTCACTGACTTAAATTCACTGATTCAAGAGGCTGAATGTAAATTGGGCTCTCTGTGGGCTGAGAGACTAAGAAGATACTGTGTATATGTTCACTGTCACCTAAAGAAAGCCTGAAAATTAAGAAATGTAAAATGAAAGAGTGATGGGAAGAAACGCATTGTATTATCATAAGTTGGTCCTTGATGTCACTTACAAATTTTGCAAAGGCATAATTCCACTCCCTATGTAAAGACAAAAAAGAAATAAACATGCCTAACAAGACATATATTTTAACAAAGTTGGCAAAAGAAACATCCTCTGTTCAAGGGAACCCTGTAGACAGAGAGTAACCAAAGTTGAGAGTCTTTGGAGTTCTACAGGTGGAAACTGTTTTGCCTATTTGAAGATTGATAGGTATTACAGAAAAAGTAAAAATCAGATAAATTCTAGCAGACACTGAAAAAGCACGTTCAACAAATCTTGCTGACAAAAGTATATTCCTACATGTTTATTTAACATTATTATTATAAGTGTTAAAAGCAAACTCATGATGGCAGTATTCACAAGGCCAAACTTGCACCTCTAAATACCTAATGCAAATGACAATGAAATCTCCAAATAGACCTGGAACCACTTAGTAACAAAAATAAAGATTCAATTCATCAATAATCAGCTCACTACCACTCCTGAAAGCAGTGGTGTAACTGGTGCTTAAAAGTCAGAAAGTAATAAAAATGAGGTAACAGTAGAAAGCATAAAAAATGAGAAGTCCATAGTGACATTTATTCTTGGATCATTTCAGATGAGATCTTATGGGATGTTATCCCACTTGATTTATTCCACTAAAAAACGAGTAAATTATTTCAGCTTTGCCAGATACGTACACATGAAGCAATTCTATGTATAACATGCTTTGTGATCAGCCTTTCACTGGTAATTCCCCTGCTCTCTGATAATTCCTATTCCACGTCCACACTATGATTTGGAGAGGCTGTGTTCTAGCGCGGGTGCCACCCATGCTTCTGAAGATGACAACCTTATGAAACTGTCCAATACCTAAATTTGGTTGTTCATATCAACTGCTTTACTTTAGGAGGACTTTGACCTTCATTTACACTGCCCTTCACATGCTACCAAACATTTTAATGAAATTACAGTAATAGAGATAGGATCTTAGATCAAATATTCATAATTTCTAGAAAGCTTACTACCCACCACTAGACATTTCCTATCACAGAACAACACTTTGCCATATAAAGCTGAAAAGGAGCTAAAAAAACAAGCAGATTACCTCATTTTCTCCTTTTGTCAAGTGGCTGAAGCTCTAAGAACGTATCCCATACTGAAACTGTATGTATATGTGTATTTCACTGAACAAAAGAAACTTGATACAAAGCAAAATTCTACCTGAAATGCACCAAGCAATCTGTTCATTAAAAGAGGTTTCTGTGGCTACAAATTCTATCATTATTGAACCGCATTCAGTTGTTACATACATCAAGTATATTACTAGTAGTTCAGTAATGGTGGCAGAGGGACTTAAGTAATGTGAAATTGCAGCTGTAGAGGGCCCAGATCACCCTATGTTCCTATAATTCATTTTCACTTTCACCTTGGGTCACAAGACAGTACCAAAATCCTTGTGATCTCCTATAGCTCCTCACAAGTGAATCAGTCCAAAGTTCAACAGTACAATACCCTAAAATTATGACAATTTTATAAAAAGAAGTATTTAAGTCTTACAATGATCCTTACTTGAAAAGTTCCAGAAAAAATAAAGGAATTCAACAGAACTACTAAATGTAGTTAACTATTAGTAGGTACTATTAAATGTAAACCTTCCATATTTACAATAAAGAGGGCTTTCCAGAGATATCATAACTAAAAGAAAAGTGGAAAAAAGAGTGCTTCTTAGTAAACATGATGTAATTCACATCACAGATGATAGTATGTAAATTCTGTAGCACAGAGGTAGTAGATATAAATGAATTTATCTTTACTCCATTAAAGACTGAAAAACAGAGATATCAATGCTGACTTTACGGCCAAATCATCCATGGGCATAAACCCAACCAGAGTAAGACTGAAACAAAAGTATTTTCCTAGGTAACATTAAGTTGCATCCCTCCAAAATCTTAAGTGGTCCGATTTGTTTAAACAACTTTTTTTTTTTGTTTGTTTGTTCGTTTGGCTTGGGGTTTTTTTATGTTTTAATTTCAAGATACTGACAAATTTTGGGCATTTTTTCCCCACTTGCTGATTTAAACAATTCTCTAAACCACCATATTTTAAAGTAAGGATGCCAATTTAAAACATTTTGTTGGAGAAATACCTGGATTTTTAGAACAACTTTGACCCCCTTACGGGGAGAAGAATGGAAAATATTTATGAGAGGCAAAAGGGGTGTGTGCGGTGTGACAAAATGGTTTTGTTGTATTTCTGCTTCTTTTCTACTGAATTTTAAGAAAACACAAAATGAGAAGGTGTGGTGAGATAGTTTCTTCAGTAGTATTGGGCTCACTGGAAATAGGAGGCTTGCAGTCACTGAAGAAGGCTACAGAATGATCATTCTTTTGCTCACATTACCTCTGGCTTGCTAACCGCAAAGACAAAATGAATTAGCTAGTTTTCTGTTGGGTCTTCATGGGCTACCTGCACACACCGTCACACTAATGGAATGCCATTCTTTGCACCTTTTCAGCTTTTTGTCTTAATAGAATAATATCTTAAATTAAAATATTTACTCAAGAACTTACTTAACAGAGTGTTCTGCTTTAGCAAACACACCTATCAAAAAAATTCAGAAAAATTAAGAAAAGGTCATCTGCAGGAAGAAAATGCTGTCCTGGCAGAGAAGGTAATAACTAGCCACCAGTAAGACAGCAGAGAGAACAAAACTCTCAAAAATTTAGAACACACCACAAATTTACTGATTTTAGTTGTGGGTCTCATGTCCAGCCAGATGTCCTAGATATAGCCATTGTTAGAATATTGCAAAAGGCACTTCAAAGAGCTAAAATAACCTGTAGAAATGTGAAACAAATGTTCCAGGCACTGGTCAGTCGTGAAATAAGGCCATATAAAAGCCAATAAATTTTATAAACCTTAATAACTTTCCGAAGATATCAAAACTGGCAAACTTCCCATCTCTACTCTACATCCTTATATGATTGGTTCTAACCTACAACAGCATTTTGGATAAATAAACAGAAAAAGAAAATATACTTATAGAAAAAAACTGACAAAACAAAACTAAAACCTCACAGTTTTAAGTACTCGTATTAACAAGTGGTGATGGTGGGAGAAAAAAAAAAAAAGCAGTTTGAAAAAGATAGCGGTAATATTTTTAAACTCCCCGTTGCATAATAGGAGGATATCACCAATAGGTATGGGGCCTAAAATTTTTGAAAGTAAATAGAATTTTACCCACCATCTGTTTTCTTCTCTAAAAAAGAAAAGTAGTGATTAAATTGACTTGGCACAGTACATATGTCACACTAGATGAAGTGATTTGGTTTCTACAAAGTTGTAGAAAAGGTGCCTTGAAGTTTTTGGATTATATTTATTTCTTGGTGGTTGCATTTTAGAAATACTTTTTATTTTGACAAAAAAAAAAAAAAAATGACTAGGACTTAAATTTTCCCACATGAAGCTTTTAGTCTTTTTCAGTGCTGTGCTAAAGCAGGAAACAATGCACCATACCTTTATGACAAATGTTATTTATTTTTTATTCCACCGAGTCCATGTTTTCATTTTATGAAGCCTATGGCTGGACTGTCAGATTTCAAATGTCCTTTAAGTTGATATAAAAAGTTAACAGCCGAGACAGCCATGTTAACAGAATACATAGTAACTTACTGTCCAAGACATTTTCCCAGCTCATATATATACTAACACAACATACATTATCAGGATTATTTTCCATTTAATTTCCCTGTTTCTTCCTATACATTTCAATGGTTAAGCACATGGGGATTTGGGATGTGGGTGAAAAATCAGTAATTTAAATCAAAAATATTAGCACAGTAAGTTTTAATAAACGAGTTGTAGCACAGTATCTTTAGGTAGCCATAGTGCTCAATGGTTTTTATCAACATATATGAACGTATTTCAGAACTTAAGTATTAAGTGCAAATGTAATTTAGAAAGCAACCATAACACTTACGCTATAGCAGGGGTCCTCAAACTATGGCCCACAGAATGGATACAGCCCCCCAGGGTCCTCAATCAGGCCCCCTGGTATTTACAGAACGCCCCCACTGGGGGTTGGGGGGGGAAACCAAGTACCTGCAGATGACTGCCTGCCACTGAATCCGCACGCCAGCCCCCTGGTTAAAAAGTTTTAGGACCCCTGTGCTATAGGGTTTCTTTAATACTTTTATAGTTAGGGTTATTATAAGATTGCACTGACAATAACTTCCTTCTCCAAGTGACAGAGGAATCAACGAGAAGAGGTGCCATGCTGGACCTTGATCTCACCAACAAGGAAGGGCTGCGGGGGAATGTGAAGCTCAAGGGCAGCCTTGGCTGCAGTGACCACAGAATGGTGAAGGTCAAGATCCTTAAGGCAACAAGGAGGGTGCACAGCAATCTAGCTACCCTGGCCTTCAGGAGAGCAGAATTTGGACTCTTCAGGGATCTGACTGATGGAGCATCATGGCATAAAGGTGGAAGGGAAGAGAGGCATAAGAAAGCTGGTTGATGTTAAAGGATCACCTCATCCAAGCTCAGGAGCAATGCAGCCCAGCAAAGAGGAAGTTGGGTAAAAAAGCCATGAGACCTGCATGGATGAAAAAGTTGCTTCTGGAAAAAATAAAACACAAAACGGAAGCCTACAGGCAGTTGAAGCAAGGACACATAGCCTGGGAGGAATTCAGAAAAACTGTCCAAGTAGCCAAGGATCAGGTTAGGAAAGCTAACGCCCTGACAGACATCTGGCCAGGAAAGTCAAGGGTAACAAGAAAAGCTTCTACAGGTATGTCAGTGACAAAAGGAAAACTAGGAAAAAAGTAGGCCCTCTCCAGAAGGAGACAAGAGACCTGGCTATGCAGAAGCCTGAGGTACTCAATGACTTTTTTGCCTCATTCTTCACTGGCAAATGCTCCAGTCACATGGCTCAAGTCACAGAAGTCAAAGATATGGACTGGTAGAATGAAGGGACCACCTGCCATAGGAGAAGATAAGTTTCAAAACAATTTAAGGAACCTGAACATGCACAGGTCCATGGGACCTGATGAGATGCATCCGCAGGTCCTGAGGGAACTAGTGGATGAAGTTGCTAAGCTACTCTTCATCATATTTGAGAAGTCATGCCGATCCAGTGGCAAGTTCCCACTGACTGGAAAAGGGGAAATGTAACCCCCATTTTAAAAATGGGAATAAAAGAAACCCAGGAAAAATACTGGCCAGTAATTCTCACCTCTGTACCTGGCAAGATTATAGAGCACATCCTCCTGGAAACCATGCAAAGGCATGTGGAAAATAAGGAGGTAATTGGTGACAGCCAACATGGCTTACACTAAGGGCAAGTTGTACCTGACAGATTTGGTGGCCTTCTACAATAGTGTTACAGTGTTGATGAATCAGGAAAGACCAACTGATGTCATCTACCTAGACCTGTGCAAAGCTTTTGACAGCATCCCACGTGGCATCCTTGTCTCTAAATTGGATAACATTGAGCTGGCAGATAGACCACTTGGTGGATAAGGAATTGGCTGGATGGTCACATTCAAAGTGGAGATCAGTGATAACTGGCATTCCTCAGGGGTCCACACTGAGACTAGTGCTGTTCCAACATTTGTTGGTGACACAGACACTGGGATCAAGTGCACTCTCAGCATGTTTTCTGACCAACACCAAACTGTACAGTGTGTTGACCACTGTAGGAGGGAAAGGATGCCATCCAAAAGGGCTTTACCAGGCTTGAGAGGTGGGCCTCTATGAACATCATAAAGTTCAACAAGGCCAAGTACAAGGTGCTGTATGTGGGCTGGGGCAACCCCAAGTATCAATAAAAGATAGACAGTGAATGGATTGAAAGTATCCCTGAAGAGAAGGGACTTGGGGATGCTGGTGGACAAAAATCTCAGCTGTGCCCAACAATGCACACTTGCAGCCCAGAAAGCCATCCAAAACCTGGGATGCATCAAAAGAAGCATGATCAAACAAGGTGATCCTCCCTCTCTACTCTCATGAGAGTCTACCTGGACCACTGCATTCACCTCTGGGGCCCCCAACATAAGAAGGAAACAAACCTGTTAGAGCAAGTCCAGAGGAGGGCCACAAAGGCAATCAGTGAGCTGGAGCACCTCTCCTATGACAACAGGCTGCGATAGTTGGGGTTGTTCAGCCTGGAGAAGACATGGCCCCAGGGGGACCTTACAGCAGCCTTCCAGTACCTCAGTGGGGCCTACAAGAAAACTGCAGAGGGACCCTTTACAAGATCATGTCACGACAGAATAAGAGGAAATGGTTTTAAACTTACAGAGGGTAGAGAGGGTAGATTTAGGTTAGATATTACAAAGAAATTCTTCACTGTGAGGGTGGCAAAACACTGGAACAGGTTGCCCAGAGACATTGCAGATGTCCCGTCCCTGGAAGTACTGAAGGCCGGGCTGGATGGGGCTTTGAGCAACCTGGTCTAATGGAAGTTGTCCCTGCCCATGGCAGGGAGGTTGGAACTAAATAATCTTTAAGGTCCCTTCCAACTCAAACCATTATATGATTCTGATTTATTATTGCATATATGTGTATAACCTACAGCTATTACACTTATATCTGTTCTAAGTAACTGCAAGCTAACTGTAAAAATAATGCATGGTTGTAGGTAATAAATAATAAAATGGTGATAACCACTAGTATTTACCAACAAGAAAGAGTCTGCATTCAACAGTGTGAATTACGCACTACATTCCTGGCACTGAGAATGGGGCATTGCTTTTTCTTTTTCCCCCTCTGTTCAGCTAAAGTTTTGAACTGAATGTCATAAGGTGCCTTTTAATTTTTTTCTTCATTACTACTGACAACACCACTACCAAAGGAGTTCAACGTTTTATATAATACGCTAACTTTCAAATAATGAAGCACAATTTCCCCCCTTTTGAAATTCCTCATTTTTAATGTTTCCTTTTTCTGTATCATTTAATGTAAACCTAATCTACAAAACCAGTCGTTTCTTTCTTTAATTAAGGCGACCTTTACTACTTGTTTGGCCTTTCCACTACCCCCGACTCAAGACATGTGAAATGTTATTTTTTTTAATCCCCTCAGACTGAAGAAAAAATTAATTTGATATCATTTGTTTTCCACATAACTAATGCAGACACTTAGACATTACACATTTTTTACATATATCTACATATATTCTATTTATTAGCATCACCTAAACAATAGCCTGGAGAGAACTCTCGGTTCTGGCTCCCAAGTCTATGCAAATACATAAAGTTGTGGTTCAGGTCAGTAAAAATGATTGCTACCCCACTACCTTTAAACAGCCACCAGCACTGTGTTGACCTGCCATGGCAGGACTCCGTTTGGCTGGGTTTTCCTTGGCTAGAGCTGATTTTAGGCAATCTGAGTGGAAACAGCAATTGTTTGGTAATGGGGTGACTATCACTTCCCCTCTCTGAGCTTAAGTTCTGTCACAATCATATGTAGTGAAGCTCTGACTAACCCGGGCAGACAACTGTGTAACATTCAACAGCTTTTGGTGTCTATGGGAATGAGGAAGGCTATTCTGCATATTCAAAACAGTGAGTGGGAACCAACAAAAAAAAAACACCACTGGGCTGTTTGAAGAAGTACATAAGAATAATTCCTTAGGACACAAAGGAGAAAGAAATCACACTATGAACATCACACTCCTCCAAGCACTGACCTCAGCACACTGATAAATTGTAGTACATTCCTTCCTACTCCCCTCTGCATAAGGTTGGCAGATGTTAATATTAGAACACAAAGAGACATCAGAAAGGTGAGCATAATTCCAGGGAAAGAAGCAGATGCTATGAAGGTTATGTACCATCTTTTCTGTATTGTTAATAAGGTTTCTCTGTGTTAAATAGATAATCTGAATGTTAGAGCTAAAATGTGAATTAAACAAAGAAGAAATTCTTAGTTCTTTTAATGTTGTGTTCCCTTTTACTCATAACTAGACTGAATGTACCAATAAATAGGTTCCACTGAAGTTACTTTCATATCACTTCCTTTGGCTAAGTCTGAATGGCACAGAACTCATCATCTTAGTTTCTTCAGATCACCTCTCTGAAATACCTTCTAAAGGAAGAATTTCAAACCCCATTTATTGAATTTGAAGAAGATCTTAGGGATTAAATGTTCAAAAATTTCAGCAAGTGATTTTCAATGTTCCTACTTTAAATATGGAATAAACTCAGTTTGCAGCCCTATTTCCAAGAATTCAGTTCAGTTTTAAATAACATCACCAATAAATCTTCTATTAATTTCCATTATTATTAAATTACTACTAATGTTCACCTTCTAGGTTTTATTATATTTGGCTTGTGAACTCATTTGTTTAATGTCATCTAATTAATTCCATCAGGTTAACTTCTGTATTTGCTCATTAATTTACATTAATACCCAGAGAAAGTTGTCATAATCTCTCTTCAATTACCATTTAATAAAGTTATTGGTTATCGTACCTATTTAGTAAAGTTCATTTTCTTCTCAAATTGGTCTCTGTAACAATCCAAACAGTTCAAGTGAAAATTAAGTGACTAACAAAAGCAATAATCAAGATTAGTTAGTTTGCAGGCACATGCTCACACCTCTGTATTTTCCCAAGTAATTTAAAATGCAGACTAAATTAATATTCTACCCTGTGATTTCGTATTTTTCCTTTTTTATGAATCATTAAAAAAAAAAAACAGAACAAAAACCTACTATGTCTCCCCAATTCTATTTAAAAAGAAAAAAGTATAATTTGCAGAAATTAAAACAATGACCTTAATTGCCTTTCTGTAAGTGATGTTTCTTTAAACAATTTAAAATTTCGAAGACACAGCAATCTCAAATACTTCTCTCCTAAATCCCAGTTATAAATAGTTCAAAACAGTTTCACCAGACTCATCTTAGCTGAGAAGTTAACCATGGCCTTCTTTCATTAACTGTGTCCATCACCTGTCAATCAGCTTTAATAGAGCATTCACCGTAGAATTAGCAACTTCATCCAGTCGTACCTTCATGTAGGTAAAGTTCCAGGAACTGCCTCCCAAGTGCTCACTTTATCTACAAGCTAGGCAAAACTGCATGTTGTTTAATCTGCCGAATAACTGAACTGAGACATTTAATTCAAAACATATATACATGTAATTCTTCTAGACTATTCAGCTGACAAATATCTCTGTGCATGCATATTTTTTTACTTTTTTTAAAAATATTGAAAAGTGTTCCAGCTTGAAGGAATAGTGTTTCTTATTCCATGGTAAAATATACATATATATATATATATAGTACTCTGGTTCTTACAAACCATAAAAGAACAGGTATTTTCGCAGTACTTCTCAATGTGTCAAAACTAAGCCACATAAATTGTGTTCAAGGAATGCTGGATTGATATAAAATGTTTCTATTGCCAGTCTTATGATAAGCAAGTTATAGTCAGAAGAGATTTAAAATAATATACAGAGGAATGACATAAAAGAAAGACTTTCTCATGAAACGTATAGAACAAGTGTCATTTGCTCTCCAATCCTCGGGGGGGGGG
>JAVJGJ010000037.1:21678238-21701505 GCA_035590215.1 Microhierax caerulescens | reverse complement strand
CTTGCATGTGCAGCTTTTGGTTTACCTATTAAACTGTGTTTATCTCAGTCCACGAGTTTTCCCACTTTTACCCTTTTGATTCTCTCCCCCAGCCCTGCTGTGGGGGTGTGTGAACACAGCTGTGTGGGGCTTAGCTGCCTGCTGGGGTTAACCCACAACATCTGGGCAAATATAAAGCTTTTTAGCTCTTAGACATTTTCTCTGGAGATATGTTACAGGAAATGCCAACCAACAGCAAACTGAAATAAAAGCCATCAATAAATGTTAGATACAGTCTACTCTAATACAATGCAAGTAATTAATAGAGGTTTCTCAAATCACAAAAATACATCATGAAAAGGCACTGTTGCTGCAGTTGTTTTCTAACATAATAGCAGTTACAGAATGTAATTATTGACTTGAGAGGAGGGGGAGAAGAGCATTCTCATGACATAATGCTTGGCAATATAGAAAACTCGTAAGTCCAAGTGAGAGAAGTGCTATAAACCTCAAGTGGTTATGCTGATTCTTCCGAGTGCTTTAACTAGAAACATTTTGAAACGACTCCATAAATACATTTTAAATTTAAGTTCTGGCTGCATTTTAAATACAGTGCCTACCTACTTGTACCTATCCCACATACTGAAGTATACAAAACTAAACAAGTAGCTTCACTCTTCACCCAACCAAGTAAAATGAATTTCTAGCCTTCTGTCCCATGAAATGCCAACAGCTACAGAAATTTAGCAACTATGCCATGATGTTACTTCAGCAGACAAACAGGTGGAAATCTTGCTTCTGGCACCCTTTCACAGGCTGATGTAGCAGGAAATGCATCTTAATGTTTTCAAAGATGACATCATCAGAGGCTGCCAGACACAGTTTTTCACCGCTTCAAGAAAACTGGTGTAATAGAGCCAAGAGGGTGACCTCCATCAACCCAAATTCAGGTGTGGTAAAAGGAGGCTAATAAGGCATACCAAAATCTCACTGTTGTAAAGTATGTGGAGAGAAGAGCCAGGCTTGAACAAAGGGATCACGGCTAGTTGGTGGAGAACACAAAAAATATGTATTGTAAATACTGAAGTAAATTTATTCATAGATAAGTAAGATTAAATATTGACACAGAACTCTCTATTCATAGGACCTATTAGAGTTCTTCAGTTCAAGGTATTATAACTTACAGTATCAGGTTCGGCTTTCAAATTCTACCCTTTGCCCTGGAGGATCTTTCCAAAAGCGTGAATTGCTTTTAGTATCTGTCTAAGGGTAATTGCTTTCAGTTACAGAGATAAAGTTCAGAAATGCTCTTATGAAAACTTTCACTTAACTCCTACAAATAAGCAGTTTGCGGTATATTTTTTACCCCCAAACCAGAGGTAAGTAGTTAGTCTCTTGTAACATATATGCTTAATACGTAAGACAACAGAACCAAATGCATTTACATACACACTGAAATGCTGAAAACCATGTCAGGCTAACAGCCATTTAGCCTGGTGTCCTGGTTCAGGCAGTAGCTAATGCTTAAGGACACAGCAAAAGATGACCTTTCTGCATTTAATGTATTCATATTGCTCAGCAGACTAATGTCAGAGCAGAGAAAATCCTTCCACTCTTTATAGATAATACTATCACAAAAGGCTTGATTGCTAAATGCTTTTAATTAAATATTGTAAAGCAGAAAGGACAACCTACAGTTTTATTGAACAAAATTAAAGTTGTGGGAGTCACCTTCATATAACAATTTGTCTGACCAGCTCTCTGCTTACATGAGGGAAGTTGTAGAAAAAGGATCATAAATTGTGTGTCATGGAAATAATTACCTTCTTTTTAACCAAACAAACCCATTAAGTAGAAATATGAATATTCAACTAAGTCTTGTTGAAGACCAATAACCTCATTTTATAAATCAACATGGAGGAACATAATATTAAACAATACTAGCATGCAGAGAAATCAGAATTAAAATCAATAATCAAAAAGAAGCAGTAAGCACCAGTAATCAAACATTTTGTGGAAACAGGGAGGTGAAACAGTGATAAAACACACAATTTCATTTTCTAAGGATATGCTTTTAAACTGAAGACTATTTTTCACCATTTTGGTAAAGTTAACAGAAACACAAAATTTTCTCAGTCCTCCAAAAATTATTTTAAAAGACAACAAAAAAGCCCACCCCCAAAGGGAATTTGATGCATCACCTGTTGAAGCACAGTTTATTATTAGTTCTTACATAACCTGACACCAGTGTATTTTTATTGAAAGATTACAGAGTTACAAGCATTACTGGTAATACATTATTGAAAAGCTAAATTCCAGTAGCTGCATACAATTTTATAATTTTTTAACCTCCTACTATATGAAACTTTTAAGACATTCACTATAACATAACCTGCTCAGCCTTTTACGTACTTAGAAATACCATATATGAATTAAGTATCTTGTTTTAAACATTTATAAATTACAAATTATGTAATACCATTTGGCTTTTTCTTGGATTATAAGTATATGCGTGTGTGTTTAAATATGCAAGTGTATAGTAAAATTGTTGCATGCAGTCTTGACTAAGACTAGACAATGCACAGGTAGAACAGCATTAGTTTTATTCAAACTCCAATGCAAAACATGTATCTTGAGACAGACAGGAAATTTCTTACCTCAGCAGTACAACAAACCTTTCTAATAATGAATGTGTATATAAAAGACTGAAATGTCAAAAGACTGACTGGAACAAAATTAGTAATTTAAAGGGGAAAAAAAAACAAACCAGAAAACCCCACAAAATCTATCCTGATGGTATGCATCAAAGTTTTGAAATAACTTAGTTTCTAGCAGCTACATGATCATATGTAAAGCACCTGCCCAACAAAATGCTTACCAACAATTCATAAGAAATAAATAAATAAAAGTATTCCATCAGAAAGAACAATGTGCTGAGATGTTTCTGTGGGTGTTGTAAAACAACAGCAGAAAGCCTAAGGATTTTTTTGGACCTATGGTCACAGGAAAAGAGCTTGGGTTGGAGCCTCCTTAGACATACAACTCGAAGTTTGAGTAGAAAAACTTAAGGAATGTCTGACTTCTTCCTTTAAGTTATCTTAGTACTGTAGGACAGAGAGGTAAATACAATGTCTGTTTTCAGAATGAGTTCCAAGGGACATATGAAAAGTACAGAGATGTAAACCCAAGGTATAACAAAACTGGAAATTATAATCCAGAAGAGCTGATTATCTGCTGATATCCAGCTGACACATGGATAAACATGATATCCACTAAGCAGCATGGCTTTTCTAACGGGAAGTCCTGCATTACAAGCCTACCAATGCTTTTCAGAGAGATTAGTCAGCACAGAGATGAGAGAAATCCAGTTATGTAGACTGTATGCACTTCCAAAGGGCATCTGAGGAAGTGCAATTAGAAGGTTCTTACAGAGATGAGGATCTCTGTCATAGAAAGACACTTTAAGTGTAGGTAATTGATGGTAGAAGTAAATGATCGGTTCTTCCAGAGAAGAGAATCCACTAATGGATTTCTTTAGTATCTAACCTGTTTTAATGAGTAAGCAGTAAAATAGTGGACTAAATACACCGTATTTTCTATTAAAGAATGAAAAGGCATCAGTCAAAGCTAGTAAAACTAAAGTGAACAAAAGGAAATACTTCTTAATTGGAATGTCCTTGCCATAAAATATTCAGGATACTAGAAGTGCTTACAGTTTAAGAGGAAAAGTCATGGATGAAAAAAATCTGTCAAGAGTTACTTATTATAAACAGACTGGATTTAGAAAGTCTCTGTGCTACAAACTGTTAAGAGTGTAGGAAAGCATTCTGAAGAAGTATCACTATATCATTGATTGCTCTCTTTTTCTTATGCGATGCTCAGTTAAATGGATCTTTACTATGACTCTGCACAGCTGTTCTCATATTCTTATAATCATCTAGAGATTACAAACAGGAACTCCTGTACCTTTTGTTGAATACATTATTTGAGAACTGAAGATTAATAAAATATTTGGATAATACTGACAGTGTAGGGCCAGGAAAACCTTGCAGTGAGTTGTGGCCAACAAAGCAGGAAAATATGAAAGTAAAATGCAACACCAATTTTCACCCTGGCAGTAGATAAACAAGGAAGGTGCCCCAGGTTTCTGCAGTGGGTGCCCTTTGGTTAACATGTTTAAGAGAGATCTGAAACAGGAATGAACTTGAATTACAAAACTTGTCAATAACACACTTTCAGCAGAAATGCAATCAGGTACAGAGAAAGTTGTGCCGTATTCAAGAACTATTGGTTAATGGGGTTGCATAAAAAAAAGTGTTTTGCTTTATAAATACAAAGCAGTGTTTGTATTTGATAATTTGAACTAATATGAGACTTCCAAGGTTTAAAATCATTCGCATCGATTTAGCACAGGTTTTTTTGCCATTAGTGTGAGCCTCCACTTATCATTCTTTCTGCAAAATGAAGTTAGGATGCACAAAGAATAGAATTGACGGTATTAAAACCTAATTAAATTAATCATTGGCATGATCTCATCTAGTTACTGCACCACAAAACACACAGAAACAAAATAAACGCATTATGAGAAACATAGAGGAGAGTGGGTACAAAGGCAACAGAAATAATCAGAACAGTGAAAATGCCACAAAAGAACACAAACTGAAATAGATAAGACTGAACAGTTCAGAAAGGGAAGTGTGACAGTTTTAATTCCTGATTTTGACACACAAAGTACAAAAGCTTTACTTCCCTCTTTCCTCATAGAAGAAAGATTAGGTAGTATTTAACAAAAAACCCAAACAAACAACACACCTGTCTTGTGAACCCCCAAATTACACAATGAAACTCTCCACAATTTCACAGACTTCAGTAATTTAAGTGTTCTAAAAATTCATCCAAACAAGAATTAAAGCTGTATTTTTCTTGGTAGAATGAACATGAAGGTATATGTTTTACAGATAAAGTACTCGTACAGTTTGTTGAGGTGAGACCTACCTGAAGCCTGTATTATGGCACGTGTATCTTATTTTGCACATACTTCCAAAATACATTTGCAGACACAGTTAGAGGATTAACACTGGATTAAGCTATCTATCTAATTCAGATTATTTACTGTTCTGTCACCAACAGACAAGCAAGTTTTGTTGTGCAGCTAGGTTATGGAAAAATACCTCTGTGCCATCTGTGACAAAAAATCCCAACACTCAGATGTGTCTGCAACTCAGTGCTTACTGTTGCAATATAGGATGAACTATGGATCACAAACTCCAGAAGGCTACTCTAGGTTGCAGTAGTACCCCAAGCATGCAGGAACACAAGCCACACTGGTTGAAGCAAGATAAAAATTATGCTTTAAAGAAAAATAAATCTTTTGAAATACTGGGTGCCACAGTGTAAATTCCATACCCTAAATTTAGATCAACAATGCAGAAAATTGAATAAACAAATCTACTTTGCTTCAAGTTCACTTTTTTACCTACACTCCTATCTAGCTTGGCATCTTAGACAAGCCTTTTCCAAAACTTATCATTACACTCCAGTCGAAGTAACATTCTTCAACTTCATTTTCTTATGCAATTAAAATTAGAGTATGTTTTAAGTATTATTATTGTTAACAACAAAACCACATGGATTTTGTCCTGATAGGAGAAAGAGCTTTCAGGAGAACCTACTGATTTAGGAGGCTTTATTAGCGTGTATCAAGTTATTTGGAGAAAAATAAAACATACACCAAAAGAAAAAAAAAATCCCTCAGATCCAACCACTGCTCAGAAACTGTGGGTGTTATATCAGGACCTGACAGAACTAGACTGTCCTGAGGACAATTCCCTCTGTTGCAGAGGACTCAGATCTGACCTAAACTGAAGTTCAGTTTACCCATACTATGCTAGCACAGGAGGGTTTTGTATTCTGTGTTTACTTTACTGGTTTCAGTCCTTAAAATATTCTATGATTATTTACTTTATTACTTAATCCCACAATTTCTGTGCTAAAAAGTTTATTTCTAAAAGGTGTATAACGCATATCTTTTATTTATTCTTTCACATATGTCCAAGGTTGCAAAAGAAAGCTACTGCATCAGAAAAGTATTGCAGTTAAGAGTTCTCATGTATAATTTTCCAAGAACTATAATAATTCACTGCTAGATTCAAACAGTATTTGCAAAATGAGATAAAGTCAAGATTCTTCAAAATCTTATGACCTTATAAAAATGGGTCTCTAGGCTTTGAAGGCTACACCACAGTTTTATCCATTTGTCTTTTATTTTGTGCAGCTGTTTTTTCCTCAATTATAGAGGAAGACCATTTATTTCCAGTCTTTAAATATCTTGGAGATTGTTCCTCTGCTACTGTTTAGATAGATACTTCTTGCTTCTTCACCACGATTTTGGTAATAGAAGCGCTGCTGTCACAATATAGCACTATTTCCTGAAACGCTGAATGATGCAAAGTATTCACACAACTTGCCATTAGTAATAACTATTATTTTGTAGTTTCCTTTCATAGCACTAATGTGGGAAGCCTAAAAAGAATCCACTATTTAGTTGTTTTATTTGGTAATAATATGAGCACCACAATCTGATCTCATATGTAAAGGGAAGACTAGAGTTTTCAAATAATCCCCAAAATTATGACTTGGAAATAATGCACTTAAAATTTCAGATTGTTTAACATCCCATGTTTTTACATTAAAAAAAAATAAAAACAAACAAAAAAACCTACACATACATCTGAAGGATGAAAAGAAAACAACAATGAGATAACAGGTAAAATATATCTGTAGTGAGGCAGTGCTGGTATCTCTGTACTGCCCATTCCTGATATTCATTATTCCACCTTTGTAAGTAGTTTTATGTTATGGGATACTATGTATCCCCGTTTTATGTTTTATGTTATGGGAAAAGGAATTTCAAACCAGCAGCAACAAAAGCTTACTTTAAAATACTCTCTCCAATATTTGAATCTCTATCTTGCATTTAAATAATTATAATGGGATCTAGCTATTAAAAACATAAAATAACTCCACATGCAACATCTTAATCTAGAAGAAGAAACAGATTTTTATTACTTCACAAAGACTTACTAGACCCTCTCAAATGACAAGACACATAAAAGAGAATAAACTTATTTCCTGCAGTAACATAAATAACATAAAATAATTCTTCAGCTGAAAACCTACTAATGCAGAGTTATTTAAAAAATTAATTTGTCTATTTCTATCATTTCAAATGATATCACATATTCAATTATATCCCATTCAGAAAGGATGTAACCTTCTATCTTGCACCCTGACAAATATACCATATTTTGGAGGACAATGAGTAAATGGCACTGGGTAATGACATCCCACAACCTTCTGTTCCTCCTGTCATATTCCATGTAGGACTTAGGACAATGCATATTCTTGAAAATTGTCTGCCAGACACAAACCTAAATGTCAACTAAATTGAAGAATGTCTTGATGAATTTTGATGGGATGAGGCATGTACATCTCCACTACCTCTGTAACTACTTGAGTCTCAGGATGCACAGAAGCAGATATTTAGGCATCAAAACATTTTAGTAGGAACTTATTTTAGCTATTAGGAAGTACTGTGATCGAGTACATTATCAAGTAATTAAGTCTGATATAACGAGTCCTGCAAAGCGAAACAAGAGAAGATACAGTCCGTAATATCTATAAGAATTTAATTGTGTTTTAGTGGTTTTACTTTGGCCAAGTTTTATCAGGTCCTGATAAATACCTATTAGGAGCTGCAGCACATGAAGCATCTTATGAATTACCTCAAAGGAATGTAATTTGTGCCTTTCAAGATCGTTCTGTGATAAACAGTAAGGCAAAGGGAGTGGGAATGTTCAGAAGAAGATTCAGATCAGTAAATACATTGCTGGATCAAATCTAAAATGCTAATCTAGTTGTAGCTTTTATGTAAGCAGAAACTTACAAGATCTAAATATATTATATATATATATATATATATAAATAGATACAGTATCAGCCATAGTTATGTGTCTGAGTGGATCGTGGAAATTGTGAGGTGGAAGAGGACAAGTTATAAGAACAGCATTTTATCCAGTCCATTAAAAAGAACTACAAGCAGTTGGGCATACATTCTTAATAATCCACATAGTCACTTAAAACAAAATGTCTCTGACCATGACTTCCAGAAATCACAATTCTCTTACGTAATTCTGAACATTTTTGAGATAAAAATCTTTGCAATGTTGTGATTTTAGTAAAGAAGGCAGTGATAGGTCATAGCCCTGAATGCACTGTTCTAACTCAATTAGTCAGTTTACCTCACTGGACTTTCTCTCAACTTCCAATTTGTCAGAGTTCCAAAAATTAATTTGCAAAACAGCTGCTTATTCAAAATGCTATGTATTTAGACATCTCTTTTCAGATCCTACCTTCATGAACAGAAAGGACTTAAATACAAAGAAGAACCAGCAACAACAACAAAAAAGCAGCCTCCCAAACCTGCCTCCCCCTTCCCATTTTATTTAAGGGAACATTGCCTGGTTTCCAGCATTGCTGATGAATACGTACTCCCAGGGATCAAAGCAAAAGCACCTGATATAAAAAAAATTATCCTATACTCTACATTGGGGAAAAAAACATAGTAAAACAAAACAAAAAAAAGCCCACCACACAGTGCCTATCTTCTGAATGCCAGACGCATTCAAATGGCATTTAGCGAGCTAGTGTAAAGTACAAGCGCAGAGAAAGAAAGAAATACAGACTCAATATCTAGGTGTGCAATCACAGAGTTGATTATATGGAGATAAGATTGTGAATGTTCACCCCTTCTGTCCCCTTCCAACTATTCACATTCAATTTTATTCTTGCAAAACTACTGCTTCTAAGAATAAACATAACTCATAAATAAAACAAGACATTGGTATATTGGAAGACACTAGATAATAATACTCTACCTTCCAAAAACTACAATTGTTGCAAGTAAAATTAACCTTACTAGAAAATGATTCTGTAAATGTAGGAAAAAAACTAGTAGAGCTATGCAAATTATTTTGAGTTAAGATCTAAAAAGCTTCCTTTTCCATTCAGCTATGTTTCATCTTTTGTTATATTAACAAATTCTCAAACTTGCTTATAGTAATAATTTCTATTGCCCTTTCAACATCTGGAATGTGGAAATCCTGGGTCTTAATACCTACTACACAACAAAGTAGTAAGATCTTCCTGTCTTTGTCAACTAGATCTGAATATCAAGAGAACACAAGCACATTCATGCTATACCAATATGGACCTTAACATACAAGAACAGGCAAAGAAAAGTTATGGACAGAAAAACCCCAGCAAGTCACATTGTACAGGTGCGCTCCCAACATGCTTATTCACTCCATGTGCCTATTCTCAGCAACACCACTTCCATCTCCAGTACACATGGTTGTTTGTTTTACTTTCACCTTTCATCTCTCCCCTTGTAATGAATAATCATACTTTCTATTATCTGGGTTTGCAGAAACCATGCAATTTAGAAATTTGTTGCAAGAAATACATGCAGCTATGTTAAATCTAATACAAAAAAAAATATAACTAATCCTGTAATAATACAGGAATGCACATACATATATAGACGTATTATTATTTTTTCATTTATTCTTCTGTTCATGGTATATGAAAACTGCATGTTCCCCCAGAAGCATCAAATAGCTACAACTGGTTTATGTTCCACATTATAGATCCCTCACATTTTAAGACCATAAATCACGTGTTATTAAGTAAGTTTGACTTAGCGCAAAACTCGTCAGTAATTCAAATTCTTTGTTTGCAGTGGAGTTTTTTCTGTTGTAGTAAGCATAATTAATTTTCAAAAGAATGTAGGAAGTATTCTTTTCCTTTAACTATTTATCTTTAAATAATCACAGAATTATTTTTTTAACATGAAATAGCAGAAAATAAATACAAAACTCTATGCCAAAAAATCAACTGTTGTAAGAACACATAAAATAAAAAGTGTGCAGTTCCATGTGACATAAGGCCTTTAAAGAGAACAAATTGATTTTTCATATTTTTTCAACTCAGCTTGCATTTTCTTGTTTTTAAGACTGACAGAACTGAAAGTGGAATGCAACCCCTAATACAACATAAAAAAAATTCCATAATATTTGCTTAATTTTTGGTACAACATTAAATAAGTTTCCAATAATGTATTGTTACCTTTGTAGTTAACCTTGAAACCGATTGAGCCCACACTTTCATCCGTTTGAAGGTGCAGCCACATCTGATTGCTCATGCTCACAATTAAGTCTGGTACAAAGCTTCCAGTTAACCTATAGATAGAAAAAAAATATTTTTGTAAAGCCATTAAGTAACTAGATATTTTTTTTTCTTTTTGTAAGGGATCTAAAGTAGGTTATTTCTTTGGTTTGTTTTTAAATTCATTGTATTCAGCTCACACTGAATTAGTTATCCCCTGGCTGGTTAGCCAATATCACTCTCAAGGTTCCAACGACTGCAGATTTTATAGGAGTCCACGAACACAAACAACTACTGCTTAGGTCGTATTGAAATATTTCATCTCACTTTCAGTTGCTGGTCCAGAAAGACCTGCATCACCCCTGATCCTTATCTGGCAGTCCTGTGTACACAACTCAGGTAGAGGCAAGCAAGCATCGAATAGCACTAGAAGCCCATAATGAGACACTACATTTATTCTTCCAAAAAAAGTATTTCTCTGATAGACAGTCAAGAACACACACATTGCAGATACATAAGATGTTATTCTTAAATGGCAATACTATTATGAAGGTCCATATGCTCCCAACACTCTCTTACCTCACTTCATCACCTCTACAACAACAATGGAAGAGCTTGCCTGTCTGACACAGCTGATGATCATTCCTTCATTAACAAAAACACCAGATACCACACCTTTAAAACCTCCTTAGGTTACAGGATGCTGATTAATTAGAAACTTGTTTGTTTTGGGTTTTTATTTTCACACTTTTCACATTGGTTTCAAAAATTTGCAAGTCAATGCAATCCTAAATGTTCATTCTGTTTGCTGAATGAAATAGTGTGATAGCAAAAAGGAAAGGTTGTGAAGGCTGCAGTCATATGTTATATTGCATTTTTTCCCAAAAAATTTGTCTCAAATTTGGTAAGAGTTTATCAGCTAAAACAAAATTTTGCATTCTTGTAAAATGGATCACAAACACAAGACTGTATAAAAGTGAAAACTGTTGGTTGATTTGTTGTTTGTTTTTGGGGTTTTTTTTAGCTCTAACTATTCTTTAAAGCTAGCTGAAACTTCAAATGGACTATTTTAAATATACTTTGCAGTTAATTTTAGTTCTTCCCTCTGGTCTTTTTTAGCTTGTTTCTGTATGAAATACTCTGCTGTGGGAGAAATTCATGTCTATTTCCCACATCTGTGTTCACAGATGGAGTGACTACAAAGACTCTTGCCAGAACTGAACAAGTAAATGCCTGGCCAAAATAATGTACTAACTGGCTCACTCCTGCACTAAGGGAAAGTGTCTTTGGTGAGGTCAGCCTTTGCCAAAGTAACAGATTAACAGGATGCTCCTCAGAAACAACAGTGATGTAATGGCTAACAGAGTTTTGTTATTGTCACTGGTGACTGACTGTCCATGATGGGAATATTAAAGCCATTGGGAATATTAATCTCTTTGTTGTGTCAGAGAGAATAATTCCTATGATAAACAGCCATAAATCTTTTATAATTTCTAATTTCTGAAGCCAATTACAAATACATTTTTTAAATGCATACAGCTTTCAAACACAATATTTTCAATTAAATAGTACAGGGAGAAAAACATCATTTGAAAATGCATTTCTGAAAATAAGGCTCAACCAACAGATCACAGAAATCACGTGTTGCTCTTTTCTAAGTGCTTAGGTATCTCTGTACAATATTTGGGAAGACTGGGGCCACAGAGCAGTTAGACCTAGAAATAACAGGACTATGTAAATGAAGCTATTTAAAGTAATAAATGGAATTCTGCAGTTATGAATTATCCTTTCTTTCCTCCTGGGGTTTATGTGACTTCCTCTAGGATGGACTCATTGCCTAGATTCCTCCCCTGGACGTGGGGTCTTACACCTTCTCTTTCAAAAGCTGAGCAGTGAACACTCAACAGTAGAAACAGAAAGACATGATTATGATGTCTCCCTTTTTATTAAACAGCTTAACACTTGTGACACTAAGCAGGCTGTTTTCCACCTCTTCCTCTAGGAGTCCAGAACTAACCCTCCCACATACCAGTAACGTTCATTCCCTCTGAGAGGGCGCACTGAAGACAAGGTTAGAGGACATTTAAAAGACTGCAACACTTTCCATCTGCTGAAGATGATCTGTAACATGGGAGATTGAATACGTGTACCCAACACAGCAAGCACACTAAAAGAGTGAGTTTCATGCCTTGTGCACTGAGTTTTCCAAATGTGTGTTACAGGAACCAGTGTCCAGATACATATTACATTGAGTCACCTGCAGGAACTGTCAGACCAAGGTGCTGAACACAGATTTCCAAGTATCCTGAAAAAGTTCTGTGATCGATATATGAAGAAGGATCTACCACCATTTCTTTGCCTTCTAACCCTCTATCCTTTGGTAATAAATCTTAACACTGCTCTACCCTGCAAAGGTTTTAGTTCCATAGGAAAGCACTACAGATGCCTTCACTTCAGTCATCTTTTCAAACACACAAAAAATGTATTCCATTCAGATTTAAGTTCAGTTAGGTGCTAGGTTTACTAGGCTGGAGCAGTCTGTCATGCAGATGTGCATGTATATAAGCACAGAATTACAGGCACCCAAGGAAACTTAATGGCAAGTACTGAAATGGCTTTTGAGTTCAGCTGCTGTTATGATTAGCATCAGCAGAGTAGGAATTATCAGGACTCCAAATCTCAATTTAGCAAGCATAATTCTATCTAACTGACACTTAAATTCAGTTTTTGGTTCTGAGCCTTCCTATCTAGAAGTGTCCGGTAAAACCAGTCGACTAAACACTTTGATAGGTTTCCTGATTACCTTTGATAAATTGGAAGATACATGTTTTCACATCATTTACACATAAAACAGATGTAATCAAACCAATGTTCTTCAGCAATTTGTTGAGGAAAGATAATTATTCTAAAATTTTAAATCCAAAAATTAAATCATAAAATAGCTTATTCATTTGCTATGCATCATACCTCAGGCAAAGTGCATGGCTCACAGGAGAAAAGATTTACTTGTTTCTGACAGTATTCAATTATGTTTCATCTTCCTTGCAATTTTTTAATACATTTTAATCCTAATAACTTTGACATTGATACTTCTGATCACAGAATAATCAGCAAGCATTCTACTGGTAAACAAAAATAATGTGTATGTGGTTGATTATACAATGTTATTTAATATTAAAACTCTACAAATTAACTGGAGGATTTTTTGCTTTTCCAGGATCTCCATAGTAATAATTCTTTAGAAGTATTTACCTACTTATTTACAGAAAAGATTTTCTTATTGTCTATAAATACTTGATAATTCTAATTAACTGTTTCATTAAAATTATTCAGAATTTCTTTATATTCATGAGGAATTTAATCCTGTTTAATCCTGTAATTTCATAATTTCTCCACAACATAAGTCTCATCATCAGACTTACTTTTATAACATACAAATATGTTTAATGAAATAAAATCAGGACAGAGTGCTTTCATACATTACTCAAAATATTAAATATCATTTCACTGTGTCTCAGTGTGTTACTGTAATTCAGGTACCAATGAGAAACAATACTTTAGTTAAATGATAATAAGACCTAGTGAATTGGTACTTAATAAATGCTCTTTCCACATGAGAGGATATTCAATATAGTTTAGGAATCTAAGAATGTCTGAAACTGAATTCCAGCATTATCAGAAATATATTTTGAAGGCTTGGTACTGTTTATAAAATAGAAATTACAGTATTTCCCCACTTTTCAAAAAATTATTATTAGCAACAATTAGCACATCTACAGTCCACTGAAGAAACTCTGCATTATTCTAAAGTAACTGTACCTGAAATACCTGGCCAAATGCTGGTTTCCTCACAAGAATCACCGAATCATTAAGGATGGAAAAGACCTTTAAAATCATCGAGTCCAGCCAGTAACCCAGCACTGGCAAGTCCACCACTAAACCATGTCCCAAAGTGCCACATCCACACATCTTTTAAATGCCTCCAGGAATGGTGATTTCACCACCTCCCTGAGCAGCCTGTTCCAATTCTTGACCACTGTTTCAGTGGAAAAAAAAAATCCTAATACCCAATCGAAACCTTACCTGGCACAGTTTGAGGCCATTTCCTCTTGTCCTATCACTTGATACTTGGGAGTAGAGACCCACCTCACTACAGCCTCCTTTCAGGTAGTTACAGAGAGTGGTAAAGTCTCCCCTGTCCCTCCTTTTCTCCAGACTAAACAACCCAAATTCCTTCATCTGCTCCTCCTAAGACTTGTGTTCCAGACCCTTCACCAGCTTCATTGCCCATCTCCGGACACACTCCAGCACTTCAATGTCTTTCTTGAAGTGAAGGGCTCAACTCTGAACATGGGATTTAAGGTTTGGCCTCACCAGTGCCGAGTGCAGGGGGACCAGCACTGCCCTTGTCCTGCTGGCCTCACTGTTTTGGATACAAGCCAGGATGCTATTGACCTTCTTGGCCACCTGGCCACACTGCTGGCTCGTGTTCAGCCAGCTACCAACCAGCACCCCCAGGTCTTTCCCCACCAGGCAGCTTTCCAGCTGCTCTTCCCCAAGCCTGTAGCACTCTGTGGGGTTATTGTGACCCAAGTGCAGGACCCGGCACTTCTCCTTGTTGTACCTCATAAAATTAGCCTTGGCCCATTAATCCAGCCTGTCCAGATCCCTCTGCAGAGCCTCCTGCCCTCAAGCAGATCAAAGCTCCCTCCCAACTTGGTGTTGTCTGCAAACTCACTGAAGGTGCAATCGACCCCCTTATTCAGATAAAGTTATTAAACAGACTGAATAGAACAGTACAGAATTGACAGAATGATTACAAAAAGAACCAAAAATAGGAGGTCAGATATCCTTTGAGAAATAAATATGAGCAGGAATTCATGATGTAAATCTGCAAATCCTGAAATAACTGTAATTCCTCAAACTGTTTCTCCTCAAAGTTCTGCAATTAATAATATTAATGAGATTAAATTAGGAAAGGAAAAAAGGTAAACATTGGTTTTAGGGTACTCAAACCAAACAAATTCTTGACTTTATTCTCATAGTGAATAATGGAAAGTTACAATATATAAAAATAGTATTAATACATTTCCATTAAATATACTGCAGGGAATATCATTACGAAGAATGCTAATTTTGCTATTCTTTTGGGTTTTGATTAAATAGATTTTTTTTACTAAACATTTATCACATCTGTGCTGTTCTCATCTCTGTTTTAAATTTCTAACTCATTTGAACTAATGATAACATAAGGTTTACTCAGAGGCCAGTTTATTTTAAAACAACAGCTAAATATTATTTGGCATTTTCCAAATCTATTTTCTAAATAGCAGACAATCTCATGGGTAAAATATTGTTTCTAAGCAATAAACAACATTTTTGTTATTTTTTTGCATAAAACTGAGTCAGATTTGAAAAAACTAAATACAATGTATTTTAAGGGGCCTTCATTTCTCCTAGAAATCATTGAATTATTTACTTAGAATTGGAGCTACATCAAGTGACATACTACAGGTAATACCTAATTACACTGTCCTGCATATTTTCAAATGACTGGGGAATAAACAGGATTTTACAGATGCACTGGATTATATTGCCATCTTCAAAATTTTACAAGATAATATGTTTCTACATTTGTCTTCTTGAGCCTGTTGTTATTATTATAAGACCAGTTACCATCACAAGATAAGTATTTAAGAAATTCGTATTCTGAAGTTAATGAATGCTGTTAAGTCTATATGCGTATCTACATGCATATCTGGGCTCACACATTCTAGAAGAATGCTAATGGATGATAAAAATCTTATTTAATTCTCGGTGTTGTCTGATTTGTAATCACATGTTATTTAAGTTATATTCTATCCAGATCTTCTCTGTATTAATTTTCTTTACTATACCTACACATTTTTTGAGTTACCTACAATAGTCAATAAGCACTTCAAGGTCAAGATCCCACAGTGTATCTTTTGTCATACTAAGCTTGCTAGAAGATGTGTAAGTCACCCATTTATCTATTTTCAATTATGTTCTTATGTAATTTTAATTTAGAAACACACTTACAAAGGAAGCACAACAGCCACTAAAATTTACATATCTGCAAATGAATGTACAGGCTATACCTTTTAGATTTTCTGATTTTAGTTTACCTTTTTCTTCTCTGATGTCTAGCCGATCACTGTCTGACTTCAGAACAGTAAGCATGTAACAGTGTATTTAAACTGTTTCCCTCAGTAAATTTAGAGGCTCAGTAAGATTGGTTTCTGTTGAGATTTATCTGATTCTAATCACTATTTACTCTCACCATAAAACACACTGATGATATTCTGTAATGCATATAATTTTAAAATGCAAAAGACTTACACTTGAAGCACAGTTTTAGGATCACCCACTTCTCCTCCATCACCAATTGTCAGTGTGTCATAGCCAATCTCCAGATCAAATTCTTCAAAATTTATCTGAATAACCTAGGAAATAAAATAAGTATATATATATATATATCAGAAATAAAGAAAAATACTTGCAAGATCAGTCTGGAAATAAGATTTTCAGTATTGTAAATAAAAGAGTTAACTAGCATATTTTACAATAAATTACTGTAATAAAACCAACAAGTTTGGTTCATGAAATATGAATTATAATAACTCTCAGGTATCATCACTCTGCTGACCTCCTCAAAGCACTGTCATTTCACTTATTTATGTAGTTTTACAATGGTTAATACGGTTCTGCATAATTGCATTACCTTTCTACATCAATCCAGCCTGTCCAGATTCCTCTGAAAAGATAAGTTTCCTTAAAAGTGTTTCAAGATACGTTTTTTAAATTGGAGTTGACCAGAATAAAAAATACATATCTTTACTCATATGATTAACATTCAAAATATTTTCTTCATTTCACTGCTGAAATCTAAGATCTTTTCCATTATTTTTTAATCTCACAAATAAAAAAGTAAGAGAACTCCCTGAAAAATATCTAACTCATCAGATAATACTGTGAAACATGAAAAATATATTTGATTTTTTTGTTCAATTCATAGTCTTCAGCTTGAATCTTTCCACTGATGTCTGATGAATCCACAAATTATGTATGATTCTGTTGTAATCTAGCAGGTTATTCTTTGCTCTGATGTAATCTCTTATTCTTCTGCAATCTGAAATTCTTTTCTTTATTCTGAGATAAAGAAAAATTTTATTTTAAATCAAAATAGATGTACATGCAAAAAAAAGTTTATTTGTCTTTTCTACATTAACTTTTTTCAGAGAAGCACGTTTTATTAAAAGATTTCTGGACCATTCTCTTTGCATCTCACCTAAAACTGTGATAATGGGATAGGTATCACTTTTTAAAAGTGTACTTGTATAAAGCCACACATGCATAAATTAGACTGCATCTGTCCTGTATAATATTCTGTGAAACACTCACATTTTTAAGACAATAGGTAGTAATGAACTAATTAAAGAGCTTCATAATGTAAGAATATATTAAAAATAAATTATTATATTACAGTAACTGGCTATAAAAACTTGGAATGTTAACATATGATAATCTTATTCTTGCAGTTGTTATAACTGTTATTTCTTCTTAAAACTTTCTGGATAAACTGAAAATTAGAAAATGATGCAACTTTGTACAAAAGTGGCAGTAGTAGAACAGAACCAGAAACAGTACCACCAAATAGGGTCATATTTTATGTATAGGAAAGCATCAACTGTTATTGTTTGAGCCAGTAAATCATTTTGCATACCATGCATACCTCTGCTGGAAGAGGGTTAGAAACAGCTACCAATAACTACTCCAGACATGTTACAGTACAAATGAAGAATTTTATAACTCCAGATCATTAAAAGGTAAGCAAACAACTGTATGTAACCTACTAATAACCCATTTCAGGTTAGGCTTAACATACCCAAACTGATCTGTCAAGCAGTGCAAACTTTGGATTTGGTGAAGTAAACTTGCCATTTGTTTAGCAAATATGCTTGTAGATTGACACTTGAAGACATTTAATTTTAATGGAATTTGCACAAATGGAGCAAAAGTAACATATAGCAACAGCAGAGCTGTCAATATCCAGCATGTCAGAGGTAGTAAACTCATTTACTATATATGTAGTGCGTAAGTATTTATGTGTCTGTGAAAAAGAACTGTGTACATTTTTTTGAAATTCATCCTCTGCTGTTAATCTTTGACATGCAAAATACACAATGTACAATACAAAATGTACTTGAAATCTTCACAAATATGCCTGAATGGCAAGAAAATAAGTACTCTTAGTGATATTTTTTCAGAGTCCTTGTTTTACAATGTCAGATTTACTTTGATCAGACCCAAAGATGGCTGGAATTGGCATTGCTCATTACTTTGATTATTCCCTTTAGAATATTAAAAAGGCATTGTGATGATACTAGCATTTAAAGTTGAGTGTGCTGGAACATTCCAAAGTAAACTCTGAGATTTAGGCAAGATGAATAAATAACATACAACTTTGTAATAAACCTGTCAAAAATTCTTCTTTTACCAGTCATATAAGATTTTGTCTTTTTTTGGTTTTCTGAAAAAGCTGTAAATGGCAGACTAAAGGTAGGTGGCATCCTTGAATCAGATTAACATTAACATAAAACCTCAATGTAATTCTACATTTTAGATTAACATTAAAGTAAAACCTCAAGGTAATTCTACATTTTAGTTGTTATTGTTTGTAAGAATAAATACTTCAGGGGAAACTGCTGATTTATTACTATATTCTGCATAATTTTAAACCAGATTAACATTACTAAATTGTGCTATTGATCTGGTTAGTAGAGGCACAGTAGTCAGAAGCACAAGAACAGGTATTCTTTCTTGATCTATAAATTCAAATGAAGTCTTTTTTCCCAGTTTCCCAGAGCAAGATATAAACATTATTAATATAAATGAGATATGATCCATTGTTTTTATTGATCCATATAAATAGTGATCATGTTTAAAATGTATTTATCTATTTATTGAATTTATGCCCTGTCCCACAGTCTCATGTAAAACTGAAAGAAAAAAAAAATACAGAGGGACCACAAAATATTTCCAGTCAGGTATACTTCCAGGGAAGAGTATTATCAACAAAAATATTTCACAAGTATTTCATCAAATATATGATTTGCCTGAACTACAAGATTCTGGAGAAGAGGATGATACTATCAAAGGTGAGTCTGGAAGGCAGGCAAAGGAGGGAAATTTCAAAGATGCAGAATTCCAGCTGAGGCAGTTTACCACCATACTCATATTCTATCATTTCACATATTGTAAGTCAACTAATGATAACAGATATGTGTCTGTATGGCTTCAGAACTGAGGAAGACTATCTTTACTTAAAACTAAGCTATATAATAATTACTACTCTCTCCTTTTTCAGAAAGAACTATTCAGTAGTCTTTGAAATTTTGTACCTTTATAGTAGCTTTTGCGATGTATACAGCAGGTACGCAGAATACTATAATTATCCTGATAAAGACTAATCATATTTTGAATTTTGTTTTAGAGGGTGTTATTAAGCATGTCCCTAGACACTGATATCAAGTAAAAGGAATCTTTTATTTCCCCTTCCTCCACATATATATAAACAACAAATTACTTAAAATAAAATATGCTGAGCTGTGCACTCCTTATTCACTAAAGTATGAAAGTACCTAAAAGGAAGGCAATAGCCCGTCTACAACCTGGTCTGCTTTGGCTGTTTTTAAATCCAGGAGCAATAAACAACTTATAGTTGCTGAATTAAATTAAATTTATAAACTCAAGTAAATAAATAATAATAAAGACAGTAATACTACTTATTATTATCCAAGCTATACAGGGGAAAAAAAAAAATGAGTCCTATTTGAAAAAAAACTTTCTGGGAATTATAATGGTGTGTTTTAGTCTCTAATAATTTTGCTATCACTTTTCCAAAGGAAAAAAAAGGAAGCAGAAACCCAATTTCTAACAAAAGTTAGTAGCTGTACCTCCTTTCTGTGCCTTGGAATATATCCTTTGGAACTCACCTCTTGGACAAAATTGAGTCTATTACCCAGGTCCAGTAACATGGGAGAAGACTATTGAATAGTTAATGGCTAATCTGAGAACTTCCTACAACTTGTCAAAGAGAGAACATTCTTAGGAGGTTGTGTTCCAGACAGCAAACTTTCCAGACAATTGGTTGATACGACTATGTGTCTAGTTCCTAATGGAAAAGATTTTTCAAGGAAAGTAGTGTTTCAGGCACTCAAGTTTTTAAATTTTCAAAACATACAAAGTAGAATGGTGTGTAACAGAAGCAGGTATATGTGTTTCAGAACTGTTTCTGAAGGGGAAGTACAAAGATATAAAGTTGTATGAATTTCCATATGTGCATCTGTTATTCTAAAGCTTCCAATGCAAATGTAACTCTAAATATATTTTATGATGTATAATGAAGCTTTCACTTCATAAAATTTTATATTTTACAAGTAAAATGATGATGACATTTCTAAAGATGTTATGAATTTTTATCCTCAGAAGAGTATTAAAAATTAAAAATTAAGCTAAGATATAGCTTAAACAAGCTCGGTCTTAGATAATATTAAGGAACAAATCTGAATTAAAACATCCTGCCAAGAACAAAACATTATTACATACTATTTTGCTGTACACTGCATATAATTCAGTGATTCCAAGTATCCAAGAACTGCTGTGTAATATAATCTAAGTCTAAATACTAAGCACTTCTGTCCTTTCAAATTTAATCTTTCAGTATCAGAGGGGATGAGAAAAGGGGGAAGGGAGAAGAAAAGGGGAAATAAAACTTGGAGATTTATAGAACATTATAGAAAAAAGCAGGTGACACACAACACTGTAAAACAATTCCAGGAGATAAAAAATCACTAGCTGAACTGGAAAGTTCCTTCTATATTGTTGAGTCCATTTGTTGACAACAGGATTCATCATACTTAACTGTAGACACCTACAGTGCAAACATCTATATTTGATGTAGGCTTCTTCACAACCAGTGAAAAAACATGTCTAGACTGTAATCCATTTCATCACAAAGTAGATAACACACATGAGATCAACCACAGCTTAGAAGTACCTATTTCTCTCCCTTGGCTATGAAGTGACACTAGGCATTTATATATGGATGTCTACACTGTGGACCTCTAAAATTGAATTCACTCATATAAATATATTTAAGTAGTACCATCTGAGATGCTGTAAAACTGCCAAAAGATCCACACAAACTGCAGATATGAGATCTTCAGGAGAACTGTGCTCTTTTGGGAAGGTAGCTGAAGACCAGACTGGGTTACCCTGGAGTATATGTCAGTGCTTGCCAGTAATCTCAGTCCTATAGATGAATTCTGCTTTGCAGAGTCATTGGTAAATACATAATGTAATCTCCTTCATGCAATTCTTTACAAGGTGTTTTTGTTTTGTTCTGGTTTGGTTTTATCAACTCCAATACTAATGCTAAATGTTACTTAATTTTCCATAGAGACTAATCCTACAATCAGGTTTTTATAAAGGTCATTTAGAATTATTTACTTCGGGGCCACAATAATTGAAAATAAATGTATATTACTTCCTTATCCTAAGAACAGATACTATTGAAACACATTAAAGTGGATGGATAGCACATTAAAATAACCACATGAAGCAGTATTTTTATTTTTCATGTTATAGTTTTTGGTTTGCATAGAAGTATGACTTGTATTGTGTTGGCTTAAATTCAGAAGTTTCTGATCAGAGGAATACAGTCTCAACATTTTATCAGCTTATAAAGCCCCAATAAAAAAAAATGAAGTATTCTACCAAAAAAAAAAAAAAAAAGTTCTCTTGTAAATAAGGTCATCTACAAATAAATTAAAAAAAAATTAATAATTACACAATCTAACTCAATTGTCAATATAGCATCCATATAAAGGAGTGCAAATCAATTATTAAGCAAACACATTGGCTTTTACTTCAGACAGTGTGTTTATCATGATCCAAAACCCCCCAAATTATTATATAACTTTTGTCTTGTGAAACAGAATACTGTGTTATGGGTTTTGGGCTTTCTTTACCTGTAAGCAATTATTTCATATTGGATTTTTCCATATTTTCGTGAATCAAATATTGCTTTTGCAAATATTGTGTTATTATACTTCTAAGAATTACTAGTGGTATTACACAAAAGCAATTTCACTCATTTTTATTAAGCTAGTGGAAAAGAAGATAATTTTTTTGATCTAAACACTGAAGGAAATGACTGGTTAATAACTAACTTTAACATGGTGTGGGAATGGCATTTGTACCTAGAGGACAGTAAGTGGGGTAAAGGTTGGACTTGGAAATTCTGGCCACCTCTCTAGTGCCATGACGTATCTACAAAAAAATCTTTTTCTGCAAACATTATCTTACAAAACACCATTATATGAATGATCCAAACATCCTAGGAACAGCAAGAAATATACCTCACTGAAATATATCCACAAGATAACTATTTTCATCAGTTTTCACTGTTAACTGTAGAAAGAAACTTATAGATTGCTAATACTATCATGCCCACCCTTTGCTCATCAATCAAAAGGAATTCTCTGGTTGCCCTCTTCATGGTTATAAGTGAAACTAGGCAAGGAGAAGAAAATACATTCAGTTTATATCTGTCTGTCCTCATACACCCTCAAGATGGTTAATTGTTTCTGTGCTGAGAATGTCTAACTACTTCCCAGTAAGTAAACGATGTGCATTTATATCTGATGGTATAAGCTAAATGCTACCATCTGATTGATAGGATTTATCACCATAATCTTCCATAGAATCACAGGTCCCTCCATCAAAATAATTGTGTTATTATATATTCAATTATAGAAGAATAGTTTCACCAGGAAAATATATTGAATCCATCATTTATTCTAAGACTAAGGTATAATTTTATTTAAATTATTTATACTGAGGTATAATTTTATTTAACATCAATACTACCATGAAGCAGCTAATCCTGGAAACTCTTTCCAGGATCATTAAGGACAAGAAAATCACCAGGAGTAGTCAGCATAGCTTTACCAAAGAGAAGTCTATACTGATAGCGGGCC
>JAVJGJ010000037.1:21606993-21663670 GCA_035590215.1 Microhierax caerulescens | reverse complement strand
TCCTGATCTCTCCTCACCGAAGTCAGCCCTGCAGTCCCTCCCTGCTACCAAAACCTTACCATGTAAACACAATACATAGGTCCTAAAGAAATTAAACTGAATAATGGATTTTCTGAAATATTTTACTGAACCAGCAGAGGCTCACCCTACAATTTCTGCTTCATCCCTGAATATTAAAAATGGGTGATGCTTCTATATTTTTATTGGTCAGGGCCTGGAACAGTTTTTATGCTATGCTAATATTCTGTTTCATAGTATTTACAGTTTCAGGGGGAAAAAAAAACCAAAAAACACATAAAATGATTTGTAAAAAAAAACTTTCATTAGACCTGTGACATGCATGATCTCTGACTAAAGAGGGGGGTTATTTTGTTTTCATTAGAAATGGAATTTATACACATGAATAACTTAATCTCTTAGTGTTTTAGAGGGAAAGGAAAACAAGCCTAACAAGTGCACCTCCCTAGTATGAGAGAGATATGCATCTACTAGGAAGAGTCCAGCTAAGGTATACTAAGATGATTAAGGTACTGGAGCATCTCTCAAGAAGGAAAGGTTGAAAGAGCTGGGTTTGCATAGCCTAGAGAAGAGAAGGTTCAAGGGGATCTTAATGTGCATAAACACCTGAAGGGAGGGTGTAAAGAAGGAACCAAATTCTTTCTAGTGATGCCCATAACAGGACCAGAGGTAATGGGCACAAACTGAAACACAGGGCGTTCTGCCTGAGCATCAGGAAACAGTTTTCCACTGTGAGGGTAATTAAGCTCTAGCACTGGTTGCCCAGAGAGGTTGTGGAGTCACCATCTTTCAAGATATTCCATGACTGTCTTGGCAACCGTCTCTAGGTGGCCCTGCTTGAGCAAGGGAGTTCCACTGGAAGATCTTCAGAGGTCTGTTCCAAGCTTAATCATTCCATAACTCTGAACCACACTGACAGCCAGAGACAAAGCATTCATTCATTCTTAACTTCCTGCACTCAGCTATAAATACAAAGTTCTTTAAAAGTAGAAACTGGAAATTAGTAAGGAAAATAATACGGAGTAATAATGTTTTTGAATACTTCACCAACAAATTCTTTTGGTCAAAACAAAGTTCTGAGCTTTTGAAGATAACACTGCATCGCCATGTTGTGAATGGGTGGGGAGGGAGGAGGAAGGCAGAACTAAGACATGAATACCTCTGTCTGAGTATAATACTTAACACTCTTCAAGTCACTATATCTTAAACTTGCAGTCATCTGTAATTTGACAGTAGATCCATACCAGTCTGTGAGCTTAAAGTTTTGCTTCTGCTATTGGTAGAATATATAAAAACTTATTAGACTTTTTTGTTACATAGACATGTCCAAGTTGCATTTAAGAAAGGAAACCATTTTATGCAAAATGTAGCCAAAAAGGTCTTAAATTCATTCTGTGCAACAGCTCAGTGGTGGTTTTCAAGCCATTTACAGCACTTGCTCAAAGTGTAAGAGCTGCACTGAATTTCCTGGAAAAAAAATATACTAAATTGCAAAATTTGACAGAAATCTCTCTCAGAAATTCTGGATGTGCACAGATTTCATCTTGATCATCAACAGGTTTTGAATGATGAAATAAAAATATGAAGGGCCAGAGAAATGGATCTTAACTATTAATTTTGTACTTTTTGCCCATATGTAGGGCAGAGACTGCATCATCTTTCAAGGACTCTTGACACCTTTTTGATGATCAATAAATTGAAAGAATTGGGTTAGCAGTCCTTGGAACAAGAATAAAACAAACAACCCTCCCTCCCCTGTCAAACACAGCTAGCTTCATTATGAATATTCAAATTCCTCGCTTAAATATTCTTTTTTCTTCTTCCGAAGTGGAGCATAAGGGTGGCTTCCACACAGGATTTTGTAAGACTAGAGGGATAAATGCACCAATGTAGTTAAATGGCTTCTGAAATGTAATCATGTTTTAACTAAGTCCTTTGATAAAACTCAGGTGTAAAAGAGTAGGTTTTCTAGGCCTCTCTGATCAATTAATGAAGTGTGATGCAAGGTAATATAAAACAGAAATTAGGAGGCAGAATATACCCATGTACCAGCAAACACAGATGTTGGTGGACCTTTATAAAGCATTCCTGAGCTGTACTGCTAATTTTAATTTTATTACAGCTGAACAAGTCCATTACAATCAGTTCATATAAAATGATACACCTGGAAATAGAATATAGCCATTGCTGCCAGGTGCCTAGCTCTTGAATTTAAAGACAACTGGTGTCATAACTTAGCTTTATTGCTCTACTGGCATTACCCGAACTCCTAGTACTTTTGGTTTAAAGTGTAGATATAAAGTATATAGGATTTTAATACAGTGGTTCAGACAATGAAATAAATTAGACCGTTTTAGAACAGTCCTTCATGAAGTGAAAGTGAATTCATGAACTTTAGTGATTTCTCACAGAGTCTAAGGCCAAACATGATATAAACAATCTTACACACAAAACAACTATACTGATTGTAACACACAGTATTAGTGGACTCATGACAGTGCTTCATACCATTGAGTAGTTTCTTTTGGAAATTCATTTAGAGAATCACATAAAGACATGATAGCATCTACTCAGCATACAAAACCCAAAACACTCTTAGGGGAAAAAACAGGTTTTAACATCTGTCCATACCCAACTAACATCAGTCGTTTCTTAGAAACGTCTGCAATGAACCAAGTACAGAAGCTGGACTGCAGAGATAAATCATATTAGTGAAAAACGTCATGGTCTACATGTGCTTTTTTAATATTTTTTTTAAAAAAAGCAAAGACAGAATTTTAAACTTACCTTATTAGTATTGATAGCTGTGATGACCCACACACACTGAGCATTACTGTCATACTGGAATGGAAAATTGGGTGATGTGAAAGTGCCTCCAGGTCCCTGCAGATTGGATCCACAAGTCTTGACTGCAAAAAGAAAGTTCACCTTTTAAGTTACATACAAAATACATATAGCAGATTCATAAACCAAGCTCTAACTTACATTCATCAAGACATAAGGATTAAAACACTGTTGACAAAAACCAGAACCATCTCATACAAGAAGCTATTAATATATAGTTACTCTGACAAATTAAAATAGACTTTCTCTTGTGTCCAAGATTATAATCTTTGGTAAAAAAGAAAAAAAAAAAAAAAAAGGTTTTTGGCATAAAAAGCGTAACTATAGTAAGAGAAATTATATAGATAATAAAACATTTCAAGAAGTAATTTAGTCATTACCTTTGCTAATGTCTTGAAAGACAAGAACACAGCACTTTTATCACTGTAAATTTTTTATGCATATGTATTTGTGTACGGCATGGCCGTATTTTTTCTGCTATAATCACTGTCCAACCCATTGAACAAATGGCTGAAGCACTGAAAACTTTAAAGGAAACTTGTAAGTTAAACTTACACAAAATTGTGTTATCTATTTTTAAAGACTACAAAGGGCATTTATTTACAAATCAAAGTCTGTATGGTTACTTACAGTAGTATATCTTCAATAAAAACAAACTGATATCCTTATTTACTATAGGTTGTGTTTCACATCACAAATAACACAAAGGAAATAAACTGTGTCCTTTCTGCTCATGAATGACATTTGTAAAGCACTAAATTCATAATCTGCTGAAGTCAATAAAAGTTTTATTGCTGGTTCCTTGATACTGATATCTTTGCTGAATGCAATATTAGTTAAGTTCCCTTGTATGAAGCTGTAGAACTGGCAAGCAGCCTCAGCTACACATGAAACTATTTTTCCTGTGATTGATATGACACCACAAATAAACTGCAGAAGGTAAATTATTGCTTCCACTGTATTCTGACAGAACATCTTGCCTATATGAATAAAAAAATTCACACTAAGATACATGAAATTGCCATACAGTTGTATTGCACTTTTGCAAAGCAAGTTTATTTGATCAATACCAAAGAGAGGAAGATTCAGCTGTTGCTGGATGAAGACTTGTTCCTTTCCTCCCATTAACCTCTAGAAAGAACGTCACTATTTCCACCCACCTGCACCACTTTAACCCCTCAGAGAAGCAATACTTTAGTGAAGTGTCTGTTCAAAGACACACCAGAAGCCTGAAGACAAGGAGAGCGGAGGGAGATGAGAGGAAGGCTCCTCATTTATGCTCAGTAGCTGAAGCACTGAGATCAAAATTGTGAGACTAATGCTGAGCACATCTTTTCATCTTATGTTTGTAATAAGAAACTGTATGACTCCTGCAGCTCATCTCTGTGTGGGGGGAGAAAGTCAAGAGGGGGAAACCAATGAGTATTCTAGACAATCTGTTGCTCCATCTGAACATGTGAATCCACCCTTTGGGGCACAGTTGGGACATAAAGCACATCTTTGCATGTATGCTGTGGTAAGGTTATGAGTAGGTTTTGCTGCCTTTTCTCAAGTTAGCTGCATAATGGAGGTCTCAAAGGAAAGCCATGTCATTCTATAGAGGAATGGTCCTAATGAAAGCTAAGGCTTTGATTCCTAATTTCTATTATTCATACTAATACGAAATATTCCTAACAGAGATTTGCTTTCAGTACCATAGTCTGAAATCCAGCAGGGGAAAAACAAAAAAAGAAACAAACAAACAAAAAAAACCCACACACCAAAAAAACACCCCAACCCCCACCACAAATTAAATCAATCACTTGGTTTCATAAAGTCTGGTTAAGAAGGAAAAAAAGGAGTGATTTAAACATGAATCTCCAATCATTAGAAAATACAAATATAAGAAGCCGCAAAGATGAAGCTATTAGCTATATTTATTTACAGGTTAGGAAGGCTCCTGATACAAAAACATAAAATACTGAAAAGTTATGAGTTAATATTGAATTTCTTTGGAGTTAAAGGGAGAAAAATGTACACCTTTAGGGTTTTAATGGCTGTATATGATTGATCTCACTGCATTTGTCAGGTGACTGATGAATAAAACACATCTATGCATTTTGGTGAATATCAGAGTACTTTCTGTTCAGCAATAACTGTAGTGCAAGCAATGTTCTCCTATAATATGACAATATTCTAATATACTAATACTTTATGTTCAAGCCTATAATCCACAGTTTGCCAGTAAAATACAACCAAGAAAATCATTACGTGATTTCTTTACCCAGTAATTTAAATTTGCCTGGTAACCTTAATACTGTATTTTTTCCTTCAATATTCCCATTTTTCCTTTTATCCCATTACATGTGGTCTTTATCTCAGTAAACATCACAGGTTTCCTGCCTCTGTCTCTAATTTTGTATGAATCACATCAAGATTTTTTCCTCAATCGCTGCAACCTTGAAGGTACTGCAAGGTACAGGCAAGTGTAGATTATACTTCTAAAACTAAGATGAATTTTTGTTCAGCTTTTATTGATTATTAGAAAAATCAGAAACAAAACAAGCAACCTACATAATTTTTTTGCTTTAATTATTGAAAATTACAAATACTTCCTACATCTTTTGTTTCAAAACATTTTTTGACAGCCCTTTCGAATTCAAGTAGTTGTTCGCAAGGCAGCTCACATAAGTGTGCACTGCCTCTCATGGCTCTGTGCTGATTCTTACCACACTGCAAAGAGCAAGTAAAGTAAATAAAAAGAATAAATTGTTTCCAGTGGATTTAGAGTACTGACCATGATAATTGACTTACACAGCTCTTCACATGAGTAAGTCTAACATAAGAAGAGTTTACAAATAAGCTGAAAGTTTCAAAACCGTAAAAAAATACATAAAATTATATATAATGGTAAGTTAACATCACATAACACCTTTTCCTGGACTTCTTGAATCTGTCCCTACTTATTTAAAGGATTTGAGAACCCTGCCACGCAATCTTGATATTGACTAGTTGTCACCTGCATGGCTGACTGGCCACCTGTTTCCACAATACAATGAAAAACAGAAGTTCCACAGGCATTCAGATTCATCTGCCATTAACAGATCCTTCTGACACAAGACACCTCCTTGATTACAGACATAATTGATGTCTTAATATGTCAAAATTCATTGATTGCTACTTCAAGTCAACATTGTGGCAATACAAGTTAGCTTCAAACCACTGCTGGAATCTAAACTGTTGTGTTTTGAAGAAATTGAAATATTAGAAGTGTGAATATCAGGAAATTAATTACTATTATTAGTAGTATCGTTAAGAAACTGATCAGCTCCTCTCCAGCTTACTCTTGTATATTTGGAGGTTTCCGTCCTGGCTTTGATTATTTATTATTCAGCAAGAATTTGCTTTCTTTTTTGGAACTGATCTAAAGACATGAATTACATTACTATTGCTATGCAGATAATTCATGTGTTTGAGGACTAGTTCTAACTGTGCTTCTGAGTATTTCATACAGTATTTGGAAATACTTAAGTGTGGAGACAAGGCTGTCTAATATCTTCAAAACCAAACATTTATTTATACTACTTATGGTCACAGATGCATATTAAACCCACTTAATTGCTTTACATAATAAGAGTTGTAACAGTTCAGTGAAATACAAACATCAGACTTCCAAAATTTGATCCTTTTTTCATAAAATAGGGATTTTACTACACCTATATAGAAGCAAATTATAATACATTGATATGCATGATCTCTCACTTATACTTCTAAGTCACTATGTTTATTTGAAGAAAAAATGTAAATTTTCTTACAGTACCAGATCTGATTTCAGACACATTATAAATACAGGAAAAAGATCATCAGTTCATTTACATGTAACAGACAAAACCAATTAAGATCTCACTGTCCTCTAAGCACTGCATCAGCTCTTGGTGAGAGACAGAAATCTGTAAATTGGTAGAAAGCTTTTGCAATTCAAATACTCATATCTGCTCTTCAGAAATTATTATGAGTTTTGCTATTAACTTCAGACATTCACATGAATTTTATATTTGAGATTAGTATGAAGAAAGAAAGAAACATGATCAATATGGCAAATTAATTAAGCAAAGATGACACAGATATGCAACTATGAAGCTTGCACAAAAATGTGTAGTATTGCAATTCTGTAGTTGTAACTGCTGAGTATTGGAAAACTAATATGATCAAAGGTGGGAAGGTAGAAATATTCCTTACAGGGTATAATCTCTTTTCTGATACATATATTTTGAATAGCTGAAATTTAACATCTATATATATGTTTAATTTATTTAAAATAAATATAGGACCATGATCGTTAATGGAGCTTTACATATCCATAGGAGGCAAAAATCTGATTATCAGTTTAAAAACAAGTATAATTTTTTGTAAATTAAAAAGTCTCTGATGTCAGTAAAGGTTTTTCATTTGTAAAATCTACATCCTTGCATCATGACCTTAAAATATCTAACTTCCTGAGATGTCTATTTCTCTATTTCCCTTGTAATTACAGAAGGCTTTTTGAAAGAAAAAATTATTGAAAGAAACTTTGAAAAAAACTTATTCCACCAATGCTACCTGTGCTTTCTAACTGGCAGAGAAAATGTTAAAAACACAAAGGTAGTGCAAGCCTATACTAAGAAATCATGAATGACGATTATGCATATGGAGGAATGTCATATAAACTATTAAGTAGAATGAAATTTAGTGAAAACAATTAACTATGATGACGTATAAAAGTCAATAGAGAGAAAATATTAACAAAGGTAATTTTCTTTTTGCAGTCCTTAATACTGAAAATAGTATAACTAACATTTAAATAAACCATTTGTCGAATAAATATGTATAAACCTCCTTCAAAAAAATGCATCATCAGCACCAAAACTGTGAAAGCACACAAAGCAATGCATTACCTGGAGAACAAAGATAAACAAGGGACACCTACATTATGGGGAAGCTGATTAAAAGCATGCAGTCTATTAAAAAAATATAACCACTGTCTCAGTGTGTGCGAAATGCTTAGCTCCATGTGTAAAACAAGAAAATTCAGCTTGTTACAGTTCCATGGAAAATTTTCTAAACTAAAAGATAAAATCAGAATTTAATTGGATTTTCAGAAAGTTATTAGCAAGGCTGCTCACTCTTAAAAGAGTCTAAATAGGAAAAAAAGTGAAAATGAGTTATGGAATTGAAAAAAGATAAAATTATAAACTTAGTAACAGAGTGTTTTTTACTGAAATGATACAAAGGCATTTTCATCACAGTTCTTATACACAAAATATCAAAAAATATGCATGTATATGTATGTTTAGATGTAGACACTGAATTTGAATAGTAATAGCAGAAAAGTGCATATTTAGCATACCATATAATACACTAACATCTTACCAGTTACCAAGTAGTCAAAACTTTTCCCATTTTTTCCTTAAATACTCAAATGAAGAAACAAAAGTGATCTTAAAACTTTTTAGTTTTTTAATGAACTGTTTTTACTAGATCTTTCTTTTGTAAAATGCAGCCTTTAAAACTTCCCAAAAAAGTCTGCCTGCTCCTGACAATTCATACCTGTAAATATGTATTCATCATGAAAACAAATAGAAGATAATTGTAAATTTTTTATAAAAGCTTCAGCTTTTGTATATTTAACTAGGTTCTGACAACTAGCAGCTCACTATTAGCAGAGTAATGAGCATGTTTTGGCTATACCTTACTTTAAAGAGTACAAGAAGGTATGTTAGAAGTTTAGTCTTATCTATTTTCAGTTGAAAGGAAAAAGAAAAGTTATTTTAAAAAAATAAACTGTTCAGGATACTACAGAAGTTTATTCAGTGTGTCTCAGTAAATTTCTTCATTGCTGTTGCTATTGCTCACACTGTACAGTAAAGAGATATTTCAAAGTAATAAAAAATACAGTATAGAATTAAAAAAATCTCAGTGATGTGTTAAGAACATATGGAATAGTAAAACAATTCCAATATAAAAAAAAAAAAAATCTCACTGAAATTTTCCAGATTAAGAAGGTCTTTCATTTTTGCATTTGCTTAGATGGAGCTGGGGAGCACCAGGATGGGCTGATGGTGCCCGTAGGGTCCTGAGAAAATCTCTTAGCTAACCATTGTATCGCACTAGGTTTCAGCAAAAGTCATCTGTGTGTCACTACCTGCCCAGAACATCTTGCAAAGTGACAATTAAAGAGGAAAGGATTTATTTTAATGATACAATTCAGGATAGTAAACAAAGCTATTTACCTTTTCTTTTTTTTTTTTAACCTCTATGCTCAAGCTTACAAGAATCTGAATCTAAATAAGGATGATGAGCTAGCTTAGAATAGCACCACTTTTGATGAAGTACACTTTCTAAAGATCCAGAATATGCATTTCAAGATAGACACAGTTCTCTTAAGACATTTCTGTGGTTCTGACGGGCGTTTCAAAATGTGAATCTGTGGTGGTGCACTTTGCCCCTCTTCTGGGCTGCCCTACAACCTCAGGAATCCCCATTAGGCCTTGGAATTTGTACAAGAGCTGAGTGGTTAAGCACCCCTTAACCATACCGGTAACTCCTGCATGGCTAAGTGGGGAAAGAGACTGTTCCAGGAACTTTTATTGCCTGGCCAAGGTAGAGGATGAGAGCAGGGATGATCAGCTACTCCCTGGCAGCTTTGGAACATCCCTGACCCAGATCGTAACCTGAGTGGAACGGTACTAGTGTTATTGGAATTTTGAAAAAAAAACACCGACTCAGGTTATGGCCAGGAAGGAAATCTACAGATGACTAAGGTCAATTATCTCCCATCCTTATAAACAGTGGGCTGAAAATGAGACCCTTTGAGCCCTCCTGGACTGCAGCAGGCTGCAACCAGCATCATCCTCTGTGCATGACGCTGCTCAGTGCTCCCACACACCCCAGTCTGCAATACTAAGAGGACTGTCACCAAAAGCTGACGACGGGGCCTGGGCTGATGCCCATGCTCCTTGAGGTTCAACCCTCTGTCTGCTGAGAACTGCAAAGGCATTCAATATGAGCATTTCACTGAACTCAAGTAGAACTTTTAACAGGTATACCTTTGTACATTTGTGCACAGATCTATAACTCTTCTGTGCTTCTGTGCATTTGTGTGTGAATTGACTTAGCTATCTTGTAATAAGTATAGTATAAGTATTACCTTCTCAAATCTACAGTAAACCACTTCTGTAACTTAAGTAAATTGCATTGATTCACTTTGTAAACATTAAAATAGTCATGGATTAAGTGCTGCTAAAATGTTATGATCAACCTTAAACTGTGAATAAACCTTCAGACATCCTTTAGATATAAATTGTTGTCCAAGTCTGAGACTAAGATTGGACCTACCTGCACCTAAGCTCTATTAAGAGTTTAGAAAGCAAGGGGGTCTATTCTGATCCTTGTAACTCAACAGGAAGGTCTCCCTTACCATGTCATGCCTTTGACGTGTAAATCAAGCTAGCTCAATTCTAACTCGATTTTCCTTTGCATGTTCAACCCATGCAGTAATGAATAGAGTGAACCTTGACATTGAACTTTGAGCAGTCACATTTCCAGACAAATTAAATATATTTTGCTCATACCTTTGATGGTGATTCTTTAAGCAACCTGACTTAAACCACTCATTTTTTTATGAGAACTAAACCAATGGTCTTTAAAGTGGAGTGTGTGCACCCCAGAGGCTGTGCAAGACAACCCATTGTTTTGCAGGAATAAAACAATAGAACTTCCATAGTACAAGAATGTAAGTTATAAATAAATAAATAACCATATATTGGTGAGGTGTGATAAGTATTTTTTTTACTTGCGTGCTCAATCAAAAAAGTTTGGAGATTACTGAACTAAACGTATGACAATGAAGTTCTGTCCCATTCTAAAAAGTGTATAAAAAACATGTCATGAAAATAGATGCTTTTAATGTATTATCTAACAAGGCATGGAAATTTTTACTAAATTGTTACACATAAAGTTTAATTGTAGAAATTTAATTATTAATATTTTTAAAATATTGTTCAATATTTTACTAGCATTTCTTCATTGTCAATGCTTTACATAAGAAGCAGAACTAACAGCACCTTCTGTGATTACTACACAATTAGTAAAAGCTGCTATAAACTTGGTTCAATGCCTGACTAATCACTATCAAGAAGATGGCAATTTACAATCAGACCAATAGTGTTCTGATACCAAAAGCGCAAGTTTAGAGAGAAATTCATTGCTAAGCCACATGTGAGTTGCCTGGTAGCCACATATTTTCCAGAAACACTGAAACTGTTTTTTACCACATTATTTCCAGTGTTATCATGACTGATAATGAACATCTCTGTAGAAATCTTGAATGAAAACTTTTTTTTAGAATTTGGAAACTGCAAATTCCCTGACAAAAACAATTCAGTATTTGGGTTCAGAGCACATATAACACACTAAAAGCACTTTTGTTATAGGATAGAAAAAGAAAGAGCTGATTTTGCTAGCGCTCTATCTTAAAAGTTTATCATGTATTAAATAAATCACAAGGATTTTACTCCTAAAACCTCTGTTGTTAGCTAGTGCTTAATAGAAAAAGAATACTAAAAATATTAAGTTGGTATTAGTAGAACATAAGAGAAAAGGAAGATTATTTTGGTAGAATATTATTTTCCTAGGGTAGCTTCTTCTAGAAGCAAATTTGAATTAATTCCAACACTAATTCCACATTTCTCTTCAGATTTCTGGACTTATATTTTGGTTTACAGGACACACAAGAACACTGCAGCAAGACCATATTCCCTTAGTTCCTCCAAATGTAACTCTCCCTGCAGTATGCCCTCCATACAATAGCTCTGCCAATCTGAAAGGGAAAGGGATGATTTGCTACTAATGCACAGCTGAATGTTACGCTTCAGAAGAAACTCCTAAAATTTGTGAAGAAATACTGAGTTACCTGAAATAAAATCTTGAGATGTATCAACATCTCAACAGATTAAATGGAAATCAGCTGGTAGAGTTTATTCAATACCATGCAACTTATGGACAGATGAAACAAAATTAACAGAAATATTAAATGTATGCAAGTAATTTTCTTGCTTTATTAATATATTGAGCTCAAAGGCTTAATTCCAACATAATGCTTTTTCTTCTCACTAGTATCAAGTAATTATAAAATTTATCTGAGCCACTGAACAGTGAAGAGAACATAGTTCTTTTTTTTAAGACTAGAAAACAACAGAGTACCTGTTCTAATGACACATACTATATGTCATTATATATGTCATTAAATATATATATGATTTATATATAAATACATATAGTATAATTCTAATCTGAAAATAAATTACTAAAATATGTATTTAAGAAATTTTTTTCTCTGGAACTTTTACAATCACTCTCTACTTTCTTAAGTGCTGGACATAATTAGTTTGGGGGTAAATTTTTTTGAGAGTTTTTTCGTTTGTTTGTCTCAAAGTTGTATTATTTATATTTCCTGTGAATTTTTGAGGTTGAAATCTGAAGACAAAATAATGGAGAAAAGCAGACATAAATCCTTTTGACTACAAGGGATGAGCCCTTTCTCTAACTACCCATCAACCTACTTGAACAGCTCTTCATTGTTTGTCTCAAAACTTTATATTAGAAGGATGGCATTTTTATTGAGATTAAATCAGATAAAAAAAGACTTCAGGCATGATATTTTCACCTAACAAGGTCACATTATACTCTCAAAGGGGAAATAGAAAAAGAACCTAAAAAACCATGACTTAATGAAGTTAAAATAGTAAGTAGACTTTTGAACAAGCTTCTCACATTTTTCTTTTAGGGGGGAAAAAACAAAACAAAAAAACAAAACAAAACCCAAAACAATTTTACTAACGTAAGTTGAGCTAGAAATCTGACATATCACATCATAGTTAGTACTTAGCATTAACCTTTTAGAAAATTTAGAAAAAATAATTTAGAAAAGTAATTATGACAATCAAAAGTTATTGTTTGATTACATTAATTTGATTTTATATTAATGTTGTTACAGATAAAGGACAATTTGTAACTTTTGCATGGAACTGCACCTGTAAGTATTGAAATTCTTTAAACTTCAGTACCCTCTTAAAAGGTGTTCTACATTTCAGCTTAGAAAAAATCTAGCCATGTTAACTTAATGGCAGTCTATGCCATTCTTTCTATGCAAGGATAAGGTAACTCAGAATTCTTCCTTTATGTGTAAAAAAAAAAAATAATGTTTGTTACTTTAACTACACAGTGAGCAGCCAGGCATATGTATACTTCATATATTTTTCCAAGCCAAGGGATGCTCCTGTCAACTTAAGTATTATGTCTCTGCAGATTTTTTTGAGCAGTAATTTTCTCTCAGCTCTCATTTCCCCTATATTTTCAGCTATACAGCTTTCAGATGCTCCAAGCTCTTCGTTCTCCCTTTTCTTATTTTCTCTAGATAATACTCTAATTCATGAGTATTTTTTTTTCTGTAGTTATTAGATTTTATTATTGGTTTTCAAAATTTCATTTAGTACTTAGAGGTGCTCAGGTCTTTCGGACATAAGATCATGTTTTTACATACAGAATAGTTTGCCATGTCTATCTAAAAAAAAAATATTAAAACCCAATATGTATATATTTTAATGAATACAGAAACTGTCACAGTATGCTGGGTTTTAATCTTATTTACAAAGAACGGAATACATGTAATTATAAGCATGTATTTTCTTCCACGATTTCTTCAGTGTCTCTTAGCTGATGCTCTGAAAAATAGAATAATTAATAAGCAGGACTGAAATAAGTAATGACAAGATCTGGATCTTCACATAGGATAATGTATGTACAGGTGAAACGTAGCATACATTACTAGGCATATAAAGTAGACAGCTGCTGGAAAACTGAATTTTATTACATTTACAAGCCCAACTGAGCAATGAGGAATATATTGCCTTTATAAAGAGCTACAGTCAATGCATATTCTAGATATTACTAATTAACAATATGTCACAAAACTGTAGCAAAATCCTAAGAGTAAAAAACATTTTCACATCTACCAAGACTTAAAGATTTAAAACTTATTTATAATGTCTGATTATTTCATTTTCATAATACCTCTGTGAGGTAGAGACGCATGTAACTTTTGCAGAAAGAATATCTCCACTTAAAAAATTACTGTTTTCAGATGATCTAAATTTTGTTTGGGTTTGTCAGAGTTGGTCTAAAGAGAGCGATACTGTCTCAACATTGCTAACAGAGACCTGGAGACGGAATGTGGTCCTCACGGACACCGAGGCCCAATGACCCTGAAGAAGAACTGCATGGTACGAGGAGTACTATGCCGCTCCTCGATGCCCAGCGCTGGAAGGAACAACTATGATAAGGTCATATAACAAATGTTGTCATTAAAACGAACCATAACACGCATGGTAACTTTGCTCAAGAAGGCAGAGATTGACAACAATCCATTGGCCAGAGGAGGAGCAACGTGTATTGTTCAGTATAAAAGAGGACTCTTTAGCAACCAAATTTTAGGAGATCTCCTCCACCAAGGATCATGACGATTGGAAGGACCGGCGGGGCGCTGCCTGGACCTGAGACCATAGGGACGCCTTGGACCCGTGGTGGTAGCTATAATCCTCTTTCCTTTTCCTTTTACTTTATCTTTTCTTCACTTTCTGTCTTTTCTACCTATCACACGCTGCTTTACAGGCAAACAATAAAATTGTGCTGTTTGACTGAAGCATAACCCCTTGGCGTGGTTGCCTTGATTTTTGCACTTCAAAATCATAGTAAACAAACCATCACAAGTCCACTGAGTGGACTGTGACAGGGTTCCACAATCAGTGTTTACTCTTTACTGAGACCTCTATAAGCCCAGCACTAGACAATAGAAAACATCAGGACAGGTGCACTTTAAGACATCAGATAATGGCCCCAGGTGACACAATAATTCAATGGCAAGCCCAGAATTCCTTTCTTCGCACTCTTGCTTTAATTATTAGGTCACCCATCTTTTGACATTGCTTGGGAACACCATATTCCCTGGGGTATCTTTAAAGCATCTCTGAGTCTCTACTTGAATAATCTCTAGAGTTAAGGAAATTGCACATTAAGTACCAAGTACCCATCCTAACCTTTACCCAAATCCAGATTGTTTCCTACAGTGTATCACAGCATTTTGCCTAGACTATTTTAAGTCTTTAAAGTTTAATTATTTTAGCTTTCCTTCAGGAAGAAACTATCCTTTTCCCCACAAACACAGACACAGCTTTGCCATACCTAGGCATGGGAATAACTTGTTCCTGGAATAACTTCTTAAAATACTTCGAAGAATGTTGATGAACTATCAATGACCAGCAGGGAAAACAAATTACTGGCATTTACAATGCCAAATACTGAATTTTCATTTAATTTTATTTCATTACATTTTACAGAGGTGAGATCATCTTCTGTGAAGCAAATCTCACAGCTGAGTGGAACACATAAATCTCTCTTTATGGGAAATCCAGATTCCTAATTCTGATTTTTTTTATTTCTATGCTCTTCAGTATTTCCTGTGGCCTTATTTTATTTCAGTTATAATCATCTTTTTCCTAAAAAAAAAACCCACAGAAACATTTAAAACTCAAAAAATCACTTGCCTTTGTCACCATATGCATATATGTGGGACAACAAACCTGTTTAAAACTGTCCATCTAAGAACCAGACAACCAGACACCCTTTCTAACTTTGGAAGAACCTTCCTGTTGCCATAGTTGCTCATACCCATTTAAGCATACCCATTTATGGCGAAGATTATAAGAGTATAAAAATTGATTGACTTTGTTAGCCATGTGTCCTAAGAAGCACTAACATACCTTATCCAAATAAGAAAAAAAAGAAAAAAAAAAAAAAAGGCAATTCAAATAATAGATTTGGCTAAAATGATTCAAATCTTTCCACTCAGCATTGTCTATTGGGTAGGAAAATATTTACGTGAACATCATGTAATAATATAATATATAGCCATAGCCTCTGATTCATAATGATATTTTGAGGTTTCCTGTGATATGATAATATTAACTATCCAGCTCTGTGTTAACATCTAGTTTTCACATGGTGTTTTCCAGATCTTATAGGCATTTGCAAAGAATTTTAACTCTTTTGTTGTGATTTCTCATTGCCCAGCTACGCAAAAGGGATATATAAAAAGGCATATTAACCAGGCATCCTACATAATAAATACTGTAACAGTCCATATTGTTTAGTAAAAAACTCATACCAATCTGGCTGTAGAAGTCATAAAACTTAACTGGACATATTTTTGAAGTTTTACAACCACATATGTATAGAAGATGTATTCCCACTGACTTATGGGTTTTTACTTTTACACCTATGTTTTTACAGAAGTATTACAAAGCCTTTAAAACTATATTTGATACATTGTCCTCTAAAATACATTCAATTGATGGTATAACACCAGAATTATTCAGTCTCTGAATTTAAGATATCATTTATATGTAATACCTCTTCAAGGTATTATTTAAATCTATGTTTGCCTAACATTACAATGAGATATGACATTTATGTCAATATGCAGGAAGCGACAGATACAGATTTTCTACAGTTTTCTCATGTCCTGGTTGTTAGTCACTAAGTTCAAACCATAAACTAACAGTAATGAGGTTTTGGTGCCCATTGCTTTAAAGTTAATTTCAAAATAGAGAGTTTTGAGGAGCATTCACACATTTTCCCTGTAATTACTTATTATATCTATTCACAATTACTTATAATTTCAATTAATAAAGGGAATGAATATTTTTCATGTTGCACCCCATTAGTTAAGACACTGCATAATATTTGAGCTACGTGAATATAATCCTTTCTTCCCAGTTCTTTTGTAGTATAATGTAGTGCATTTCTTTAAATTCAGAAATCTGCAGTGCCTAACAGTAGGAATATTAAAGGGCAATAGTCACATCCATGTTTAAAAATTGGAAGATAGTAATTTTTGGTGAGTTCATTTTAAATAAAACTATCTTCTTATGCTTGAAGACTTCAATTCCTCTGCCAATATAAATGGTAGTGTGTTTAGCTCACTAATGGTGTTTCAGTTATATTAGTTCTGCACTGGTAAAGACTTTCACCACATAGTATGCACTACAGTTTCAGTTATCAACACAACTCTAAGTAAACTCAAAATCATAAAAGATCAGGAAGTACAGGCTTTTATAATTTCTAATTTATAATTTAAGCATACACTTTATTCTTCAGTGTTTGTTTAGGAAAAGTACTTCTGTATTGAAGTACCGCTTATTTAATTTTGATTTTGCTTCTGAAAGAGAATGTAGGACTGCATGTCCTATTGTTTATTTCATGTGAACTGTATCTAATACTTTAATGTGCAAGTAGAAGAAGTGGTTAAAAATAAAAAAAAAGGAGAAAAAAGAAGAAATGCTTAAAAGAGAACAACATTTTACTTGTGAAGAGGCCAGAACTGTCTAAGCAACTTGTCATGGTCAATAATATGAAAATCAACTCTGTTGACACTTAGAACTATTTAATTTATAGCCACTGCCAACAGACAGAAAATAGCCAGTACAATCAGTACTGTCCTGACACTTGATCAGACTTGGAGGGAAATGGTAAAGCCTTGGGGATTTACTGGGGAAAAAAATAGCATCTCTTATTTTTTCAGTAGATCTTCACTGAAGATGGAAGATGCTATATCAGACTTTCCCCTGTGTTAGTCACCTTTTGGGAATGGTAAGAGGGACAGGTAATATTAAAGAATTTATCAGTCTTTCAGTTCCTTTGTAATTCTTTTGTCAGAGAACCAGATTTACAGTATTGTAATCAAAACAATATGAAGGGATGGGATAGGGTGCCTGTGAAATGTCTGTCACTGCTACTAGAATATAAGGCAATACAACTCTTCACTAGATGTAGAGTCCTTGTTTCAAGAGATTTTTTTCTCACTACATGTCAAATTTTAAAAAAGAAAAGTTATTCACAAACAACCTAACACACACAAAAAAAAGAAATTATTCTACATCTGTAATTCTTCTTTAGAAGTATTTCCTTAAGCGTCTGTCCTGGTTTTGGCTGAGATAAAGGTTAATTTTCTTCTTAGTGGCTAGTGCAATGCTGTGTTTTGGATTTGATGTAAAAACAATGTTGATGCCACACTGATGTTTTTGGTTGTTGCTGGGTGGTGTTTGTAGTAGGTCGGGGACTTTTTAGTTCCTCAGGCCCTGCGAGCGAGAGGGCTGGAGGGACATGGGAAGTTGGGAGGGGACACAGCCAGGACAGCTGACCTGAACTAGCTAAAGAGATATTCCATACCATGGGACATCACGTTTGGTATATAGACTGGGGTGGGGTGGTGGTGATGGCCAGGTCCTGCGAATCATTGCCCAGGGGCTGGCTGGGCATCAGTCAGCGAGTGGTGAGCAGTTGTATTGTGCATCACTTGTTTTCCTTTCTCCCTCTCCTTTGGATGTCATTCCTCTCCCCTTCTCCCTCGTTTTCATTGTAACTGTTACTGTTGTCATTACTACTGTTCCTTAGTTTTTATTTTATTCCAATTACTAAATTGTTCTTATCTCAACCCTTCAGTTTTACACTCCTTTCCAGTTCTCCTCCCCACTGCTCTGGATGAGGGGGGAGTGAGCAACTGGCTGTGTGGTGCTTAATTACCTGGGATCAAATTAGCTGAGGTCAAACCACGACAACATCTTAAATGTGATACACTGATAATTACCTGTACTTGAGAAGACACAGTCATTCCACATGTGCAAAAGTGAATTAATACTGAATAAATACTACATGTGTTAAAATGACAATAGTAACTGCATGTTGTAGCTCAATAAGCAGCACTGAACTGCCAAAGAATTACAACATAATTGATGACTGGAAAATAATGTGATTAATATCTATTAAAAATCTATAAGGAATACCATCCCTAAAAAAGTACCTAGATTTCACACCATAATCAGTTTCACAATTATATATTTTGTCTCCATTTTACACAACTAACAGAAACCATCACTACATTTTTCCAGCTTTGAAAGCACTCATAATAGTCCGTAACATTAATGTAATCTAAAATTTGCTGTCCACTATTGGGATCCTGCATATATGCCTTCTTTTAGCACTTCCAGGAGCTCAGCTGACCTTGCTTAAAGGCAGCTCTGATGTGGTGCAGCTGTAAACTGAGACCAGCCTGTTGGAGAGTATGTGCGACAGAGCTACAGTAAATCCTGTCATCCTCACTCCACTCAGGAGCTGCATTTGACAGCTCAGACACACAGGCCTTGTCTGAGCCACTTTGCAGTGTGCCAGTGTACGCAGCCTGAGAAACAAGCTAGACTGGGACTCCACACTGAGTGGAAGAGCTTTGATTGCATTGGTATTATAGACACTCGGTATGATAGCTCACCGTCACTGGTGTCCTGCAGTGGATGGTTACAAGCTACCCAGGAAATGCAGAATGGGTAGAAGAGGAGTGCTTGGCCTCTATGTAAAATACAGGGTTGAGTGCACGATGTTTACCAACAAGAGAACAGTTCTCTAGAGAGCCTTTGTTTCAAAATCAGCAAGATCTCCATCAGAGGAAATCTCTATCTGGTACAGAGCACCTGAGCAGAGCCAAGCTTTCCCCAGATAACTCACAGAAGCCTTGAGTCTCCAGGCCCTAGTTCTCCTGGGAACTCCAGCTACCCTCATACCTGCTAGGAAAGCAACAGTGTAGTGCAAAAGCAATCCAGGAGATTGCTGTAGTGAACTTTCGACAACTTCATAATGGAACTGCAGAATGTACCACATAGGAGTGCTGCCTTTTTAGAATTACTGTTAAAAAATAAGAAAGATTTGTCTGAGAGTCATGACCCTTAATGTTGTCCTTTGCTGCAATAACCCTAGCACCATAGTTTAAGACACTAAAGGGCATAAGGAAAGACAAGTAGCAGAATGAAGTGGATCAACATAGTTGCCTCCTAAGATGAAAAAACATACCCAGTGGATGAGAGGAAAGGACATCATTTCCCTTGAATTTAGGAAGATGTCTGACAGTGTCCTTCAACACCTTCTTCACAAACTCATAAAGCACATTGTGGCAGACAGACCAGAAGATGTTTGGAAAACTAGCCATACTGCAGAGTTCAAAGGATGGTGGTTAAAGGCTCAGAGTCAAACTGGAAGACACGTACGGGTGGAGCTTCTCATGGGTCAGTAATGGGTCCGATAGTATTCAATAGCTTTAAAACTGATTTGAACGATGGGATTGAATCCACACTCAAGTTTGCAGAGGGAGGAGAGGTAGTTGTACCAGAAGAAAGAGGTACTATAGGGACCTCAGAGGACTGGAAGGTTGGGCCAACAAGAATTACAAGGGTAAATGTAAAGTCCTACACATGGGATAAAATAAGCCCCAGAAGCAGTGCAGATAAGGGCTGACTGTCTGGGGAGCAGTCTGATGAAAGGCACCTTGGGGTCTCAGTGGACAAGAAGCTGAACAAAACCCAGCAATGGGGCTTGGTAGCAAAGCACAAAATGTCTGGGGCTGTATCAGTAAGAATGGAGCCAGCAAATGAAGGGCTGTGATTATTCACCCCTACTCAGTATTTGTTAGGCCACATGTGGAATACTGTCCATTTGGGGTTCCTCCAGGTTAAAAGAGACATTGAGCAATCAGAACGGTTCCAGTGGAAGACCACTAAGAATACTGGAGAACTTGACAGATGAAGAAAGATGGAAGGAACTGGGTTTGTTCAACAAGGAGGAACCTAATCACAGTCCTTTGCTATCTAAAAGGTAGTTACAGAAAACACTGAGATACTCTCTTCACAGAGCTGCATGGAAGCAGAATAAACGCTAACAGCCACAAGTGTCTTCAGGAGAAATTCCATCTGGATATTACCACCAAAAAAAAAAAAAAACAACAAAAAAAACCCCAACAAACCTTGTAAAGAACTAAACTTTGAAATAGATTGCTGAAAGAAGTGTTGGAAACTCCATCACTGGAAGTAGTGAAGACTTGGCTTGAGACAGCCATGGATTACTTAATCTAAGACTCCACTTGCAACAGATCAGATGATTTCCCAATGTCTTTTCCAGACTAGACTCCTCTGATTCTTCATCTGTGTCTCATTGTCAAAAGGAAAGAATAACTGAATGGGGTTTCACAGAGGTTTGTCCTGGGTCAGGTTCATTTGGCATTTTCATTAATACCTTGGACAGCAAAATTAAGTGCATAATTATTAAGTCTGCATTTAACGAAGAGTTAGGAAGGTCTGTGAATATATCAGCAAACCTAATCAGAATTAAAAAGGAGAAACTGAAGAAATAATATTAAAATAGGATCCAATTCAGCAGAGACAAGTATAGGTCAAAGCACAAAAGCAGGAATGATCAAATCACAAATACGGTATAAGGAGTAAGTCACTTGGCAGCAAGTCTTCAGGGATTACAGTAGCTCAGAAACATAACCTGAGTTAAAAATATCCTACTTTTATGAAAAGACAATCAAACTGGAAGACGTGCATATAGTTATAGGTAGAAAAATGCATGAAAATGCAAGAAATAATTCTTCCTCTCCACTGAGCACTGGGAAAGCCCCTTCTAAAGCCCATTTTTAAAAACTGTATTTTAAGAAAGACACGGAACCATTGGGAAAATTATGAAAAAGGCCAGAGGTCTATAAATACAACCCACAAGGAAGGACTGACTGAACTGCTGTGGGTTAAAGAAGAGCACGTGTTCTTGAAGTAAACAATAAGACATTGAAAAGAATAATTAAATAACCTGTACTTTATATAGAAACAACTATTGAAATCAGTACAGCAACAAGCGTTCACATTTGAATTATAAGACTTCTTCTACGTGCAAGGCTAATGAAAGACTAAAGCACCTGAGTAAGATCTAAGAGCACTCTCCTTGGAAATAAATAACATCAGACAAACATCTGGGGATAAACACAACCAGAGGAAGGAAGCAGTGCTGACCTGTTAGGGCCACTTTCAGCCCTATTTATCTATGATGTGTTACCTGCGTATATGAGTGTGTATATACATATACAAATACATTGTTAGTCAGCAACACATTTAGAAGGTCCAGATACATCTGCATTTTAAAGAGAAGTGAGGCAAAGGTGTAATTTTTTAAAATGTACTAAAGGTAAAGGTATCTATAAAGGCAAGATTCAAAACTCAATGTACATTCTGCTTGCGTATCCAAGCTGTTAATCAAGTTAATCAAGCTGATCTTTACAAATGCTGAGTCTATGAATTCATTGTTGTTATAAAAATCACTTTAGTCAGTGAAATAAACTGGCCAAAATAGCAATATGAAGCAAACAAACAGTGTTCATTTATGAGAGCCCATTCAAATACAGAGTATCATTTGTTCCTTTTTCTATTAATAATCTAAGTTAACTTTGTAGCCTGCCTATTAACTGAATGATCATGATTTAAACCCTAAATTGTGCCTGTCCTTTGGCTTTCTCTGATACAAAGAACTATTTCAAAGCCATTTTTTCTTTCTACAGATTAGATAAGCTTTTCCAAAATACTGTACTTGTTGCAGAACTTGCTGACTTGCCAGCAGACTTATAAAAGGCAGCATTCATAAATGTTTCACAGGGTCTTAGAAACAAGCAAGCAGAAAACAGGAGCGTCAGGCATGAAAATAAAAAGGCTTATCGACCAACTGTGAATAAATCTATCTGTTTCATTTCCTGAAACGTAAATGAGAGGAAGAGATTTATCAACTGGCAAATAGTATCATAAAGTAGATTATTGTTTCTGCTTAAGCAAATTGGCTTTGTAATAACAGCATTGCCCTGTAGGGGAATACTGAACCCCGTGGCAAATAAATAAGTAAGGTCTCAATCCTGGAATGTTTAAACTTTCTTGAATGAAGTCACAGAGAAGTCAATGTAAGCCATCATGTTATTACAGCCATATGTATTAATAGTTTCTTGGGATATGAAATAACTAACAACTGCAGAAATTTTCATCTTTCAAGTAGCAGACTTCAACTGCAACTCAATACGCAAGAAATGCCTGGGCAAAGATTCACATGTCATTTTTTTAATATATTTTTTATTTCTTAGGAAGGATGGGAAGTCATTGCTTGTTCTGCTGTAACTATGGTATGCTACAAGATTTGCATGAGGCCAATTAAATTGGAACAGATTTTAAAATCCCCAGTAGAATTTTAGGCTTGCATGATATAATGATCTTGAAAAAATCCAGCTAAAACACAAGTGCCTAAAGGAATGAATCCACTTTAAAATTTCAATAAAATGCAGAAGGTAACCAGTCACTTTTCACCTGTTGTTTATGTTAATTTATCTGCTTGCCTACAACATAAAGCTGTGCATTCCTCATAGCTCAAAATTCTGACTTCTTTTCAATACACCTTGTCTTTATATCACAATGGGGTAAATACCTTGATTTTCTTCCTTGTTTATTCACCAGGTCCAGCTGCATGAACAAACACTATTTTTGCTAGTGTGATGGGAGAGATAAATTATAAAATATATTTTCAAAATTTTAAAAAAATATGCAAAAAGAGAGGATAATTGTTGTTAAACTACAAGATAATCCAACTGCAATTAAACCTAGTCAGTATATCTGATAAAACTTTAGAATTTTCTCATAGTCTCTTCTAGAAGTCAAAAGGTTCAAAAATTAACCAAACCTCCAGAGTAGTATTTTCCTGGAAATTAGTCTTAAGGTCTAAAAGGTGTTGATAATCTACAATATTTGCTTAGGTTTTGGAAGTATCGTATCAGTTTTCCTTCTCAAATTCCTATTATATTTCTCCTGTACAAATGCTTCAGACTTATTCCAGATTCACTTTGATGAATATGATTTTATGCCAGTTCCAGCTGGTATCATGTAATATTTTCTAAAGAGAGTTAATCTTTCATTTTTGGCAGGCAGTGATACCGAGCCACTCATGTGCCCTTTGAGAACAAGTCCTGAGGATTTATGATGTCAAATCAAATGCATCTACCAGAATTAGAAAGTTCCTAGTTAGAAAACTGTCCAATTGTAGTATATTAATGTAACTAATTATTGATATTCACATGCCATTTTTTAAAAATGTATCATTTCTGTGGGATTTTTTGTGTGTGCACAATATAATTTATGTAAGTGAATGAAAACAATTGCAAGCTGTGCTGCTCACATAGGAAACACCACATGATAAAAAAGCAGAACTTTAAGTGACATTTTAAAGAATAGCAGGTGAAGTATCTAATACACCACCTGTGCCTCCACTACCTGCAAAGCTGCATTAGTTTATAATAACATTCATGCATGACTGCCTAATTTGTTTGCCAAAATGGTTTGTACACAAATACGCAAATTTGAAAAGCAGATGCACACATATTTTTGCAGATATTTTCTTCATGTTACTACGTGGTATTTATGCTAGTTATGCAAAATTCTTTCAAAATGTTTACTGTACGTTCTGTGCATGAATCTTACAGACATAATTATTAGTCTAGAAGAAATATTTACATTCCAGTTTTAGTATATCTAAGTGTCTAATTGAAACATCTTGTTAATCAAAAGAACCAAAATTATAGTACACCACAGGTACTTAAATCAGTACATTTAATGCAACTAATGACACTCTAAAGCATTTCATATTTGAAAAACTATAATATCTATACCATCTGTCTGGCTTTTCAACATATGGCATTGTATCAATTCCTAATAACTTTCTTAATATTGGTCCTTTGCATTTTAAGGTGGAATCAGCTAGTTGTATGAAGTTGATGAGTGTTGCGAAACACATGTTCCACCTGTGAACAATGCTGGGTTTGGATATTTGGTTAATACATATCCTGCAGTTTCACATTTAAGTAGATGTTTATCAGAACTGCTAGCTTCCAATGGATTTACTGTTGTTTGTTTTTTGTGGTTTTTTTCTAATTCAGTATTAATGCTTACTTTATCATTAGGCACATGTTTACAAATGTGATTTCTAAATCATTATACAATGGTAGCTCTAAAATATAGTCATACTGTGGGAAAAAAATGAAAAAATAGGTGTAGTTGCCCTTTTACACTTAAGTACCTGCTGCTATTCAGAATTCAAAACTTGTACAAAAGTGAAAACATTATATTTACCAACCACTTACGTCTGAGGTCATAGTTCCCAAAAGCTACTGAGCTGCCTTTCTAAACTCACAAGTAGTTATGTATACATCTCGGTCTTAGCACAGTACTGCTGATAACACTTTATTGTCTGTGTAGCAGAGATACTTTTTAAAAAAAATGATTGTGTGTGTGGTATTGATAAATTAAATACTAATAGCAGTATGCTTTCGTTTTAAAGTGTCTTTTCAATGACAGATTACTAATTTGTATTATAAAATATATAATACACAGAGGACAGAAAGATTTGTGGTACAGTTACCATTTATGTTACCATGTATGTGGGATATGAAAGCCAAGAATCATTAGAATATAATTTTATCATGGTTATCATACAAAAAATATATAAAACCTTTCATGCATCTATGCTGACTTGTTATATTAATGATGATTTTTTTTTTCCCCATGAATCTATTTTTAAATCTGAGTGTTCTTTCATTTATAAACCACAGAAAATAGGGGTTGGAAGAACTTTGAAAAGATATTTAGCCCATCACCCTAACTGCAGATGGGACTGCACATATTTAATCTCTTTTGGATATATGTATATCGCACATTCTTGAAAACTTCTACTCACATACCCAAATATTCTTTACTTCAGAATGTTTTGCTAGTGTCCAACCATAAACCTTCCTTTGCACAATTATAGCCCATTATATTTTATGCTCTCCCTCTTCTTTCACTGGATTCGTCTTTATCTAGACCAAAGTAGCCCAGTTCTCTCCCACCTGTTTATACTAAATTATATTTTACAGAATATACAGAATTTTGATCCTTTTTAATATTTTCCTCTATTCTTTTTTCACTGGTTCACACCTGCCTTGAAACTTAATATCCATAGTGGGGAAAATCAGGGGCACTCACATCGCATAGTTTTAGGTACCTAAGGTGGGAGATGGGGTCCTTGACTTAAGCAGCTGTATCTGACAACTTCCTCCAGCAAGCAATCCACAGACAAGCCTAACAGATGCTGTCACATTGCTTAACACTGCATGTGAACGCCCTTACATACAGCACCCACTTGGTTACACTGGAAGATTAAGAGACTACCATCCTAAGATAGGTATCGAATTTAGGATATGTGAACACTCTGGAAAACTCTAGTAAATAAAGCCTTACTAGTTTTACTATAAATAAAAGCTTCATTTATGCTCATTACATGACTAATTCTGCTGTGTATATGTGCCTGTGTGTATCTCTTTAGCAATCTCTAGTAATTACACATACTTAGGGTATACAGTAATAGAAGAGAAAATGTTATTATGTATATTTATACCTATACAATTAAACTTTTTACTTATGTGATATGCTATTATTGAAGCATATACTACTGTGATACATTGTAAACCTGTTTCTGTAGCTGTAACACTTTTTTGTCACCTCACATTTGAGTAGCCGATTATTCCAAGTTACATCTAGTATTTCGTTATTATCAATAGTGAGTCCCATTTAGACTTCCTGATCATTATTAGCCAAAAAATAAATCACCCATGTAATTTTCCTGCTTTTGTGGATTTCTACTATATATTATTTGGATACCACCCTCAGATATTTTTGCCCTCTTCCACTGTTGAGAAACATCTCACAGTTCTCTCTGGACATTAGTATAAGTATCCATGAATTACAAGATAAATGCCCATTCTGTTTCCCATAACCAAGTGTTTGTGAATAAACTGTACTCTTCAATACAAAGTTTTTCTGTTATGTCAATTTACATGTATATGTACACACCAATATTTTCATTATATATAAATATATATATGTACACTACCACTTTAATCCCTTGATTTAGATATTCATCATATTAGCCACAGTATTTGGATGCCAAATATATTCAGCAGAATAACTTTATGCTTTTCTTATCTGACGTTTTTGGCCCTTTATCCATTTGATCACGGTCAAAACCAGGCATAGACTTCTCCAATCCTTAGCGATCCTAAATACAAGTGTTTCTCAGCTGCTTAGCACATATGTAATGAAGATGCTTCATGATCTACTGATTATGTATTGAATAAATTCTAGTTTGAAATCCATCTTGGTGAGTCTTAATATTTAGCATGTGATAGATTTTCATCAGCTCATTATAAAACAAAATTCATAATTTAAGTTCCCAAGTAAAATAAGCATACTGAAATACAAAGTTCATATTAAACAGAACAGTGTAGGTGGGACCTTTTTTTTACTAAAAATGTGGGGACGGTAGGAATAAAATTTCAGGTACTTACAAAATATTAATTTAGTAGGATTGGCTATAAAAAAATAGCTAGCTGTGAAAGGAACAAAGCAATGTAAGGGTAAGAATCCCTCTTTACCTTTACACACAGGTCTATGATCACTCCATGCAGCAAAAACTTCAGCTATCCTCTGACAGGTGATACTTTTTGAACCTTGTAGCACATAATCTTCATCACAAGAGAACTGCACTGTTGCTCCCAAGCTAAAATCAAACAATGACATAAGAAGAATAAGCATTTTTTTTTTTTTACAAATAGGTATCAGTATTTTTTTTCCCCATTCTTCTCGGCATGATGGTCCTGACAAATAACACAAACATGTAACCCAGTAATTGCTGCTCTTAAAAGTGAAAGACTGCAGGCTATGTACTAGCCTGACAGTGCACAGCATTCAGCCCTCTCTGGGCTTGCTCTGGCCCAAGCTTGTTTACCTCTTTTTTAACAGTGGTCTGGAGGTCAAGTGACTATTTTCTGACCAAACTTCTGACTTCCATATTGACAAACCTGGGCACTGCGTAACAAACAGTAGCTACTTATGTTAATTTAAGCTAGGAAACAATGAGAAAGAGATATGAAGAAATCACATAGAAGAAGAGCCAAAAGTTCAACCACAAGACCGAGGAAAAAATCCCCACTATACACATTGTATTTCTCCCAGTGAAGACCACAGGATACAGATGACTTGCTGTAACTGTCCCCCACCTCTGATCCTTCTTAGAGGAAGTTTGGTGCTTTTCACTTTAGAACCAGAGGGGCATTGTAAGGGAAAGCACAATACCAGAGAAAAGTCATAGATATTAATAAGGTTATTCACAAGGGGAGTATCAACATTTGCTCCTTTAACAAGCATATGTTTCTCAAATTAATGCAAGAAAATGAAAGAATTCTATACACATTTTTTTAGGTATTTACTATGATTACTTATGAAGTGGTAACGTTGGCTTCAAAAGATTTTGTTCCTTTCCATACGGAGCGGACATTTTGTGTTGCAAACATGGCACAAAACAAAAAAGAAAATAAGCCTAGAAAAAAATTTTGTTTGTCTGGCTTGGTTTGTTATGTTATATTTTTCTGAGGGGAAGGTTGGGGTGTTTTTTTGGTTTGGAAAAGTTAAAAAAATCCAATACATAGATGTGTATTATTGAGCTAATTCTTCTTATTCTTTAATATCATTATTGTTTCAAGTTCTGATTACAGCTGAAAATAGTCAACATATCGGGCCTTTCTCTGACATCAGTACCTAACACTCCATAATTTCAGCTTGCTGTTTTTAAAGGCTTATTTGTCACAGTTGTAAAGTATCTCTACAAACTGAGACAGTGGACAACCTGTAGTTTCACAAAAGTCTTCAGAGAGCACCTTTTACCTCATCAGTTGCTAAATGATCATTTCTATGCTTTTGAATTAAAAGGTGGTGTTATTATTTATCCAATGCTTATATAAGATGGATGAAGAAGAATTATAGATCTGCAGTTTAGTTTACCTCATGCTTGTGCCAAAACCAAATGACATTTGGGAAATATTCTTTTTTTCCCCTACAATTAAGGAATAAGCTCAAAAGAATAAAGCTAAGTTGTTATTGAAAAAATTCTGAGAAGAGCAAAGCAAACTAAAAATTAATATTTTGAAAATCTCATGTATGGTAATACTGCATTTTGTATTGAAGGATAATTTGTAAATAGAATTTGAATGCGTATCGTTGCTTTTATCACCGTTATAGTGGGCACTGACAAAACTTTGTTTTGGTATTAAAAACATATGATGAAACCATAAAAATATTCATACAGCATTATTTACCAAACTTCAATGATTGCATAAAGATGCTTGCATGGACATGACAGAGACTAGCATTTTACAGTAAGAAATACAACAAAACACAGTCTTTTGAAAAGGCTTCCAAAGGGAAAAAGTAATAAAAGTGTAAAGAATTTTCTGTTCATTATGATCATTTTAGATAGCCTAATATTAACAAATAATTCATTTATATGTAATAGCAAACACAAATTACATCACCAATGGTATTTCCTAGTAAAGGCACAGTTAATATTACGGATGTTAGTAAGTGTAAAGCAATAGGGCACAATGATCCACTCATAATCTAATTAGACACAGGTGCGCTGATATTCTGTGAAAACAGAGGAGCAGTCGATATTTATGGAGGAGTAAGAGAAGTGATGACACAAAAGCAAACAGTATGGTGAAGTAAATTATTTTTAATGGTGTCTGTCCCTGTATTTGGGTTGTCATTTTCCAATGATTTTGTGTACATATATATGTCTGTATATGAGGCTTTTAAAAATCAATGTAAAAATCTGAATACCTCAAAACTATGTAATGTTAGATTTTCTCTACTAATTCTTCTATAAATGAACAGAAGAAGATAGCTTCTTTAATTACCTGTGAAGAAGAGGAATTGGGGGGGGGGGGGAAGTCTATTTGTAGAATTCCTTGAAAAATCTTCCTTTCTAATTTGGTCAACAGGATATTAGGTAACATCAAAATTGAATAGTAGCAGGGCATTTCATTCTAACTCAAACATATTAGAATAACAGATCACAGATTCATTGATTTCAAAGAATTCTGCCTAGATTTACATTTATGTTCAATCAGGATCTGAATTAACTTTTTTGGGGACAATGCTCAAAGTAAGTGCAGGAAGTTCTATTCTAGTCAAACTACAAGGTAGCTTTTGTTTTATAACACACATTTGTATAGAATACTAGCTACCAGATCTTTAGCATCAGGTCTTTATTTAAACTTTCCTTAACGTATAAGCTCTCAAAGGATCTCAGAGTCTTTCCTAACTGCATTTGCCTTGATAAATGATTTTATACAGACACATAGCTTCCAAGACTTTGGCCATACTGTGTATGCAGTTACCTGGGTATTCTAAGATTTAACATGGAGTAACTCCCCAAAAGTCTACGTAATAACAGCTTTCCTGTGTGACCCTGGAAGTCATAGGATTATCTGACCCTCTTCCGATGGTTTTTATAGATCTCTATCCTATTTTCCAGCCTTTGCTATGGATGTTACCTATTTTAAAAAAAAAAAAAAAATGGTTTGTAAATTCTGGAAGCAAAGCCTCTGTACTGGCAGAGTTCTTCATTTATGTAAATAAACAGTTTCAGGCTCCTTTACAGGTCTCTAAAGCCAGCACTTTGCAAAGAGTCTGGAACACACCTCAGGATATAACTCAATAGTGATACACTATCACTACTGATTTGCCTGGGATCTTCAAACCTGAGTTTGATCTCACAAGGTATAACATTCTTTTTTATTGAAATGCATACTAAAACTCAGTTTTCTCTGCAGGGTTTTGGCTTGTAAAGAATAAGTCCTGTTTTTCTTTCCTTATACATGGGGATTTTAGTGCTGTAATAGTAATTTCAGTTTCCATTCAATTTAAAAAGGCAGAGAAAAAATTAAAAACCTGAGCACACATTCCAGAAATAAACTTTTGTTAGGTAATCAATTCAAATACATCTATGATGAAAATAGCTACTAAAGGAAACTGATACTAAACAGAACAAGAATAAATTTAAGGGAGTTAGAAATGTTAGATGTTTGAAAAGGAATGGTGTTAGCACAACATAGCTGATGAAAACTGGGGAGTACCTGGGCTTTATAGAGACACAGAGAGTAAGTAATGGGGGCATGAAAGATTATATAGTCATGTGAACAAACATCTCAGAAAAGGAGGGTTTGATAGTGGATAACAGCTCCATAAACTATTCCACAAACAGTTCCTGTTTGTATCAGAAATAAGAATGTTTGTGAAAGATGGGGATAAAGAAGAGATGCAGAGTTCATGAAAAACAGAGGAAGACATAAAAGTGAAAAACTGAGAAAAACAAAAAAGTAAGCATAATGTAAAGGCCCTTTATGAGTCTGAGGAAAAAGAGCCACAAGGCAGATCACAGAGTTGGAGGAACTGTTAAAATTATGAAATAGAAAGATGACTTATCAAACACTAATGTTAAAAATTACATTCAGCTACTCCAGAGACTACATGGTTAGGGAGGTTCAAAAGGAAACAGTTGGGAAGAGCAACTTTCTCAAGATTAGATTTTCACAAGATTCTATTTGCTGTGGAAAGGCATGTTGAAAAAAATCTGAACCCTTTTGATTATTTCATTAAAAAAAAAATACACACATGGAAATATATTTCCTTTAACTAACCATGGACTGATTTTGAGAGGATACAGTGAGCAGGAAATACATCATTAAAAAAAAAAAAAAAATTGAAGTGGTGGTATCAAAACTGTAACTGGGAATAATTCCAGAGGGTTGAAACTATTATGAAGGCTTTACAAGTCTGACAATTACTGTTATCACCTCCAAAAGTATAAATAACACTGACATTATCCAGTCCACTTTACTTGTCCAAATCAGTTTTAATATTACACTGATATTTGATAGTATATGACTGTAAGTATACTGGAGTTATAAACACAGTGTGATTGGAAAATTTACAAAATCTGCAATGTGTGCCATGTGAGTGAGGCCAGATAGAGGCAGTTATATAAGCAAATGATACATCAGCCCAAGAAAGAAAACCAGAGATCAGTTTCTATAGCAGATCAACTCAAAAAGACAGTAATATTAAAAATCAAACAAGTACTTCCTGTTTGAAAGATAAAAAAAAAAGGGAAAAAAAAAAACCAAACCTGCAGAAAAACTGTATAATCCTTCTGGACTTCCAGTGCAAGAATGGCATCCATAAAGGCCAACTTACTGACTGCCATGAGCTTGTCAAGAAAATGTTAAGAAAATGCGTCTTTCAGGAACTTAAAAGCCTAGTCACAGAATCACAGAATGGTCAGGGTTGGAAGGGACCTCTGGACATCATCTAGTCCAACCCCTGCTAAAGCAGGTTCACCTACAGCAGGTTGCACTGAGTTGCATCCAGGTGGGTTTTGAATGACTCCAGAGAAAAAGACTCCACAGCCTCTCTGGGCTGTTCCCATGCTGTCACCTTCAAAGCAAAGTATTTTTTCCTTATATTCAGATAGAATTTCCTGTGTTGTGGTTTGTGCCTGTTGCACCTTGCCCTGTTACTTGGCACTACCGAAAAGACCTGGCCCTATCCTCTTGACACTCGCCCTTAACATATTTGTATGCATTGCCCATGAGACAACTTGCTGTGCATGAGAACTCCCAGGCCCATCTCCACAGAGCTGCCTTCCAGCAGGCCAGTCCCAGCCTGTACCTGTTCGTGGCGTTGTTCCTCCCCAGGTACAGGACCCTACACCTGCCTTTGCTGAACTTCATCAGGTTTCTCTGCACTCAGCCCTCCAGCCTGTCCAGGTCTGGCTGAATGGCATCACAGCCTCTGGTGTGTCACCCACTCCTCCCAGTTTGGTATCATCACCATGGGGGTACGCTCTGTCCCTTCATTCAGGTCACTGATGAGTAAGTTGAACAGGACTGGACCCAGCACAGACCCCTGGGGAACACCACGAGCTACAGGCCTCCAGCCAGGTTCTGCACCACTGATCACAACTCTGAGCTCTGCCATTCAGCCAGTTCTCAGCCCACCTCACTGTCCACTCATCTAACCCACACTGCCTGAGATTACCTGTGAGGGTGTTACGGGAGACAGTGCCAGAAGCCTTGCTGAGGTCAAGGCAGACAACATTCACTCCTTTCTCTTTGTCTACCCACCCAGTCATCCCATCACAGAAGGCTCTCAGGTTGGTCAGGCATGATTTCCCCTTGGTGAATCCATGTTGACTCTTCCTGAGGACCTTCTTTTCCTCCACATGCTTTGAGATGGCCTACAGGATAAGCTGTTCTATGACCTTTCCAGGGGTGGAAGTGACACTGACTGGACTGTGTTCTGTGTCCACCTTCTTGCCCTTTTTGAAGACTGGAGTGATGTTGGCTTTACTCCAGGCCTCAGCACCTCTCCTGTTCTCCATGACCTTTCAAGATTAACAATTTTTGTTTCCGTGCCAAAAAGACATTCTTGATAGTATGAAATTTATGATATCTATTGCATGTCCAGAAGTACTGCATGAGGACATGTAGAAATCTGACCAAAGCCTGCTGGTATGTTAGAGAACTAAAAACTGTGTGGACAGAAAATTAAGATCACGGAAGCTGGTCTGGGGGAACTTGTCCCTGCAGTAGTCTACCTCTATTTTGGGCAGGTATTATTTTAGATTAAGTTGGCAGAGTAGTCCAAAACAGAGTGTGGGAACAAACAACCAAAAAACAGTGTGGACAGTTAAAGGCAGTTTGATAGCCTGACTTACATTTGATCCACAGTGCTTAACACATGAAGCCCCTTCAAATTATGTAGACTACCTGTTTTGTAAATATCAAGTGAATCGAAGCATGATATAGCTATGAATTTGTTCATTGCTATATACACCGAAAACATGCATAGCCAAAAAAAAAAAAAGAAAAATACAAAGGATGGCAGGAAAATCTCCAACAAGTTTCAAAATCAGAACATATTAAGAAAAAAAGTTCTGTCTGCGGATGATGCCAAAGGCCAGACTGGGTTCATTTAGTCCAGTATGCTAACACTGACAGTCGTGAAAAGTGAATGCTTAGAGAAAAATGTTAGAATATGGCCACCATCTATAGTTCATCTTCTCATCATTACCATATTTCAATCATCTACGGTTAATGAACTTTCTGATCTTGAGCTACTAATTTAGTAGTCCATGAGTGACTAATTTAGACTCCTGGGTCAGCCCACAGCTAAAAGCTAAGGCTGGTAAAGCACACTAGTAAGAAAAAGAGTTTCTGTGGATATATTAGTCACAAAAGGAAGTTCATATACGACCTGGATCCATTATTAAATGGGCGAGCCAACCCTTTGACACTGCAATCCAATATAGAAAAGGCAGAAGTACTCAATGCCTTTTCTGCATCAGTTTCTACAGCACATCTGCTTCTACACATCTGTGTGTACAAACACAATTGGGAAGAAGAGGGGCAGCCAGTACTGGGGAACAGGTGAAAGAAGATGGCTCTATTCAAAGGCAGGGAGCCAGATACCTTTCACCAAAGAGTGCTGAAAAAAAATGGCGGATTCTATGCAAGGCTGGTGTCACCTATGAAAAACTGTGGTGATGTGAAGATCTTACTGACTGTAGAAAGGCTAATATTACATGAATTTTCAAGTAAGGCAAAGAGAAGCTAGGAACTCACATCAATCCCTGGAAAGAACATGTCCTCTAGGAAAGCACAAACACGAAATCAGGAGCACTTACACAGATTCACCAAAGGTGAATTGTATGTGATCAACCTGACTGTCGTCTAGGACAAAATGACTGGCTACATGGACCAGTGGTAGATGCAATAGTGCTCAGGGTAACAGTGTTCAACATCAGCAAAGTTTTTGACACTGTCTTCTACAACAGTATCTTTGGGAAATGACACAATATGCACTGAATAGATAGATTCAAAATTGGCCTGGCAGCTCTGTTCAAAGGGTAGGAATCAATAGCTTCATATTCAGCAGATGGCCAGTTATAAGCTGAGCACTAGGATGTCAATATGGGGTCTTAGACTGTTTATTATTTTCATCCTGAACCTTGATGTTCCTTCAGCATGAAGTTCCCAGCAAAGTTATGAACATGCTTAATCAGGAAAAGTAGCCGACACACTGAATAACAAAGCTTCAATCCAGACACTTGACAAAGTTGAACACTGGCCCACCCAGAAACCTCATGAAACTCAACAAATAGAGGTATGAAGTTCTGCACTACTGATGAGTAATGCATTCTCATCCCAAATAAAACAAACCATTTACTCAACTATATTAGAAGCAGTGACAGCAGATCAATTGAAACTTTTACTCAGCTGATGAGGCTTTATCTGAAATATTAAGCCCAGTGTTTAGCCTCACACTTCATGAGAGATATTGATAAAAAGTCTAGAGGGTGTGGAGGTTAGTCAGAGGCTTAAAGCACATGACCTGCAGTAAAAAGTTGACACAGCTAGGCTTAATTAGTCTGACAAAAAGGAAGCTAAGGTACTATCTAACAGCAGACCATAACTACTTCAAGAACCATTACAAAGATAATGAATCCAAACTTTCCTTAATGTGGCAAACAATATACAAGTGACAACTTAGGAAATTCAGGTTTTACCTTACAAGATACTTCTTCTAAGAAAGGCAGGGCAGAACTGGAACATCATACCCAGACTGTTGTGAAATCTCCATTCTTGAGAGTTTTCAGGACTGGCTAAACAAAGCCACAACTGATCTCATTTAGTGTTAGCATAAGTCCTGCTTTGGGCAGGTGGTTGGAGTCGATGCCCTCTCAGGGACCCTTCCAATCATTATTTGTATGACTTATTCAAGTTGTTCAATTTATTTTGACCTGATATAAAGCTTCTGCATCTACAACAGACAGTCCCACAGTAGTTTATAGCTTCAAAAGTGCATGCTTGGAATAAACCCAAGCTTGTAAGAGGTGAGCCAGGGCGAGGCAGGGGACAGGTCAAGGTTGGAGGAGAGGTCAATGGCACAACTGAAATGCATCTATGCCAATGCCCAAAGCATGGGCAACAAACAGGCAGAGCTGGAAGCCATTGTGCAGCAGGAAGACTATGACATAATCGCCATCACAGAAACATGGTGTGATAACTTGCATGACTGGAATGCTCCAATGGATGGCTACCAGCTCTTCAGGAGGGATAGACAAGGAAGGGGAGGCAGTCAGGGAGTGTTTCAACTACCTAGAGCTGAATGATGGTGACAGTAGAGTTGAGCGTTTATGGGTAAGGATCAGGATGAAGGACAACAGGGCAGATATCCTGGTGGGAGTCTGTTGCAGACCACCCAACCAGGATGAAGAGACAGATCAAACATTCTACAAGCAGTTGGGAGAAGTCTCAAGATTGCTAGCCCTTGTTCTCATGGGGGACTTCAACCTACCAGATATCTGCTGGAAATACAACACAGCAGAGAGGAAACAGTCTAGGAGGTTCCTGGAGTGTGTGCAAGATAACTTCCTGACACAGCTGGTCAGGGAGCCAGCCAGAGGAGATGCCCTGCTCGATCTGCTGTTTATAAACGGGGAAGGACTGGTGGGTGATGTGGTGGCTGAGGAACATCTTTGACATAGCAATCATGAAAGAACAGTGTTTTCAACTTTTGGGTAAGTAAGGAGGGGGTTCAGCAGAACCACTGTCTTGGACTTCTGGAGAGCTGACTTTGGCCTGTTTAAGAGCCTGGTTGATGGAGTCCCTGGGGAGATACTTCTGAAAGGCCAAGGGGTCCAGGAAGGCTGCACATTTCTCAAGAAGGTAGTCTTTAAATGTGCAGGAGCAGGATGTCCCCATGTGCTGAAAGATGAGCCAGCAAGCAAGAACACTGGGCTGTCTAAAGAAAGCTTTGCCTGGAACTCAGGGTAAAAAAGAGAGCTTATGACCTTTGGAAAAAGGGGCAGGGAATTCTGGAGGACACTAAGAAAGTCTGGAAGTTCTGCAGGGCAAAGATTAGAGAGGCAAAAGTCCAGCTAGAATTCTGGCTGGCCACTGCTGTAAAAGATATCAAAAATGTTATTTACAAATAACTTAGAAACAAAAGAAGGGTCCAGGATAATCTGCATCCTTTTTTGGATATGATGGGGAACATTGCCACAAAGGATGAGGAAAATGGTGAAGTACTTAATGCCTTATTTGCCTCAGTCTTCAATAGCAAGACCAGCTTCCCTCTGGGCACTCAGGCCCCTGAGGTGGAAGGCAGGCATGAGGAGGAGCAGAATGAAGTCCTCACAGTCCAGGAGGAAACAGCTAGTCACCAGCTGCTTAACAAACTAAAATGATGACTAAATCTCAGTTGCAGAGGACTTCCCAACACTCTGGAGATCATTGGTGATTCAGTTTTACCAGTTCTTAAGGTGTCACTGTTTCCCACAAATCTTGTAATGTCAGAAGCTTCTGCTCGGGAAAGGAAACAAATAACTGCTGACAAACTAAACATACTATTCCCCTTTAAACTAGCTTCACATCTCACGCTGCCAATTGTCTGAGTTTTGTTCAATGTTTTGTTCAATGTAGCTTGAAGTTTCAGAGTCTGAAAGCTCACCTTGCATATCTGCAGAGAAAGGTATGTGATCCAGAGAATGTTTAAAGAAAATAAAGTTGAAACTTCCAGTCAATGTGGTTACACTTGCAAGTCATTTTTCCAAAGAAAGTAACTATAAATTAATATATAATATAAAATGAATGAAGAAGTTATCATTAGTTATACTGTAATTCAATTGGTATAAAAAATTGTCTTTAATGTAATTTCATATGCTTCCTTCTCTCAATAGAATCTGTGTTTTTATGACCACACTAGCATCTTTGTGGTTGTCCAACTGCATTCCCTCCTTTGTTGTGTTTGATCTGAATCTCATCTTTCAATACATTGTTGGACTACAGTACAGTGGCAGAGGGATATAGATAGGTTTATTCATTCATTTCATGGAGCCAGTACTTTGGGGTGGTGGAGGAACGTGTTTGCTTCATAATAAAACACTTGTCCAAGTATAATTCAATTTGGCTATGTTTATTCCACTATAAGTAAAGAAAAAAAAGCCTCCAAAACCCAAAAATTAAAAAAAGCAGTAAGACCACAAGAAAACTTTTTTTTCTTCATTTATTACACCGTTCTTGTATTTTCCATAGGGTCATTGATTTTAAAATTGGACACTCGTGTGGAAAAGATGTGCTTTTTCCTGTTTGACAGGTAATATAAAGTAAGCTGTTGGAAATTCCAGCAGAATGAACACTAGTACATATACATTTTAAGAAATTTCTAGTGAAGGGGTTTTCTTTCTGAGGTAAAATATAATTTTCAGTACAGGAATAGCTGGCAGCTATTAGTAAGTCTTCTTGACTTTATTTTAACCTGTAAAGACCTGCCATGCTCACATAGGCATCTAGCACCAGAAACAAAACCTCTGAAACTTCAAAATATAGCATGGGGAATTCTGACATTAGAAAAAATATCCAAAAGGGTGAACATGGAGTGTCAGGTCCCAAAGAATGTAATGAAATCATGCAGCTTGTCTTAGAGCTTACATTACAGATTTTCTAAGTCTGTATAAGAACCATGTAAAAACACAGGACTGTGCTAAGACATAGGCAGAGATTTTATAATCAGAGCAGTATTAAAATTGCAATAAAATGCTTCCAAATCTACACTTTCATATTTGAAGAAAGCTGGAGAAGTGACAAGAGCATGTTCTTCTCAAAAATAAATTGTACTGAAATTAGATTTTGATTAATTTTGTTAAAGATAGACCTAAACCCTTTTTCAGAATACTGTATTTTAAAATTAAGACATTTTAATTGACATTTTCACTTCCTTATCAGAAGGGAAGAAAAAGACTAGCTCAAAGTAAAGCTGTTTCCTATATTACAGAGAGAGTGACTTCAAGAAGGCAAAGGGAAAAGTGTGCTATTCTTCTATATAAGACAACCTAGAAAAGGCTTTCCATAGTAGTGTATTTTTTTAGCTAAATATAAGCACTTTCTTTCACTTTCTTTCAATGTCTTATTTATTTATTTTAAAGAATTAGTAGCATTCTTACTTTGGAAGCTTATGATGCAACTGAGCAACCATCATGGTAAAAGCAAGAACTGAAACAGGTTAATTTTAGAGTAATTTTATTCAATTTTCTGAAAATTTTGTTTCCTTTTGTTCTTCGTAAGACCTCTTTTCAATGTATTCAGTGTTCAACTTGAGATAAATGACATATGTATTACCGACATTCACCAGTCCTGTTATTTACAATTACAAATCACACCATTCACATTTATAAGACCTTTAACAAGCTTTAGATAGGAAACCACCTTATTTATCCCTAATACGTGTAAGAGGAATACAAGACAAGAGTAATTGTTCCCTTTTTCAAGGTTTGTCAATAAAGAGGCTAGAAATTGTGCACGCGTGTCTGTATATCTGTCCTCCTACTATTTCCAAATACAATGTTTTTGCATGATAAAGAGAGGCTACCAGAAAGAGAGTGGAAAGAGTCTTTTGAAAGGGAACTAGTAGTCTAGAAACAACTATTCTGGGTTGTTTCTGAATGTGCCTGCCTATTAGGGTGATGTTGCATTAGATGGGATTTATATAGAGAAGATTATCCAGACCAGACCAGTTTTATCTTGAAGATGCTGAACTATGAAAATTCAAATACTTAGTTGAAAGGAATTAGTTCAAGGACAGCTTTCAAGCATAAATTTGAGGTGGCAGTGAAGCCATTGAGAAGCTTGTGCTTTCGGGAACTATTACTGCTCTGTAATCTAACCTGTTAGAGAAACCAGGAAGCATGAAGGGATTTTAGACTATTGCTAGAATCTGTCCTCAACAGAAAAAGGATCAGTGAAGTACTACTTGGATTTTTGTGGGTTTTTTTTTCATTTTTTCTTACTTTGCAAAAAGGTTAGTTCCACACTACTGTCCAGAAGTGATCAAAATAAGTGATCAATACAGTTCAGTTTGATCTAAAAACATGTACTTTGGTAGAAGATGAAAAGTACTTTCTCACCAAAACAAACATCTTGGCCCCCCAAAATTACAACCCTAAGACCAGGAGCATAGCAATCTATCACATACCTTCTGTTTATTTTCTTTTGATCAAAAGCTTATTTACCTTTGGTGAACATCACCAAAAATGTCAATAAAACCAACATACATATTTTCACTTTCACTTTTTTCACTTCCAGTGGATATTGTATTTGTAAGCCATATTCTTTCATTTACATTTGAAATGTCCAAGATATTTATTCTTTTCCATTATGATGGGACTGCTTTTATCATTATGTTATAAGCATTAAATATCACATTCATGGGAGCTGATGGAAAAGCTGATCTTCCCTCACAGATAATTTGGGGACTTTTTTTCCAAAAAGAAAAAAAAAATCATCACTGAATTAGGAGAAAAAAACACTTAAAAAGAAAACACTGATTTTTATATCTTGTAAATCTTGTATTCTATTGTTCAGTAATTTCAATGCCTTCTTTCACTTTCTTATAAGTTCATTTGAAATACAAAAGAATGACAGTCACATCATCACAGTGTATAGTAAAATATATATATATATATATATATATATATATATATATATATACATATATATAAATATCCTAATAGTTTAGCCTAAAAAGAAAGGTGAGGGCATGATCATCATCATTGAATCTCCTTCAAGGTACTGCTCCTCACATAACCTTAACTAAAGTGGTCTTGCAAGTAGGTCTTTCAGTGTCACTTGCAGAGACAACACTAGAAAAGTACTTGCAGATTCTCTGTCTGAGCCTTTTGCTATCAAGCCATATTTCTGAGGTTAATATACAAAACACTGGCCTAAGTAATGATTTTAGAAATCATGACAGTTAAGAAATATAATTTGTTTATTTTTATTTCTCTGAAAATGCCAATAAATCATTTTTGTCAGGTAATGTCAGAAATTACATTCTATATAAAATCAGTTATAAATCTTTCTCTAAAAAATATAACTCTTTCTGTTCTCAAAACTAGAGAAATAGACTGTAATAACTAATCGAGACATTATAGTAACTGACTGCCAGCTAGCACATTTACTTGTGATCTCATTGTTAATTACAAGTTCTGCTTGATTATAGGGCAAGAAAAAAAAAAAAACACACACACAAAAAACCCAAAAAAAACAAAGTACAAGAAGTTATGTGAAAGAATGAAGTAACATAAATTCATAAAATCTTTGCTCATATCCCATATTACTCTTAAAAATTTTTATCTGCAAATGTTAGGAAGTGTGCTGCATGATATGTAAAATACACAATAAATAAAAAAAAAAACATGAATGTAATAAAACCAATTAATTTAAAAATTACCAATCTCTCTCCTACTTATTTCTTCCTTTTCTCTTTCCTCGCTTAGGTGTTTTGAAGGGATTTGTAAACATAACGATAATGTGAAATTAGCATATGACCGTGAACAAGAAAATAGATTTACATTTATTGCTTTAATACAATCTACAATTTGTCTCTGTATCAAATATAAAATAATATGTATGTTTTGTATTTTTTAGTATGTGACTAAATGATTATTTCAACAACTGAAAAAGAAACAAATCAGAAACTTAGATAAGATATGATAAATAATTCAAAACATTTTCAACAAGTTACTATGCATGTGACTTTACTCATACAATACATGAACCAGTGCTGTTACTGACAGTAGGAGTCATGTATGTTCACTGAGAAAAAGACATAATATTTTGAAGGAGTATTGCAATTTTTTTTTTTCTTTAAAGATAGGGAATTTGAAAGATAGCCGAGAATGGAGGAGAATATAGCAAAATTAATTAAAAAATAGTCTGCATTAAGAGTACTAAATCACTCTGAGGACTACTTGGGAAATACATCTGCATGTTTTAAACTTCTGGGTTCCTGCAAAACATACCATAGAAAATGCAATATTCTATATTAGATTCTAATGAATATTTCTATAAAAATAACTGAAAACTCTTCTGTAAGGTTTTATTTTATTTTTGCATTGCATTCAGTTTTGCTTTGTCCTTCACAAAAACCTCCAGTACCACATGTATACTCAATATTTGTAAATCTAATATAGTATTTACATGTGAAACTTATTTTAACTTACCTTCAATCCGGTTTTTGCCAGATTATCAGAGATATATGCTCTCTTCGAAATAGGTATTTTATCTTCTTTGCATCCTAAGTACAGGCTATATTGCACTACATAAGTCTATACAAAATTTCATTTTACCTTTTACTGAGAAGTTCAGATTTGAAAGAGTAGCTCAACAACATCAATAAATTTTTAACACATACATTTTCCCAGTTCAGTATTAAGAGAAATGACACAAATGGAAGGGTTTATATTTTACCTAAAATCCGAGCCTATCCGTTTTCCATTTTCTGGTTCTCCTGGATCTGGACACAAATTGGATGCCTGTTTAATACCTCCCTCATTTACTGCAAAAAAACAAAATAAAACAAAAACAACAAAAAAAGATTAAGTAATATAGGTATGAGGAAATACAGAGTTAAACAGTTAACAAATAGGAAAAAGTATATTATCTGCCTTTTAGGTCCTTTAAAAGAAATTTTCTGCAGAATATGACCACCTATATTATCTTTACTTTCAATACTAAGTTTCTCCTCCCTATAATAAGCAGAGCACCCACTTTCAGGTTTGGCTTTGTTTATTGGTTTGTTTGTGGTTTTTGTTTCCAAAAATATGTAAGATTTTTGTAAGTTGTACTAATCATGTATTTTGTTTTCTTACAGTATTATTGAATCCCTATGGAAATATTATTACTATTCCTTTAGAAACAATAATGTTTAGAGGGGTGTTAATCAAGTTTAAGGCTGTAAGATTTTTCTGAAAATAATCTAATCAATGTATCCTCCAATAAGAGCTGACCTTTTCTCTTTAAATTATAATAAAACTTGAATGCATAGACTCATATTGAGATAATTGTCCTTAACCCCAAAATGTGATGATCTAAAGGTAAATTCAAAATGCCAGTTTGATTTGCATATATTTATCTTAAAATAAACTGAAATGGATCTTCAGAGAGAAACTTCCTGTCAACCTTTCAGCATATTTTTCCAAAATACGTATGTAGTGATTTAGCCCTCAGCATATCCAATCACTTCTTCACTCATTTTTTCATTGCATTATATACTTGTAATTTTTACAGCTTGCAACAGTGTATCTTACAAAAATAATTTAGGCCAAAATAATTATATTCTTTTTTTCTTTATTTTTTGAAATCCATTGAGCCAGGAGGTAGCAGTTCGTAAAAAAACAGTAGCAAAGGAGGTTGGTCTGCTATTATTTGGTAAATTCATGGCCTGATAGAAGAGTGGGTTTTTTTTCAGAATACAAGTTGACATGAAACCAACAGATTTATCCAAAGCAGAAAGATATTTTCACATTTATTCATTTTTATTTCTGCAGAAGTAGACCAACTGATTTGCAGTATTAGATTATAACTTTCAAGAAAAGGTTTGCATAAATTATGCTAATTACAATACACTACATTATAAATTGAATGCACCCAAATAAACAAATGTTAGTTTCTAACTATATTTCTAAAGGCTTTTCATGAAGTGTCAGCTTTTAATGAAAGACAGCAACATTCAGAATACTTAGAGGTTTCCCCTTCTTTGAAATCTGTCTTCTTACACATACAGAAAAGACAGAATTGGTTTGGTACCCCTGAGAAGTCAAAGGCCAAATGTTGCAGAGAGTTAAAAGCAAAACATCTCAACTTAGCATACTGCTTAGAAAACGTGTATCAGGCTCAGCCCTTGTCAACTGGAACCACAGTATTTATTCTTTGCCTGGAAAGGACTGTATCATGTCCAAAGTTGTTCTAACTGCAAACCAAGGCAACCTCTGTTCATTTGCATCTCTATGCTCAGGGCATGTTTGGGCCATTAGGGCTCTTCCTCAGAACTCATCCATATTACTGTGTTTCAGTCTTTTCCTTCCCCAGTACTTGTAAGTGCGATGAAACCATATTAGCTATAGAAACCCAAGTTCCTGATAGTGTTAGCATATATATCTACATATATATAGATATATATGACAACTCCAGTTCCATAGACTGCACTTCACAAGGCCATCTAGCAGGAACTTGTTGGATGAGCATTTAGAATGAACTCTTGAAATATTTGGGTGGTTTTCCATATTTGCAAAGCCTAGATCAAGATGTGAGAAATTAAGAATCATCGTAAGTAGCCAGTATATATAGAAAAGACCTTAAAACTTTGGGTAGACAGTTAGGATTCACAGAGCCATGCAGGAAGGGAAAGGATGTGCACTGAGAACAAGCAGGGAAAAAGATACTTTCTCAATTTTGTGAGAGTCTGCTAATTTTTCTCACATTAAACATATCTTAAAACTATGGTTAGGAAATTATTCATGATGCCCGATAAGAATAATAAAGAAATTAAAGTGGTGTCATTTGGGAGCTGTATCATATATCTATGCGCATAGAAGAAATTCTTAAAAAAAAAAAAAGTAAAAATATTTAAATAGAAATATTTATATTGCAAATCATGTTTTAATATTTCAAATATTCATTTTAATTCTGTATACTATATTTCCCCATACACAGGTAACAGTGAATATTCATAGAAAAAGGGAAATTCTACTGGATTTCAAAACACAAGAACTATTATATACTTCAACTTCTCAAAAAATGGAAGCTTGAAAATATTTTTTTGTTTTGGCATCTTCTGTATAAAGTTCAATTCCTAAAAATATTGTATTAAATTAATTTAAAATATAATTATTGATTTATTAATATTCATAACTAAATTATAAAGGTTTCTGTTAAAGAAAATCAATAAAATAATTACAGTGACAAAATTAAAATAAGACATATACCACAGTAAAAATTCAGAAAAGTGATAACTAGAAGCAATTAACCTGATTTCTGATTTGATTCCAAATCAGAAATATATTTAAGTACAAACTTAAAACTGTTCTGATGTCTGTTAAGTACTTAGTGAAAAATAAATGCACTTTTTATTATTTTTGTATTGATGTTACTTTTCCAGACGTTTTATTTTTCAGTCTACTGAAATACAGCTCTGTGTACTTCCCCAGATATCTGTCTATCTGTTTGTTTGTATTACAAGCCAGATAATCATATGACAATAGGAAATGAAAGCCTTCCTGTACTAAATTAAAGGCTTCCCTAGGGAAAGGATTAATTAATGGTCTGGTCATGAAACTAGGAGCAAGAAGTTCCAGAGTTCTCATCCAGAGTGAATTAGGTTCTCCAATGCTTTTTTATTTTTTTTTCAATCTCAACACCTGCAAAATTAAGTTGATGAATACTTATTTCAAAGTTTATCATTATATCAAATATTACTGTTCTGGCTTTACTATGTGTAAGTCAACCATGCATTAGTATTGAATGTTCTATACCTGATACATTAAAAAAAAAAAAAAAAAAGTAAAATAAGGAAAAGACATACACATGAGAAATGTTAGATGATAATTTCTAAAGATATTGCTAATACAAGGCACCATATAAAATAGCTATTCACTTGGCCTTATCTTATTTCCACTAACAGTAGAATGATGGCCATCCTATTTTTTTAGAGGACCCTATCTGTCACTGTAATACAAGTACAGATTCAGCTGAGGCCACACCGGGAATTTAATCTAAAATCAACAACTAAATACATAGGTTTTTCATGACACACTGCCTCTTCAGTTTCCTCAGCTACCAAAGTGACTAACTAACCAAATTCTAGATTACAATATAAAATATTAGTTATCTATTTATGACAAGATTATGATCTAAAGGTACAAATCATCAAGGTTTTCACCTTCACTTATTATTGACTCATATAGATAATCTATTCTGCATAACCAATATAATAAAATACAGAAGTTTTCAGCTTTACATGGAATATCATAACATATGAAATTATATAAAGACTTTCAAAATTATATTGATAAATTTCATCACTAATTTTGTAACAATCACCTTTAGATATCACAGGTGTCTAGCACTTTAAATATGTAGTTCTTATTAAAGTTTATAAAGTGGAATATTTAGCAATTTGTGCAAAATAAATTTGTAGTAAAACAGTCTGGTTTATCAGCCATTGTACTATTCTCATTTGTAATTATAAAAGCACAGATGGACTATCAGACAGAGATCTCAGTGATGCACCTTATAAACTCTACTGTAAGTGTCTTACTGTTATTTCTTGTTTAATAATCATTCTACTTTCCAGTAACCCAATATGCATAAAAAGAAATTTTTTTTTTGTAAATATCTTGATATAAGTTTTAAAAAAAACAGGAATGTCTTACAGAACTACTTAGGTGATCCAGTTTACAGAAAAGTTGAATATGGCAATATGCTACAGTATAAAAACTGAACAGAAGTGTGATTTTATTTTTTTTACTTCATAAACATGAAAAGGTCTTGCTGCTTGAAGACACCTTTTTATAAAAAAAATCACATGTAATATGCTGACAGTTTAAAATCTAAGAACAAAAACTGCATTACAGGTTATGCAATGTGCCCCACTAAATTCTGGAAACTGAATCCATCACTGACACTTTAAACAAAAAAATTAGTGCAAATGTGTCCAACCTAAGGAGCTTCAAAAGCAATTCCTTTCACTCCTGTGAAGAATAATGAAATGTAGTATAAGCAGACATAGGCTAAGCATTTAAATCATCTTTATTTTAACCAATTACTTCTAAATATTTAAAATGTGGTTCTAGTCAAAAAAGGAACTCTATAAAAATGGCAAGGGTTTTTTTGCAAAATACTCTTCAATGTATTTAGACTCATACCTGTTTAATTTAGAAAGTTGCCCGACTCCTCCTTATGAGTTAATCAGGACTCAGTTCTCTAAGATGCTGAGCACTTTCAGTTTCTATTTTCTATAATTAAAGTTGAAGGCACTAAGCATCTCCAGAATTTTTAAAACTACAGTTAGTTAATCAGTTCAAAATGTCAAAGTCGATGAAGGAAAAAAAAAATCAGGAAGTGACCTCTTGTGTGTGTCTTCAAAAAAATACATGGTTACACATTTCTAAATGATTATACCGTTTGGTTTATATAGCGTTTTGCTGCTAGTACTAATTTTAAATAAAATAGCATGTCTCCTTTTCACAGCTAAGACTTCAGCTGACACCTGCTAGGGTGAGTATTTATTTGTTTGTGAATACTGCAAATTTTGTGTGAAATTAGACAAAATGTCTTTCTGCAATGCCAGATTTATAGGAAGTTTGCCTTTAGAATAGAACCATATTTAAAAATTGACCATGCAGACTGGAGAAACAGATTTAAGTCAGTCATATTATCAGAAATACATAAACGATTTTGAAAACACACAAACAACACAGACAGCACAAACTTCACTCTTGCACTAGAAAAAAGTAACAAAAAAGAAGTACACTCACAGATAGAAAACTTGTTGCTGTTGTCTTTCCCTGGAAACAATTTAAATCCTCTAGATTTAAAATCTATGGCCTTTTTCACTAGTTAAAAAAAAACAAAACAAAACAAAAACAAGTATCAGGCAATACAGTCTAAAATAGTTCATTTCATTTGACAAATTTTATCATGGAAGTATATACAAACTAGAGTACTGGCTATCTAACAAGCTCATATTGTGTACTTTTGATGGAAAACAGCTTACAAAAACAAGTATTGAGACCAAATTGTACACCCAACAAAGGAAAGAAGTAAGACCTGCAACTTAATTTTTCTCCTGCATAACCAAGAAAAAAAATAATGGCCAAAAGTTTATTTCTACGCACCACATAGTTGCAAAAAACATTGTCACTCATTTATGGAATCTCAAAAATTAAAAGAATTATAGATATGTTGCTCTAGAAACAGCTGAACAGTTGAATCTTATCTGGTGTTTCTTCTGTGTTAAGAAACAATAATGCTCATCCTCCACTCCCTCTATTAAAAACAAAACAAACAAACAAACTAAAAAAACGCACCAAAAAAAAACCCAAAAATGCAAAAAAAAGAAAAAAAGCACAATACTTTCATATCTGCCAACTGAAAAGTCAGCAACCTTTAAAAGGTACTGTAACAGTTTTTAAACAGCAGATTTTTCTGTGAAATTTTAACTCAATTATTCTTTCCAGTCATAGAGAATTTAAAAGGAAAAAAAGTCACCTATGACATGTAATTGAAAGCACACTGAAATCCAACATATATGCATATATGCTCAGATCTGAATTCCTAAGCATCCAAGCAATATAGGGCATATATTAATCCACATATATTCTAAAAAGGTTCAATCAGCAGTAGAAATGCCATCATATTTTTTGTCGACATATTTTGCCTGTTACTTCAGATTTTAAAATTTTCATTGAAAATCAGTATTATGTTTGGGAAAAGACAAAACAGAGGCAACAGCTATAAAATTACAATGTTTTAGTACACAAAAGTCCTTCTAAAAGTAACACACTGGAATACGTTCTCAAATTCTATAGGCACCCAGATTACCTCCCTATTCTGAAACTACCTCCACTAGTTGTTTTCAAAACTGACCCTAGCTATGTTCCTAGCTTTACTACAGAAGAATAACTTTTACTCAGGAAATACTGAGATCTGTTAATCTGTGTTTAGATCACACAGACAAAACAGAAATATTTTGATCATAGATAAATGAAGCATACCAGGCTAATTTTCTGTTTTAACTACAGAGATCTGAATGCAAAAGTAAAATACAATCCACTGTTCTGCCGTTGGCTCTGCAGGTGCTCCTCTTTCTAGTTTGAAAATTGTTACTTGCAAGTGTAATATGGAAGGTTGTTGGCTCCCACCTCACCCTCAACCCCACAGCTGAACTACTTCTCTAAAAGTTCTTGTTTTGGGCTGGCTTTATGATAAAGGCAATTAATCCAGGTAAACCATGTGGCCTCAATACATATTTGAAACTAAACAACTAATAAAAGAGTAAACCAAATAATAAAAGAGTAAACCAGATAATAAGAGAGTAAACCAAAAAATTAAGAGATATCAAAAAGTAAGAGATAAAAAGGCAAAAAAAAGCACAAACTTTTTCTTTCAGTCATACACTATGTGCTGCTTTTCCCCAATACTCTTTGCCAGTAAGCAATGAACAATACATAAAAATGGGCCTTCTAGAAAAACTAAAATTTCAAGTACAGGTTAATTTTAAGTACATCATACTCAGATGACTTGATAGATTAGATACATCCAAAACCTCTGTGGAATAACTTGTTTTATGTTGGGTACAAGCAAATACTACTGATGAAGACAACAGAGATTAAATGGACTAGGTCTAAGACAAGTTAATGTGAGTAGACAGTAAGTCATGAAAAAAATTTTCAGCAACTATTAACTTACAGAAAATCAATGAACAGTCAAAAAAACCCTTACATGAGTCATAAATACCAAAGTAGCAAAATATTAATGCTATTTTAAAATAAACAAAATTATTTATTACTACACACAAGAGCAGAACAAGATTCAGGAGAAAATAACATACTGCTAAAAAAGACAATTTATAGGATAGATACAGGAGGTGACGATAAATATTTTTACATTCCTGATGGAAGAGACCAAGTTTTCTTGTAAATACATACAGGCTTTTATCTCAAGATGCAAAATGTAAATTTCCTTGAGTATCATCATAATGTAACCTGTAAGTATTGCTAATGGTTCTGGTCAATACATTATTTGCAGGAGCACAACATATTTGTTGCCACAAAATACTATACATTTTAATATATTTTTTAACCTTTAATACCATAAGCTCTCCCACCCCAAATTAATTGAAGTCTATAACTAATTCAATTCTCAGTAGAAGTCATGGACCCAAGAACTGTACTTTCACTCAGTACAGCCTTACTGGAATAGCAGTAACACTCTCTCATCATTGTGTGAGATTTCTAAGATGCTATTTTGACATAGACATGAATGTTGGCATATAGCTGTAAACTTCTCTTTGGTCTTCTCTGAGCATCAGCATAAAATAACTCCTCATGAATCAGAAGATAGGCCTAGCTATTTTTCCACACCTAAGTAAAATTGGAGTGGGCTTGAATACATGATTTCAGGTGCTGGGATGGGTTTAAATATTCACATTAGGGAGACGCTTGTCCTCTATTTTTAGAAATCATTATAACAACAAATTAAAGAATGAAGACTGGTTTGGTTTTTTTTGTTTGTTTCTACTCATCCTGAAACAGCTGAATGGAATACCCATAGTTTGTCTACAGAAGAAACAGAGTTCAAAAGATCTAAGATGGAATTGGAAATAGTTTTAATAGTGTTTTGGTGAAGACATTTAAAACAGTCAAATATTTTTATAACTATTTGCATCGCTATGCCAAGGCTATAAAATACCACTAGGAAAGCGAGCAACTCAAGATCTCTGAAGTATCTTTACACTACAAGAGAAAAAAATTACTTCTACCTGGGTTTTGTGCATTGATTTATTAAACAGTAGTTTGTGAATACACTGTGAAGGGACAGTATGTATTTGGTTCAAACGTGCCTTCACTAAACTACATGTCAGATGGTATATGAGTGTACATACATAAAAATAACCCCACCATCACCAAAAATCCAACACCCAAAACACATAAATATAGTCTTTAATACCTGGTGAACTAGGCCTTATTTTGCACATGCTCATGTGGAAACCAGTGAGGAAAATGGTAACTGTTCAAAAACAGTTTTAGCATACATATGACAGTAAGTACTAAGAATGGATATCTGTTTTCAGAAGTCTCAGAGGAGGGATTCATGTCAGCAAACAGCACAGTTCTATACATCTAAACTAGTCCACAAAGAAAAACAGAGATTTTAAAGGCTCAAATCATCTGGCCTAAGATACCTACTCTCTCATGAGATGAATTTAGATTTTGATATGCCTGTTTCGCTCAAGACAAGTAGTTCAGATGTGATAATGCTACCGAAAGATAAATATGGTCAGCCTACTATGTTTTCTTACTTCTGAATGGCCAAGAACCAGTGAATAGGTTAGTCAAAATAAGTAGGATACCCCTGAGAAGGCATACCGGTGTAGATGGAAGGCAGCAAAAAATTGTCTAATGCTTTGAAGAATAATATTCATAAATTAAAACAGATGTGAACTCAAAGCTTCCTTTATGTCCTGTCCTTAAATCCATCCAAGTATCAAGCCAAAAATAAAACTGTAAAAATTTCAGTTATGCAACAGCATTTTTGTATGTAAATTGTCCAGCTTCTCTTGCCTATGTTTTGTAAACTTTTATACAAAGTATAAACTGCATTCAAAATGCTGATAACTAAAACATCATCATTCTATGCAAAACAGACACTCAGGTTGCATTACTACAAGTAACTATACAGAGTATTAACTATGGAAACTTAGGCCTCTCCTGACCTTTTAAACTTCTTTACTTAGGTGTAGCTCAAAGTGAGCTACAAAATGAAAAGTGAGCTTCCAAAAATGAAACAGCCCCTTCCCACTCCTGAAGCTTTCTTACATCATATTCACTATCACTCAGCTAATGCAGCTGGAGAACATCATAATATCAAAGCCATTATTTCACGACTGCACATACAATCATCCTTAAATGGTATCTGCAGAAACACAATATTATGTTAAAAAAAGGAAGTAGATTGCTTATTTAACCCTACCTAAATGTTTGTATTGTATAATTGTATAAATCTCCATAGAACGTGTTTTAGAAAACATGTAATATCCCTGGAAATAAAGGGAAAGTATCATCCCCCCTCACAACCTCTGTATTCTTTTGTTTCTTATCTTTGACATTTATTTGAAGTCAACTGCAATGGATTCTCTTTGAAAATATCTGAATCAAAAGTAACTGTTAAAAGAAATTCTGGGGTGAAAGTCTTTGAGACCATATTATCTCAAGATTTATTTTTTCTTTTTCTCACAAGACTGAGAAAGAAAAGTTAATCTTTCCTTTGAATTTGTATTCTCAAAATTCTTCCCAGCACACTACTGTTACATAGAAAACAAAAATTAGTACCATTTGTTTTTCTTTGCAGTGGGTCCAAATGCTAGGGAAGCTGAAATTAAAAACACTTGTAGATTCAGGATTACATGGTCTTCTGCAATAAGTGTACTTGCTGGATTTATGGTATCCTATGGAATCCTAGAAATAATGAGTAATTAACCCATTAACTTCTTTCTGAAGAGACAGAAGATATCTGTTTGGAATACAGTGCAGAATTGATTCTGACTGGTGCAGAACCAGTAATTCACTAATTGTTCAAGAACTTCAGTATCTGATGATGGCAGATTTTACCTTTTTTTTTTTTTTTTTTTTTTCTGCAGCTGCTCTTTCTGATGACAGAAACAGGAGTCTGATATATTCTGGACTTCCAGTATTTGGTACTCACATACAGATAAGCCAAATAACTGATGCATGATACCTTCAGTTCATCTTGGGCATAAGTCTGATTCACCCTATTTCTTCTAGAAGTTGATCCACATGCACTTCCACAGCCTGAATGTATTGAACCTACTGCTCATGTACAGGTCGGTTTCTTGTTTTGTGTGTGTACACTTCATGTTCACTACATATGTAATGCAACTGTTATCCAGAATTTCCAAACTCTGACAACACAAGCGTGAGATATCCAGGTACCTTAGGGATCACTGTATCAAGAGATTGCACAAAAGTCAGGGGAGGGAGGGGCAGAAGAGGAAAATATAGCAGGCTATTTAGTTTTTACACGATGACACTTTAGGCTCCAAAAATTTACATTAAAAATCTCTAAGCTTAGTGATTACCCAAATAAACTTCTCTGTGACCCAACACACTGACTGATGTAGCACGACCTTCTAGAGCTTTTCTGCACCTTGAAAGCTGGTATTAGAGAACATGAATTTTCATCAGTTTTTGTAGTACAGCAGCAACTGTGTACGTTAATTATAATAAACTCTTAAATATGAAGAGCCACTCAGAAGCTGAACAATCAGACTATATTCACCACTATAGTGGTGAACCATCCACTTGTCATAGTATTGCATTTTTTGCTTTTTACATGAGCAGATCTTAGTTTCTCTTTTACTCTATACCCCCACCCATCCCACTTTCAAGCCTAAAGTGAATGGTCAAAGCAGATTGTATAGATTTATACCTCAAATTACTGCAGCTACTGCATGACTGTACTTACTGCTGCACTGTATTACTAATTACTACAGTAACACACTGCATTAGTACATCTTGTAACAAGTATTTCTTTCTTGATCCTACAATATTTTAAACATGATGAGGTGGTGGACAATAAACAGAATGACTAAAACAGTGAAAATTACTTTTTGACTCCTTCCTAAAAGTAGAAAAGTTTAAACATAGTTACTTATAATTATGACCTATTAAAGAGATAAAATTAGACTTTGTATTTACTTTCAGGTATCAGTAGTTTTGATGAGAAAAGGCTCTATTTTAGTGTTAACCCACAGTCAAAAAGTTTTCTTTAGAATGTAAGAAAATGCAAACGAGAACGAATGTAAAATTCTCTCCACAAAATGATAGTTAAATGAACGTAATCGCATACTTAATCTACTTTATATAATTTGTATATATAATGAACAAAATGTATATGTATACTTTATATACAATATATATGTATTATTTATATACATATACCATAGACATATGATTCTAACCTAATGTGTGCATTTCACATTTATATTAAAATTCAATGTATTTTCATCTTATTTTAATATGATGCATTTCCATCTTAATTGTGTAACTTCTCAGGGTCATTTTATATCCATAGATCAAAACCTGTAACAATTTTCAGAGAACAGTATGATATAAGCTATGTAGTATTTAATATGCATTTGAAAATTTCTCATTGGGTTCTTACCTCATTTAAATACACACTGATGAATGACATAATGGAAAAAAAATCCTGCTCTTTTCTTGCTGAAAAATATAATTAGCATGGAGCAGAACTGGAAGTTTAAGTATTACTGTGCTATGTCACTTGTCATCAAATTTGTATGTGGAACTCTCCCACTTTAAAATATTTTCACTAAAATTTATAATCATATTTTACTTCCTTAGTTAAGTCCCAATTATTATAAAGACCAACTATGTATAATAAAGTAATGCAATAAGGAGCTAAACTATGTAGAATCAGTCAGAAAATGTATTGAAAAAAAGTTTTTCTATATAGGTTACAGATACATATATATATATATATAGGTTACTTCATATATTGGTATTGAACTAAGAATGACAAGAAAATACAGTTAATTTACACATATGGTCTTTAAAATGGTCAAAATTAGTTTTCCACTATATTATTTAAAAGAAAGCAAGTATGGTTAATATGATTATTTTTAAAGTAATATATAATTGCCCTAATGATAAATTGTTTTTTATATTTAACTGAAATGTATTTGATTCATACCAACATATTGTAGTCAAAATCTGAAAACCTGAAATACTGAGGGAAAATAATGAAGCAACACATCACAAGACAAGTACCAATTAGAAGTAAACATGTATATTATAATGAAGAACACTTAAAAACCACAGGAACTGCAAGAAAAATAAATGTACCAAGTTAGGAGAATAAAATTGACAGGCAAGTATAAGGAGAAATAATTCAATTAAAACATTAACATAACTCATTTCCTGAAATCAGTATGACTGATTTTCTTTTTCCCTTTCTTCCTTCTAGTCATGCTGGACTTGACTATTCAATGAAAACTGATGTAACTTCCTCTGACTTCTCTGAAGTGGGAAGATGTCAAGAAGCGTAGGTCATTATTATCAACTTTTCAGTAACAAAAATTTTTAACAATGAGTTATGTTTGGTTCATCCACCAAACAGAACATATCTATGTGACTTGTTGCACATATTAAACAGGTATTTCCAAAGTATTAGGAAATATTAAACAAATACAGTTCAGTGATTAAATGCTTGAGTGCTAAATTACATCTGTGTTATGCTAAAAAGTATTTATTGAAACTTATTCAATTATTCTAAAGAATAACTTTTAAACATACACAAATTTCTTACATGTTATTTTTACACATATAGAAGAACATAAGAATCTTACTGCAAAATATATTGACTTTCTTCAGACCTGCATCTTTGCACTTCTGGGTTTCACTCATACAAAAAAAAAAAATGCCCCAAATGAAAAAAAATGCACACTGATTTCCTACTTGACTCTTAAAACCTTCCCTGCTCTTCCTTTCCTCTTCCTGCTTCTAAGTAAACCTCAAAAACATCAGGATATATCAAAATATTTTCTAACAAATCCTTGAAAAGTTACATTGAATAATCCCAAAGCAGTGCCATTCACTGAATCTTAAAGAAAAAAAAATCAAGATAATTAAATAACTTTATCTTAGATCCTTTTGTTTTCAAGATTTAACTCCTCATAACAAATCTGAAAAATCTTTAAAAATCTTTAAATCTTCTTGGCTCCTACCATCTTAAGTTGTCCTGTAACAAACAACAATAATAAACAATGGTTTAAAGGAGAACATCCAGTTTCTCCCTGATTCACTTTTTCCTCACTATTTATTACTAAGATACTACATAAAGTCAGGTATCAAAAAGCATAAGGTAAGGTGTGATAGGTAAGCGTTCTTAAAGAATAAAGGGGAAGGGATAGAGAAAGAGCAAAGGCTTTATAAGAAAGTCAGAAAAAAAAAGATAGAGCTGAAAACATACAGAAAGAAAGAGAATGGAGATAGCAGAATGAATAAGATTTTGAAAAATAGCTAAGAAAATAATCAAAACATAATCTATACTTGAATCCTCAAACTGAGCAGATACGGTAAAAAAATTGCAAAGGCTTGGTGACATTTCTGCTCTTTATAAGAACAGAAGTTTATAGTAGTTAAAGGTTTTGGAACCTAAACTTCTATTGAAAATAAATGTGATTTAAGATCCAAAGGAAAGCATTGATTCACTGCTACACAATGACTAGTTTCATCCAGTAAGATTTCCTGGTACTATTTAAATTTGAGTTCGATAAGCAATTTTTTTTCCTCCAAATCTATTATCTCTGTTTCAGACTGATTTTTTTCTATATTTCATTTATTAACTATGAACTGTACCAGTGGTCTTGATACATTGCTTGCATCTTACACTCATTTGTGTCTATAGTGCAGAGATCATACTTTAGAAATTCCTTTAGGATGGATATTGTCTTTAGAATGCAGGACTTCTTAACGAAATACTAAAATCGATTAAGTCTTAAAAATAATTTCAAGCTTTTCTTCTTTGTGACTTTCGTGGTGCATATAGTTATACACCTGCTGATACTCTATAATATTCTTTGCAAATTTTCAGTTAATTGAAAAAAAATTTAAGATACTTTGTTTCTCCATTTTTCAATATAAGAAAAACCCTGTTCAACTGCCTCCACTGACCATGACTGCTAAATAAAAATGTATAGCCAAACCGTATGGCTTGTCATTGAAAACGGAAAAAAATAAAAATAAAAGGATGGCTCCTATACATTGTTTATACATAGTTTGTCTTTTGTGATAGGAGTTACTTACTTCTGGTATAGAAGTCCAGGTACATTACAATGAAGAACAAAACTCCACTGACTTGACTAGAGATATTTCATTTTCAATCCACTTCATACTCCTTCAGTAGAATAAAGGAGTCTTTAAAAAGGTTTTACACTTACTTTGTAAAATTTAATTCACTTTGTATTCCTTTTAAAAATCCCAGAATTGTAATAACATGTCAGAAAAAGTAAGAATCAGTCTTGATTATGTTTGGCATTGATAGATCAAGGATTCTTCTCAAATATATATATGAGAGAACAGAAACCCCTACTGTTTCAACATCATAAGCTTTTATGTTTATTTTATTCTTTCTTTGCTTCTATCTTAAGATTTATTTATAAATCCTTATATACTTTGTCCTCTATTGCCACTTAAACAAGAAGTAAGATTCCCAATATTCTCAGTGTTATTTAATTGGGATGTATGTGTA
>JAVJGJ010000037.1:21592795-21606878 GCA_035590215.1 Microhierax caerulescens | reverse complement strand
GGAGGAGAGGAGAGGAGAGGAGAGGCGAGGAGAGGAGAGGAGAGGAGAGAGGAGAGGAGACAAAAGACAGAAGACAGAAAAGAGAGAATGGTTCAGTTTGAAGGGGACCTACAACGATCATCTAGTCCAACTGCCTGACCACTTCAGTACTGAATAAAAGATAGAGCACATTATTAAGGGCACTGTCCAAATTCTGAGGCATTTAGACATATGCCTTTTAACTCATCGTTAGACAGCAAAAGTATGCTATAAAAGCACTCACAAGAAAAAGTTCTAATATATCTCTCATGATGTTTGCATATACTGAAATAAAAATTCTACAGCCTTAAGGAAGAAAAGATGCAGTTGATATGATTATAAAACAATTCAATAGCACTAACAGCATTACTACTAAACTCTGAATTCTTAAGTGTATGAAACACAGATAGTGGAAAAGACCAACATTTTCTGATTTTCCTACACTAATATTGTTCTGACCAAACTGACAGTACTTAAATACTTAAACAGAAAATAAACAAGGGGGGGGGAATCACATTTCATTTCCTTCCTGATTCACATCTGAAAAAGACAAATCATACTAGAAACTGTGACTGTAGTATCCACATGAATGCTCATCATTTGAAGCTTCTAGATTTAACTGAGTGAAAGTGGTCAGGGATCTCCTTTTTTTCCCCACTACTTCTGAATAGATGAAGAGATACTCTTTTCTGAGTTTGAACACTTGATTCATTAGAACTCGGGACTCAAAAGATGCTATGTTTCTCTTCCAGCTATCATATCTGAATATATTTTTCATTAGCCTATCAAGCTGCATCTTGAAAGTAAGATTTTCACCCTTCATCTACACCTCCTTATATGAGAAGGCTTAATTGTTCCGATAACAAGAACTCTCCTTGCCTCTCTCCCTAATGTATCTATATATTACATACTCATTTGTCCTTATTTAAGTTCTCTGCATACTGGCATTCACTTCCTGAAACATTTATCTTTTCAACCTGTCTTACCTTTTTTTTGTAAGGTGGGACGATCACAACAATGTAACACTACTTTATTCATCTGATTCAGTTTGAATTCTTTTTGATGAAGGAACTATAATAATGTACAGTATTCCTCATGAAATATTGCCACTGCTTTATACAGTGATACTTCTACTTCCCTATCTCTAATGGAAGTATTTCACCAAACGCATCTAGGGTACCTTTTTCCTCTCTTAAATATTCACAATATAATGTCTGCTTTTCTTCTGTGATTTCCAACTAATAAGCCTGGAGAAGAAATTCTTCAGCCAGGCTTTGAGAGAACCTACAATTATTGCTGAAGTCCAGATACTATGTGTTGTAGATTAATTTACAGACTTATAGACTAATTAAACTAATTTAGTAGTTTAATTTTAGATGGAGACCTCTAGTTGCCTCTATACATCTTTCATACATACACTTCAAAAAATATTTTAGGAAACAAAATGGTCTTCTTGTTTACTCATTCTGAAAGATCTTATTCATAGAACAATCCTGTAAAAGTCAACACTGCTACCCTTATTCTGTAGTTACCATTTTTCATCAATGCTAAGGTATCATAAAACAGCACTATTCTGAGCTCACTAGCAATATTCTCTGAAAACACTACCGTGAAGACAACAAGTACAGTACATTTTTACCATTTAAAGTATACACATATATGATATAGTAAGTTTTAGTAAATTATATTTTGTATATTAATTTTAACTATCGATTAATTTGCATAATTTGGTAGCATAATTCCTAAATTATTATCAAAAGCACAGGAAAAAATAAATTTCCAAATTAAAAACTGGTTTTTCATATGTATCAGAAAATAATTTAAAAAGGAATTTACATAATCCTCTTAAGCAGCTTTGATATATACTACCATAGTAATTTCATATGCAGGGAAAGACAAGTAGTTTTTATACTTTTGTGCATACTTCATTGCCAAAGAGAAGCTAAAACACTTCAATAGAAACCTACAGGAAACTCCATAGAAACACCTGTGGAACATCTCCCCATAATGGAAATTTCTTTAACTCAATTAATAATAGTCTCACATTCACAAACATTCCTTCAAAATATGTTTGTGGCTTTGTAATGATGAATATTTTATGGAAGACCATTGCAGGTTACGTAATGAGCATCGTCTGATACGTTTTCATGGGTTTTATAAATATATGATCAAATATTGGAGTTTGCCAAGAAGAATAGTAATTTTTTACTCAGTATATGAATACCCACTTTAATAGCATACACACATATACTGTTCTGTGGGTATGATACAGTAAAAAAATATTTAAACCATTTTGTATAAAGAATTCTAGCAAAATCAAGACTTTAAATGTGTCATGAGGGAATAAATTGCACACAGAACTAGGTATGGGCTTTCTATAGAAGACTGATATAACCTCTATGCAAGTAGTGGTGACTTTTAGCACCTCTGGCACTACTTTGATGTGTGACAAATAAGCACCATAACACTATTTCAGCAGTATCTTGGTCTCTTAATATCCCTACCCCTACCCCCACCCCCCCAATAATGTAAGGTTTAGCACTTTAATATGACAAAGTAATTCAGAAGTATGAGCCTTACCTGTATCTTACATTAAAGGATAGGTCAGAAAAGAAAAGGACAGTGAGCAAACCATGGCGAGGACATTTTAGTGTAATGTTTACAAAGAGGAAATGGAAGAAACTGTATGTATATCACAATTACTACCAAATTTAACTGCCAAATTAGCATACTCTCACATCTTTAAATTAGAAGAGATTATCACAGGCCCTCATATACTCCCTCATAACTAAAAATAAGCCTGCTTTTTTAAACTTGACCAAAGACATTCTGAAGTGAATGCATAGCCACACAACCAGTACAAACCAAACTCTACTAAGTAATTTATGCTAGCTGATAACCATAAAAATACTTCAGATTTGTAATGAAATTAATACAAATGAAACATAAATATCTGTCTAATGATTTCTGTTTCATATGCAAACGAAATACAGTGTTTGTTTTTCAGTTTTCCTACTTAAGCTATATACTTAAAAATTCCATAGAAGTGCAGCTCTACTGTTTCAAACCATGTTAGTAAATGAAGCTATAACTTGTACTAGGCTAGTACCTCATCCGGTAGGACAACAACTTTCAATCTAAAATATTCTTTACAAAATATCAACCATACAATAGGAATTCTACAAATTGCTTGTGCTATAAAGGATGTTTGTCCTCCATATATCTGTGTTTATAAAATCTTCATACACAATAGATTAACCTGAAACAATGGGTTAGCACATAATAAAAGTTAAAAATATATAATAAATAGTATTCAACAACATTAGCTTGCAAAACTAAGCTGCTTCTTCCCTGAACTTGTGTATGTGTAAAAACATACCAGATGCAGTTTGTTTCTGAATGTCTGTGCTGGTTAAATTAAGACATTCCAGCACTGCAGTTTCTCAGCCTCATGTTTCAGATATTAACATTTTCCTTTTAAGACAATAAATGCTTAACATAATTCCAAATTATGTTCATTATTAGTACTTTAGCATGAGGATTAAATCATCTGAATTTAGGAACATATTGAATCTTTAACTTTACTACCTTAATATTTGCAACTGAACTCCCTAGTATTCTAAACTTTGCTTCATTCACTGAGTTCACATTTGACACAATAAAAATGTAATTTATTTTTAAAAGCCAAAATATTGCTGAAGATATGAGCAGAAGGGAGATGATTACAGCTGCATCACCAATTAGTTTAGCAGCTATTTATAAAGTACATTTTCATGCAATAGTTGATTATTTCTAAAAACATATGCAGAAAAGATTAATATTCTAATCTCAATTCTCTAAACTGTCATCAGATCTCACACTAGGCTTGACAGTGAAATATAATGATATAGGCCACAAAATGTCACCAAAAGAAATTTTCTCTTCTTTTCCTTTGGTCTTTTTATAAATCAAATTAATGTAAATTACTAACAATATTATTACTTATTTCATTTTTCCATCTTGCTTCTCCACTAGAACTGTTCTAAGCAGATTTAATCCCTTTCCCATTTGGTTCAATTACATTCGCTGAATGGATACCTGACCCTTCACTTCTAATTTACATAAAATATTTTTCCGTAACTACATGGGCACAAGTAAAATAATATCCAATACCTCTATGAGTAACAACTGCAAGTTCTTTAGTTCTTTCTATCTGCTCAGCATTTCTTGGTCGTCTTCTTGTGCTTTGTAAATTTGCTTGATGAAGGGAGAGTGCTTCCTTGGAAGTGGCCGACTCCAGAATTGATTTTCTTATATTCATAGCTTCTACTTGTTGCTCTTCAGAAGGTTGTCTATAGGTGGTCACTGCACTGGATACAGCAACATCAGCAGATGTGCTAGCAACAGTAATAGCACCAGTAGTGGCCGCAATACGCTCCTCTAACTCACCAGTGGAGGCAGTTTTGATCAAAGTGGAAGAACCTGTGGGACACACAGTAGCACTGGATGCTAACTTTTTCTTTTGAATTGTGTTTTCCTGAACAACCTAAAAGATTAAATTTCCCTCTGTTTAACATAGTAAAGACAATTGACGTGAAAAGAAGAAGGTCGATATGCTGTATTTAAAAAATTGAAATAATCAGAACCTTTTTTTTTAATGCTAGTGAACATTTTGTAATTATAGAGATATATTTTTAAATGTCCTCAAGAACTTATACTATAAACTTGTGTACTAGTCAGAGTGACAGCACATAATTTCCACCCCTGCAAATTCAGTCCTGAAATCAGCATAGCTAGAGCAAAATATGCAGCTATATCATTAAAAGGGACCCAATGTGTAGAACAGTGATAACTTCCCTACAGGGGAGTGAAACAGCAGCACTATTTAGTAACCTAGGCAGCAGGCAAAGCTTCCATGCTCCAACTGCTAATAAGGCTGCCAAATGCATTCATAGATTTGACTCTTTTCATCAAACCTTGAGAGGGCTCTAAAAGCTCATTTAGACTTCATACAAAGCAAAGGGTAGATGAACAGTAAAAAGGTACACATTTAACAAAACACCTAAGCATAATTATCTATACTTGATATTGGACAAAGGTTGCATCTGTAATTCTCTTTTTGCTTTTTAATTCTTGCAATAGGACAGATTATTTTACTCAAAAAACCCACCCACAAAAAGCTGGAGGAGTTAAAAAATTCTCCATGCACGGCTTGTGAAAATATTAACACCTCTAACTTGTCTAGTAGCTAAAATATATAACCCATGTAGAAGTTCTTAATATTTTATTAACTTTTTCATCCTTCCCAAGTCCCCAGATCTGGCTGCAAATGTTTAGAAGCCAAGTCTTTCACCTGTGAGCATTTAGAACATTTAACATAATAGCAACTCCATCTTGACTGTAACAAATAAATGACTGCACAAAGCATAATAAAATTAATAATAGAAAATTAACATAGACCAAGTTGATGTAGCATGAACTGTACTATGTTATAAGAGTCTCTTTAAAATATGGCTTTTATTTATTCCATAATAATGATTAAGGGGCTCTTGAACAGTCACTCAAACAATAATATTCCACAGTTTTTACTTTTGAGTTGTCCTCTAACACAGACTTTGAGACTTTCCTTTAAGTGTAGCGGGTGATGACAGGATGGAAAGACTAGAAAATAAGACTGTCTGAAGAGCTGAGCAGTATATAACACTGGTATATATATCATGCACAAGGTATATCAAATCTCTTGACATAATTATCAAAAGTACTGTACAAATAAATGGAACATATCCTAATGCCAAAAATACTCAGTCTTGCTGATAAAGTCTCTTTCCTGGAGAAATTTTAGACTAAAAATGTTTGAATTTGTAGTACTACTAAAAAAATACTGCCATAACAGAATATTGAAGCATTATACAGAAAATTAATAAGGCTGCTGTGGGTACATAGTTTTTTTGCCATCTTACATTTAACATCTTAATTTCTATTCTGCAGTACAGCACTTCTAAATCATACAGTGGTGGTTTTCCCTACTAAACAAAACAACCTTAAAAGCACCAGGTAATATTCCAAGGTTTTGTGTCAGAGACCAAACCAAAAACTACTTACTGTCCTACGATGACAGCAGTATAAGTAACTAAAATAGACCTAGACATGTTTTATCCTTTATTTCAGAATAAAAGAAGAAAATTGTCACAACAATGAATATTATCAAAAGACTAGACTAGTTATGATTCAGGATACAATACATTTTGACACTGGTATCAAGATTAAAACACAGAAAATACAAGTGCATTGTCAAGAGATATTTTCAACTTGAGGATGGTGATTAAAATGAAGAAAACTTATTGCACATCATATAACCACTACTATTAAAGCAAAATCTGTGTGGACACATCTTTATCATGCAAGCAAATGTACAAGAACAGGCAGTCTCCTGCTCCCAATATCAAGCTCAAAGCAAAATTACATCTCAGTCAAATGTCATGTTATACTCTACACAACAAGTTTAAGAGAAAGTTAATCTCGAAAAAGGCAATAAAAATTATGCTTACTTTAAAGCTTCAAAACTTATACATTGAAAAACACGGTACTATGATAGAGAGGCAACTTAAAAGCAAAACACCTAACTTGTTATGATTCCACATCCACTTACAATGCAAAAAATAACTCATGCAGAAGATCAGTAAAAGGTAAAGAGCATGGTGTTATTTACATGGAAAATTCTAAGACAAAATTAATATTATGTATAAACAATCTAGTAAGTATCAGCTACTGCATAGAATATATGCATTCATGTTTGCCTAAATATCATTTGTAACCTGTAAAAGCATGAACTTTGGTGTTTTAGTATTCTATGAAAACAGGTTTAGACCAATTGAAACACCTATGTTGTATGAGCAAAGTAAGACATTCTATACTTCATCCATCTGCAGTCAAATTTGACATTTGAGTTTGTCAAAGAGACTGTTTTAAAAATTGTGATTTCCTATATTGTACACACAGACACGCACCCCGATTATTCTCCCTTAATACTCTAGTTTAAAAATATAAAAAATAATAATAAAAAGATGAACTCACAATGAAAAATGGTACAACAAGGAAGAAAGGAAGACTGATTTCTGCTTTTTGGATAAAATTTAAGCCAAGAATTTTCAGTCAGCTGAAGTCAGCTCAGAGGTAGGTCATCACTTTGAATTCACAATCAGCAACTGAGAAAATCTGAGTCTTGAGGAACTGCCAGGGTGCTCCATGGGAGGGAGCAATACGGATGTGGAGACAAGGAATAGTAATTGTTGGTCAGCACATGGGTTCACAAAGAAAGAGAACCTGACCAGCCCAGACTAAAGGAGGCTGAGACCTACTAGACTGGACAACCATTTCTCTGAGTGAGATCCTGTGGATGGAGAACAGATTAAAATCAGTAAAACTGAGGACTTTCATGTGTCAAATTAGACTGCAGGAGGAAAGATTTGAAGTAGTATTTACACATAAAAATTCTCAGCTATATAGAAGTGGAAGGAGATCAAGCTGATGATCTACAGAGCAACTCAGTTCAAAAAAGCAGTCTGAATTAACCACTAGTCAAAAGTATTGTAACTGATACAACTTTGGATAATGCAAACATATGGAACACCCATAAGCCTTTCTATTTATGTAGGAGTGGAGGTTGCTCCTGATCCCAGGATCATTTTTAGTAAAGGAAAGAGGCAAGAGCCTTTGACATCTGCCTGAGACAAAGCTCCAAAAATAGATTATGAATCTGTGCTAGATACACTTTCTTTGCATATGCAATGTGCTACAAGTATACACAGGGTTCCTGTTGTAAACATGATAGCAAAGGAAATTTACCCCAGATAAACTCATAGTGGAAGTTCTCATTTAGATTAATCTAACTGACTAGCTTTTTACAAGTAAATCCTGAAGGAATAAAGTAACTGAGGGAGACAGTGAATACTTTTGCCAACTCTACAGAAGCACTGACCAACAAAAAAATTAAGGAAGAAAATGGTATCTAATATACTGAAAATTCTTTTATTGAAAATTATTTTTTTTTCTTCCCTTTTAGAAGACTGTGACTTGGGAAAGCTTCCCTTTAAAATGAGGAATACTAGAATAATGTACCTTATCTCTCCAATCAGTAGAGTTATTTAATATGTATTCACACAAGTTTTAAGTAACGTGCCAATATTTAAAAAAAATAATAATATTTAACATCTTTTAGAAACCATAGGGGTTATAAAAAGTAGTCATAGTAGTCCATATGTGCTGGAAAGCAGAATGAGACAAATGCAATTTTTATTATAGAACTTAATTTGAATCTATACATTTTAGAAATAAGTTGTTTTCTTAACCAAAATCACTTAATTTCAGACAAGACGACCCGAGTTTCATGCTCATTTTAGAAGCTTGAGCTCTATGCTATGCTGACATGACATACATTAAGATGTAGATTTCAGCTGTGGCTGTTGCCTCCTATTAAACCACAACTGTTTTCTTTTCCAGTTCTGTAAGGTTGCACAAGGTAAAGTATCAGTGATTAGTCAACATGCATTAACACATGATTTAAGATTGATTTTTTTTCCCATAAAATGAACATAATTAACTACCAATATTTACTTGCCATTCTTTCTCACAAGATACAACTAAGAATTATGTTTTAGAAGGATTCAAACAGAGGATTTTAAGGAAAATCAATTAATTCACTAAATTAAAGTGAGAGTGTGAAATTACAGATATTAACCAACAACTGGACTGAAAGAAACTATTTCAAGCACAATGACATTTTAAAATAAAGTTTTGACATGAAGTATGTTACTGTAACTTCTGTTACTGCAAGCCAAATATTATAATTCCACAGACTGAAAGCATGGCCACTAAAACTTAACTAAATTGAAAGCCCACCATTAAACTGCTGAAAGGTAACTAAAGAACAACCTAAATCAGGGTCAGCCACAAGTTCATACCAGTTGCTTAGGGCTTTATCCAGTTGGGATTGGAGAAAACCTCCTAGGATGGATACTGCATAATCCCCCTGAGTAAATGTGCTCAAATGCATGACTTTTATCAGAGAAGAAAAGTTTCTGTTTATATCTTTCATGAAGATCTTGTTCCAAATGTTGTCAGTTGTCTTTCATCTTTACACCATGCTCCACCATGAAAAGCTCAGCTCTATCTTTCAATAGCCCTCTTGCAGGTATTTGGAAGCTGCTGTTAGTTTTCACCGCTTCTCCAGGATGAAAAAAACCAACTACCTCAGACTCTCCTCACAGGGAAAGTTCTCCAGCCCTCAGTCATCTTGGTGGCCCTCCATTACACTTCCTCCAGAGAAGAACTTATCTTTCCTATCATGGGGCCCAAAACTTGATGCATGGTTCTAGCCATGGCCAGAACTCATGGTGTGCTGAGTAACGTACAATAAATCTTCACTTTGATCTACTGACTGTCCTCTAAATTCACGTTTTTAACTTCAGCAGTGGAAGAACAGATGAAAACTGGCAGATTGTTCATAAGACCAAATAAATGGAATGTAAGGCTAATGTTCTGCAGCTATTTTAATTCACTACAATTAGTTTTGCTGATTAATTCCTGGGAACCAGGTTGAGTTCAAAATGTGAGAGTAAATAGGGATATTCACTATCTTGTTCATTCAGGATGAATTCAAGTTGCAGAACTTGTGACACATATGAACCGACCACAGACTTCCAAAACAAAGGTAAAGGTCCTTAATGCAGATGACTCTAAGTGGGACTTACTACAGGAAAATGGTAATGAGGTTAGTCTGGGATTATTCCTGTGTATCTTAATATCAAGAAGTACACTATACTATCCTTTTGCAATGAGTAATTGAGAAAGAATTGCTGACAGTCTTAAGCAAAAACAAAATGTATGTTTCATTAAATTAAGAAAAAAAAAAAGAAATTACATATACTATTTCAAAAAAGAGTAATCACTATATCCCATCTTCATTCTTCTTTCATATCTTAAAGGATCATCTTTCAGTCAAGACATATTTATTATTCTTACTTAAAACCTTCCCATAGTTAGCTAACTTTCTAGTGACCACTGTGTCCCATTAAGAAGGGATTTTTTTTTGTTAATAAAATATCTTAATTAACTGTTCTCTTTGATGTTCTCTGCTATTAAATTCTGCTGCATGCAAGAATTTCCAATAAAGCTACAAACCTAATTAGAATATAGATCTATTAAAGGAATTTTCACATTAGTGTAGATATAACAGCTTATTTGACTCCTAGATGTCATTCCAGCCTTATTATTTTCACAAATCTTTTCTTTTATTCTTCATAAATTTCTAGTATTTTTACCTGATTTTAAGTTCCAATTACAGTTTTTATTCTGTTGCTGTCCAGGTAAGTAATAGAAAAGAAAGGAACCCAAAATGCAAATATACATTTGAGACTATAAAATCAGTATAAATGGCTGACATAAAATATTCTTTGACCAAATAGCTTTTCAGTTCCCAGCTATTCGGGAAGGAAATAAAACTGTGGATTTCAAGAAATACATGACTGAAAAAATACAGTTCAAAACAAGTTTCTAGACTGCAGTTCAAACAGACAATGATCCATGGATTTATCCAAACAGCAAAAACTCCTAAAGCTGTCTAGACAGAAGCTTAATATATGGTGGTTTTTTTTTTTGCTTTCCTTTGTTTTCATGTTTTCCACAAATTGTGTGACTTGACTAATCATTTAATTTCTTTCTTTTTAATACCAGAAGTTTCTCATTTGCATTACTGCATTCTGATTTTTTTTTTACTAGAATTTTCTTTTCTAACTCTCTTTTTCCAACCTTCCTATTGTTATTTCTTTCTTCTCTTTCTCTCCATGTTTTATAATAATTTTAAATCTAAATCAACGGCTGCAGTAAGATATATACCAGAACAATCTGAAAGAAACAATTAAGCATCAACCAGAATTTTTCAGGGATGCAGGACATAAAGACATTCACCATCCTGCAGTACATAAAAATGCATGTCTCTAAGAATTTTCCATATGCTTCTCTCAGTGAATGTACCATCAACTGAATTTTTTTAAAAAGATACTGAAAATACAGTAAATTTATGTATCATAATTTAATCAAACTGATTACATCTGAAAATCTGAATTTCTATCCGGACAAAATCAACCCCCTAGGTTTTGATAATATAGAAATGCTGAACGCCTTAACATGATTTATCTCACCTCCACTAAACACAGGACACAGACAGAGAACTACCACCTTTTCTTTTATGGACATCTATCGAAATAATACAATTATATTCCTGTAAAATATGTTTGTTTAATAGAAAAACAGTATGAAAATGACCAACATTTACACACATGGATACTGCTTTTTCAGTTGCTTAACTTCAGTGAGAAAATACTTTTCAGAAGTTGTGTTACTTTTAAGAAAAAGAAAAAGGAAAAAAAAAACCCTTTAACACGAAAGTAAATGAAAAAGCACTGATTTGAAATGCAAAAGAATTACTTTCATATGATCATTTGTTGCATAGATATAGTCATACTTTGCTTTCTTCTCAAAGAGGTGCACATCAATGCAAGATAAATCTGTGAAATCCACCATAATCATAAAAAAAAACCTTTATAAATTCTTCAAGACTCTCTTTCAACAGTATTATGGGAATCTATGAAATTAATGGTAAAATGCTGGGAATGGAAAGTATTCATATCTACTAGCCTTATTTAAGAGCAGTCATCTTAAAAATAATACCTTTGTTGTATTTGTAAACTAAAAAGCCTTGCCAATATTATCTTATATACTTACTGTCTTTGTAATTTGTTATTGTGAAACACAGTGCAACAGATTTATTTACCCTTTTAAAGGATAGGACAACATCAAGTAGGCAAATCTTCAAGAATAATTACTCTACAGACTATGTACATAGCAATGTATATAGCAACCATGTAAGAGAAAGATACATTTCTGTCCCAGAAACTACTTAGGACAAAAGTGTATGCATTTTATACATTCTGCAGTGCAAAATAGAGCCCACTGTGCTTAGCTTGGACCATATATCAGAACAGAACCTGCTGCTCCTCCACTCCTTCATAAATGGGATTTTAATAACTGGATTTTGAGCAGTTTTGGAAAGCATCCTCTTCCAAGATTTTAAGCAGAGGAACCAAGAAATAACAGGGAAAATATTAAAATTTTAATTTATTGCTGGTATGCATACTATAACTTGCCTTAAAAAAGGGGGTGTGGAGTTAGAGCAAGTTAAAAACTATCGTAAAAACTATTGTAAAATCTTTTCAAACAATACTTTGATGTGAAGATATATATCATGGACATTTAATCAGAGTTTTCATAAGTTTTAAATTTAAAGGTTCCAAAGTCTAATTCTGTTTCTTGGACATGCTATTATATTGTAGTACTCTCATTTCTTATCAACAAAATGAAATTCACAATTTTCTTTTACTGCCAGAGAGATATTAGTATTAGTTGCCTAATATCTCTTCGGTACTATAAACAAATAAACTTACATGCACAAATCAAATACACAGTTCCAGACAGAACAATACATATTGAGTTACTACATATTGATATGACTTTGGACACTCCTACTCTACTTTTTTTTTCAATGAAGTTCAGATATATGAAAAAATTATGAATGAGAAAACCTGTAATAATCATCTTTCATTTGCTCTTAATATCAAAAAGTCTTTGTATCATTGCTCTCAAGTATCTAGATCAAGTAGCTAATCTTTCCCCTAAGCAGGCTAAGTGTCCGAATTTTCTACTTTAGATCCAGTGTTAGGCATCAAGGAGCTATTTGGCAGAAACAGAGTACTAAAGTAATTTAAGACTCAAATCTATTCAATATATCAATCTTCACTAAAAAGAAGATAATTTTAAGACCTAATGACTTTTTTTCTCTGTTTTTTTAAATAGACTAGTACTTGTTAGAAATAACGTGTAGTTCTTAGAAAGGCTGTTCATTTACTAAGCAAATGGCAAAGACAAGCTTGTGGAAAAGGTATCTTGCCAGTTTACAGTATCAGTCTGTAAATGTTCATTACATACACAAATCTTATTACTTCAGAACATGTTTTGCACTATTTACTCTGCCTATGTCTCCAGCCTATGTCTAGCAAAATTAACAGAATACTGAAACTCCGAAGAGTGTAGACTAATAAGTATATTTCTGCCATTAGTAATGCAGATTTGTGTTGATCCCATGGAGGCTTGCCTTGGCCTGAGGTTGTGTTCACTAGTTTTGACAATGTGTAATGGTCAAGTGAATATTTCCTGACCTGTTTATATTTTGGGAATGTTGTGCTGTGAGAATACTGCATACAGTAAAGCTCTGATAAAGCTGTGTAGCCCACTGCACAACAAGCAATCGCCCTTTATACTTACTAAGGCTGAGGGAGGCTAATGTGAAACTTTCCAATTTTAGTAAAGGATAATGAGAAGGAAGCAGCCTGTGTTAAGAAACACAGAGAAAGAAGCAACTGAACTCCAAGACTGAAGAGGAAGCCCATCCCCACCCTGTCACAAACACAAATACCAAACTCATCCCAACACAGACCCTTGGATCCTATCAATTGTAATGCCCACCCCAGGGGCACAGTGAAAAGGGTGGAAATAAGACAAGAAAAAATAGTGTAGAGTAGGAAGGCAGTTCTTAACTTTTAAAAGTGTATTGAGGGTTTTCTAGATTAGATAATTTAGACTACTTAGACTCTTAAAACTTTAATTGGAATAACAGTAATCTTTTAACACCATATAAATTGTGTTTCCTTTGGCCATAACAAGATTCTGTGTCTAACATAATACTACATAAGTGCATCAAAATCCAACTAATTTTATATTTTAAATTTTGCATGCCAAATGTAAATTATCTTACACCACTGAAGTACTTGTTCAATGGTTGTTGGGATTCTGAGGGCTCTAAAGGCCCTAAACAACACTGCCCAGCCTCCTGTAGGCTCCCCCCTACCCATGCCCTTGGATCCAAGATCTCTAGCCTGGAGCCATCAATCCCTGTCCCAGCGATACCTCAGCAGTGCTGGTCCCCAGCTGTCCACATCCCTGCCCTGCCCAGCCATGGAGTTAATGTCCTGCC
>JAVJGJ010000037.1:21573145-21587956 GCA_035590215.1 Microhierax caerulescens | reverse complement strand
ATATATTATAAAATAAATATATATTATAAAATAAAACAACATTACTCAAGCAATTCTGCCAGCTTTGTGAAAAATGGAAGTTAGTGTTGCCTAGTTTTCAGCAGCCCTGGACTGGGGGTCAAAAGACCCAGTGCCCTACTCCACCTGCAACTTTCTGGGTAACTTTGGGCAAGTGACTTCATTGGTATGCACCTCAGTCTTGGCATCCAAAACAGACCTAATAACTACTTCCAGTACTATCCCTGTGATACGTGACTTTCCAATCTGTGTACCTTCCCTCCTCCCACATCTCTTTTATTTTCCAAGCTGCAGGGTCCTACACTAGTCAATCACTTTTTCAGCTGGAAACTTAACCCATGTGTTTGATGATCTTTGCTATCTTTCTCTGAACTTTCTTCAACTGTGTTACATTATTCTGAAATGCAGAGAGGCCAAAGCAACAACAAGAGTCAAGGTGAAGGTCAGCTTATACAGCAGCATGTCTCCCATTTTTGTCTTCAACTATTTTCCTAATATTTAGTTTAAAAAACACAAAGGAGTGCTTTTTTTAAGCACTCATAAGTATGGACCTGAGGACTATGTAGTGCTCCTAGTATACTGACTGCCTTAGAACATAATAGTTTGCTGATATTACTGACAATAGTAATAATCAACAGATGTCATCACTGCATTTCCAAATTAAGATAACTCTGCAGTGCTTGCTATGCAGAGACTTATAAAGAAGCAACATAAGCTAAGGTCTTTGAACTCCCCATAAGTGCAGCAGGAACGCTACATGACTGTAACTCTGAGACCCCAGACACTTAAATTGATTGATGCAGAAATGTTTTAGGAAGCAGTAGTACAAATAGCATGTGTTGTTAGAATAAGCCACTACCTAAACGAAGTGACTACAGTCAGCTGTTAGTTGAAGTACTAAAGGTGCCCCTAATAAAGTGTAGCAAGAACATCTTTGCCAACACTCTGGCCAACCTGCTGATGAGACGTTTACACTAAGAATGATGGAGAGGGTGATAACGACCCATATTTAAGTGTCATAGTGCTGGAAAAAAGTAGAAAGGAAATGAAAGACATAGAGGAATATGAAAGACTTTGAGAAAGATAAACAGGGTGAAGAGACCCCTGTCTCAAGTTTACATACACACATGCAGTCAGCCTGGGACAGAAGTGGAAGGAACTGGAAATCTACACGACATCACTGAATGGTGACATCATTGGAGTAACTGAGATGTGGTGGGAGTGTGGTAATGGGTTTTTGGAAGATTTCAGAGAAAACTTCTTGATAGTCATACTGCACGGGCCAACCAGGGGTGATGCACAGCTGGACCTGTTACTCACTAACAAGGAAGAGCTGGTTGGAGATGTGGTAATCAGTAGTAGCCACAGCTGCAGTTGCCATCAAATGAATTCAAGACCCTGAGGGGAGTGAGGAAGGCAAGTAGCAGAGCAGACACTGGTTAGATAGTAAGGGTCAGAACTCTGCAGTTAATGAGCCATACTCTTGGAGGATGTAACAACTGGAGTGCTGTAGGACTTTATCCTGTGACCTGTCTTGTTTAATATATCCATCAGTGACCAGAAGGCGGCTGTGGAGAGGACTGTCTTTAGGTTTGCCCACAATACCAAACTGGGGGTAAAAGACAGCATGTTTGAAAGCAGGCTTGCCATCCAGAGGGACCTAAAAAAGGAAGGAGGAATGGGCCAACAGGAATCTTATGAAACTAAACAAGGGCAGACTCAACCCCTGGCAACAGGGAAGACTGGGGTCTGACTGGCTGGGGAGCTGCTGTACTGAAAAGGCCATGTGGGTCCTGGCGGACAGCAACAGGAATGTGAGCCAGCAGCGTGCCCTGGCAAACAGCACCTTGTCCTGTATTAACAGGAGCATGGCTGATACACTGATGGAAGAGTTTATTCCCACCTCTATTTAGCACTTTGTTCCATGTCCAGTTTGAGGCTCAGCAAAAGGAAGGGCCCCTGGGAAGAAATTGATAAATGGAAGTGAGTCTGGCAGATGATCCCCAAGATGGCTGGGGCTGGAGCCCTTGCTCTTTGTGGAAAGGCTGAGGAAGCTGGACCTGTTCAGTTCAGAAAAGAGAGCTTCAGGGGGACCTAAAAGGAGCCTTCCAAATCCTTGGATTTTCAAGATAGGACTGGCTAAACCCCTGAGTAATCTGACTTTATCTCAACATCCAGCTTCTTTTGAGTAGGAGGTTCCCTTCCAACCTGATTTACCCTGTGATCTTATGATCCCTAAGCTACTGCTTAGGGTAAGTTAAATTTTGCATGTCATCCACAAATCACCTTTTAACTTCTTCAAAATCAGAACAGAAAAGAATTATAGCCAACACTGTGTGAAACTATTTTTAAGAGATCCTAACAGCAGTCTGCTCTATACTGGGCAAAAAAAGTGCCTTGTTGACCCAAGGTTTTCTGGTAGGTTTCAGCTGTTTCATGGCAGGAAGGAACATATTCACAGCTGTGCAGTGGAGTTTGAGGACACCGGCAGAACAATATTTTAGCACTTCTCTCTGCACATACCATCTTACACCTTCCATGATTTGTCCTGGATACCTGTTCAAGCCAATTTTTCTCACCTAGCACAGACTAGATTCCAACCAGGCTATGCATTATACAAGAAATTTTCTTATGTAGTAAGTAATAATTAATCAACAGATTCCCTTCAGGTTCAATCTCACTATTGCCAGTCTTCTCACCTAAATCTTTTCCTCACAAACCTTCTCTCTCCAACCTAATCACTTTGCTTGACTCTCTGTCCTCCTACATGTTCCCTCCCATTAAGAATTCTCAGCTCACTTTTTTGGTGTTCCTGAAACAAATGTTTATTTTTCCCCTTCCTTTTTTTCTCTCCTAATCGCAGTTCTCAACCTCCATAGCTCAGTTCACATGTAAACTTCTCATCACTCTTGGACAAAGCTTTGTAAATTAGCTAAAAGTAGGTGACATACAGGAAAAGTCATGGGTCATGTTAATATGAGCTTTCTGACAAAAATAACACTTGAACTGCAAATGCACAAAACAATGTGAATTAGGTTAATTTAATTTTCTGAGAAGGTAAAACAATGTTAATATTGATATAACATTCAGCCACAAAAAATATACAGACATCTCCAAAACCAAGCGAGTAAATTTTGAAAAACACAACACTCACTCTTAGGAGATGCTACAAATACTTTAGTATTCACACTGATATTCTACTGTTGTTCTGGCAACTTTCAAACAGACTTGGAAACAGAGAAGTTATGACCAACATGATTCTCGGAGGGCTTTTGTCAAGTTCTCCTTCATATATGAATAGTACTGAAATTTGACATAATGAAGATCTAAAGGAATTACATAACTGAGAATTTCTTTGGTGCTAGTTAGTGATTTTACAGATTAAAAAGTTCCGTAACACAATGTTCACTAGTATGCTAGGTTTACTGACTCAACTGCATTTCAGTGAAAAAACTTTTTTAAATTGAGGGATATGTTTAATTGATTTCCAGATGCCTGTGAATGGGAAAAAAACTGTTAAATTCTTTCAGCTTTCTGGTACTGCTACTGATACAGTACACAAGTAAAGCAGCCCATATTTTGAAGTACAAAAAAGATCCACTGACTGGAACCAAGGTGCAGAAAATAAAGCTGCAAATTGAAAAGTTAGTTCAGAAAATTGTTTCATTCTTTACATGGAGCTGAATTCATTTAAACATTAACTTTTCATTAAATAGATTTGACTCCTTATTTACTAAGAAGTTTCAGGGGTACTCTGCCAAAGGTATTTTTACTTCTGGAATTTGATAATCTTAGACTTAGTTCTGAAGAGTAAAGCCAAAAGTCCTCAACTTTACCTACACTGGGGATGAGTGAAAACTGTAGTATTTTATTTAACACTAAGAAGTAACTTCTAAAATAACATATTCTATGGGTCACTTTCATATTCATATTCCAGAGCCGAATTTTGGATCTAATTTTTCTATTGGAGAAAGAATAACTTTCCTATCTTTAGGCAGGAGATTACTGAGCATATTACTCAATCTTCACGCCTATGGTGTGATTAGTCTTCACAAACAATAAAGGAGGGAGAAACATTTAAAAGAGCACAACTATATTTTACATCATGTATGCCCCAACACATATCTATCCAGTTCATACAATTAAATGTAAAACTAAATAACTACTCTACCTGTGATTTCGACCAAAAGTGCAAGTGTTATCAAGCAACTAAACAAATAGCTCTGTCTTTAGGCCAAAAAGAAACAGAAAAAATAGATAATTCTACATAATAGTTTATACACTGTGATTAGAAAGTACATAGGAAACGAATGTGAAGACAAGACACAACAAAATCCTACATTGTTACCTCATTATCTAGCTCTCTACATCTATCAGTTTTCTTATCAAAATGATCTCTTTCCTTGTGTGGGTGTCCCCTAATGGTACAAAAAAAACCCCTCCAAAATAAAAAATTACATCCCAGAATAAAAAAGTTGAAATTGCACAGTGAGGGAGGAGGGATGGAAGGAAATGGCAGTAAATCATCCAGCAGAAATTATTCTAATACACCTGATGCCACTGACAGTGTTCAGTTTAATTTTTAAAATATGTTTTCCAAAGTGGTCTTCCAAAAAGACCACTTCAGATTGTTTTCTTTGGTGTCCAGTAAACTTTCTAATGGTCAAAGCTATTAAAATACTAACTAGATTGGCTTATAATTTTTTATTATAGTGCAATAATTTTCACTACAGAGAAAAATAAGTCACTGAATGAAAAAGCCCAGGCATATTATGGAAGGATTTGAATGCCAATATTTTTCAAAGGGAAACAAAGTGTTCCAACAGTTTATCTCAATACACTAAATATTCTGAATGCACTGAAGTGTTTTATCCCGTTTTCCTCTCAATTATTTTCTTGTCTTGACATGAACAGGTCATCAGTGCAATATATTATGCTGTTTGATGGCCATGAAGCATACAGATACACAGGTTAATCTATTAACATTTTGTCCTTATCAAAATGAAGTATTCTGAAGGTCCTATAAACTCTACACTTCATGCACTATTATCAGAAGAGTTCCATTGCCAGGGATTATTTATTTTAATATAGCTTTTTCTTGAATTTCAGTTGGTTTCCTTAGGTGATTAATTTAAATATATACTTTATATATTTCTATTTAAATGTATATATAATTATAGATATTATGTTTATTTTATATATAAATACTTATTTATATGTTCACATATATACATATGAATTGGTTCACCAAAACCACACAGATCTTTAAATATCTTTTTTCCTTTCCATAAACCAGGACTGTTCACATTACCTATAGATTTTGTAGTTTGAACATCCCATTTTCCTGGTTTTTTTTAATCTTGTTTGAAAAGTTGTTTTTCATTTCAATTTATAAATTCCTGGCATTCCAACAAAATTTGACTTGAGTAAGGAAAATATTTTCTTTCTAAGTATTACTTAAATTGAAATAAAATATATTTCAGTGCATTTTTTTCTTTCTACAGAGAGATGGAATTACAGTCAGTCGTACATAAAACGTCATTTGCTCCTTTGTAAACAAAGAACAGAAGTGTGTAGAATAGTAAATGAAACAAAAAGATTTTAAAATGTTTGAACGCACCTAAAACATTAGAGATTTCCTTTAGGATAAGCATGAAATTGAGAAACATCTGTTAAATCATTAAAAAATGGGAAGTACTCTTTACTGACCACTTAAGATTTATTTCAGAATTAATTTACAACCCATCAATTTAAACATTAGCACAGACTACCATGTTTTCATATTTAACATTAGTTCTACTGTTTTTTTTTAATGACTGATGGTCTCAATTGAAGTAGAAAGAAGGGAATTAAAATTTTAGATACAGATCTTTCCGGATCTGTATACAGTATCATAATTTAACTAACCGCCAACAGTGGTGTTATTAAAACCTAAAATTTGGAGAATTCTAAAAATACTTATTTTAAAATGGGGGAGGGTCAACAAAACGCAGCATTTTTTTCTCCTCTCACTTGACTACGGAAAAATCAATGTATTTCTGTGCACTGTCATTGTGTGGGTGTATAGTGAATTAAAGACATCTCAAGAATGCAAAGGTGGAAGATCTGTTCAGAAAGTATAGTTCAGTATAAGATGAAGCAGTGCTAAAAGACCCATGAGTGTGAAAATCTACTAAAAACATTTACTTGTGTGACAATGTATATAATGTAAGTTCTTGTTATGCCTGGAGACAAAAAAAAAAAAAAAAAAAAATCCACTCAGAAGCTCTGGTAATTTTCTTTCATCCTGTGAAGAGAAGAGTTCCTTTTTCCTCTATCCATTGCAAAATCAGGTAGCCATCTGGGCTGTTTTGACAATAGGAGTTCAGAGTCTGAGCAATCACAGATTTACAATTCTAAGAACTAAGTATCTGTCCAAAACAACCACAAATCTGTCATCTGTTGAATAAGTTATCAATGTAACCAGCAACTTACTTACATTAAGCAGACGCAGACACAACGTTTATTTAAAAACTAGCAGACTTCTACGGATGTAACTCAAGTGACGCAGCACCTTAATTTTTCCCAGGGAATCTCAAGCCCATGAGCATGCCTAGTAGTAAAAAACCATTTCAGTAACTGAGTTGTCACGTTATATGAGATTCAACCCGAGATTAAGACGCCTACTTCTGCCTGTCTGTAGTTGCACTAGGTATATAAACTATTATAAAAAATGGAAATCTACTAAGTGTAGTCAGTGGAACGTAGTGGTTTAATTTATCTTCAAGTACACTCCTTGGACAGGACATTACAGCTGCCTATATGCTGTTTTTTGCCATTTTAGGTGTTCTTCCTTGGATTCTAGTTTCTTTCCCAGAATGGCATGGTGTCCTGATTTCAGCTGGGATAGAGTTAATTTTCTTCCTAGTAGCTGGTATAGTACTGTGTTTTGGATTTAGGATGAAAGTAGCATTGATAACACACTGATGTTTTAGTCATTGCTGTTGCTGTGCAGTGCTTACACTAAGTCAAGGACTTTTCAGCTTCTCATGCTGACCTGCCAGCGGGGAGACTAGGGATGCACAAGGAGCTGGGAGGAGACACAGCCAGGGCAGCTGACCCAAACTGGCCAAAGGGATATTCCATACCACATCACAACATGCTGAACAGTAAAACTGGTAGGAGTTAGCCAGGGGATGGCAGCCTGCTGCTTGGGGACTGGTTAGGCATTGGTCAGTGAGTGGTGAGCAACTGCACTGTGCGTAACTTATTTTGCATATTCTTTTATCATTATTATTATTTTCCCTTCCTTTTCTGTCTTATTAAACAGCCTATCTCAACCCATGAGTTTTACCCTTTTTTCATTTCTCTCACCCATCCTGTTGTCAGGGGAGTGAGTGAATGGCTCTGTGGTGTTTAGCTGCCTGCCAGGTTAAACCACAGCACATGGTCTTCTGTAAACTCTAATTTGCCAACACCACGGAGATGTCTCACTTACTCTAGGGTACCTCTACCCATTCCCTACCATGCTGTCAGCTGAAACATACCGCAACCTGCACTGACAGGAGTAGCTAGTTATGGGGAAGATTCAGCTGCCCATACATAGTTTGGGTTGGTGCAGTTCCATTGCTCTGTAACATACTGGTTTGCAACACCTTGGTTTGTTGGGCAGAAGAGCCTCTATACTCCTGTCACTGACACAAAAGTATCTCAGGTACCCTCAGTGATTTCTTACTACAGTGCACATATATACATACAAATATGCATATATTCACGTACAACTGAACCATGTCCCACAGCTCCCCAACGTTCATGGATATTTAGATAGGTTTCTAAACCTATAGGTTACAATACAATACAATCTACACTTTGGTGTCTTGGAGCTGAATCTCACCTAAGATTTCATTATAACTGCTGGGGTTTCCAGCAGTAGTACTGTATACTGTTTGTTACAACAGCTTTTGAGATGAAGAATGAATGACAAATTCTGTTTAAATTCTTAGATGTTCTGAAAAAGAGTGATAAAGACAGTTTTCCCCTTCTGGCAACTCCAGCCGTGATGTTCTGAGGCAGCTTAGTACTACTATTGTTCTTTACCTGATTGCCAAATGCTTCAAATTCTCTCTGAAAGCAAAACAAAACAAAACAAAACAAAAAAAAAAACCCAAACAAAACAAAAAAAAAAAAAAAAGAAAAGCCTAACTGCTTAAATTACTTCTGAATGAAGATACATTTCTATTCATATATAAAATGTCAGAAAGAAAAAGAACAATGGAAAATCAAGCAGAGAAAGAGAAAACTTTTCAACATCTGTTTTCTCTATATTGCATCACACATTAAAAGTGCTGGCATTTATCCAACTTCAGATCTACATAGTTGGCTGTCAGGTACAAAGCGGAGTAACCACTTGCATGCTTTTCAACATGAGTATGACAGCTAAATTTTATTCTGTTCTGAAAATCTCACAGATATATTTCATCTCCTCATCTGTATTTTCCTATAAACAAAGATTCTTAATGGAAGGCAGATGCAATTGTGCACTCAACTGGCATATTTGATACAATTTTTTTCATAACAGAAGCTTGTACATGGCGTAAAGGGAAAGAGGAAAGGAAGCAAAAGAAGTTAAGAAATGGATTTCACAAGTGAAATAAGTAGTAGCCACAGGGCTACTACTGAAACATTCCAGAGCTTTAAACGAGGAGGGAGGGAGAGAGGGAGAGAAAAAGGATGCTGGATCTCAAAAGACAGCAAAGTTATGGATACTTAAAGCCATGTTTAACTATCAAAAACTGAAGAATTCTTTTCCAAAAGCCCTTTCAGAGACTGGGTATGCTTGACACAAAGAATATTGAAATTTGTGTATGCCAGCTTGTAAGACTGGCAGCTGTGAAGCCAATTTAATCCCTTCTGTCCATTTAGATAATATTATGGATTCATACATAAGTGATGGAGTGCAAAGAGTAGCCAACAGAAAGCAACAAGCAAAAGGAACTTTTACAGGAATGGTAAATGGATGGAGTAAAAAATCACAACTAATTTTAGAAACAGCAAAAAGATTACCAGTGCCAAGAAACATTGAAGCAGCAGCTTCAGGAAGATCCAAGGAAGCTTTAGTTCTACTTCATCCAACAGTTTCTATACCCAAACGGAGTTTTAACAAAGCAATAAGGACAGAAAACATCGAGACAAATAACTCTTAGTGAATAGAACCAAGTGCTGGAAAAACGAGTGATCAGACAAGGAAGAACAAGAATGTCTTGGTTATGACACCACAAGCTGGGTACTCTTCTAATTGACATATATCACTTTGATTTATCATTTACCAAGATCTTCTAAATATTGCATAATTCAATATCTTTCCTGAATGAAAATGCCTATTAAAAGAAATTAATACATACAACCTGCATGACAATGTATTTTTATGAAGCTCAGTTTCCCATAGTTTCATGTGCCTCAGTAAATTTCACTTGTTCTGTAAAACCAATTTAAACATTTTCACAGGTATCTGCAAGGCCTTAAACAAGAAATTAGGCAAAATATGTTTAATGAAATTAAAAGGAGGTTTATGAAAGATTATATAATAAATACCCTAGGTTTTCTGTTGGTGTCTGTTTTGTTTTCTTTTGGTTTAATGCATCTAGATTTTAAGACTGCATTGCATCACTCAGTCTTTTCAAATGTCTAGGCTATAGTATCTTTACATATTACACAAGCTAGGCCACGTGAGCCTGCCTTGGGAAAAAGGGAGTAAGATTTGGTTATTTCATATCCTGCCTAAAAAGTATCCATAGAATCTGTTTATTTAATTATTTTTTAAAAAATAAAACAACCAACAATGTTTCTGGTAACCAGTATTAATGGCAGGGGTTTGCTAGCGGAGGAGGAGGGCTACAAATGTGATTTCTGTGACAGGAGGTGAGGACCTGTCTGATGCTGGTCACAGCTGGTTCCAGCTGGCTCCACAATTTATCCACCATGGGACACAGCTGAGCCCATCAGCAGAATTTGTGGCATCTCTGTGAAAATGTATTTAAGATAAGGCAATAAACACTGATAGAAAGGAACAAGGCCAGAGCCGGAGTGCTCCATTCCAGAGCTGGTAACACACTCAACAGGACTGGAGCCCGTGAATAACCCACATTGGAGTGGGTTCTTCCCCTAAGAGGCTGTGGCCCATGGCCAAAGAACATCAGAGCACAGAAAATGTGTAAGAAGGAAGGAACTGCAGAAGAAGAGTGAGGAACAAGGAGTAGCAGAAAGAAACTCCTATACCTTGACCTGAACCTCCTGCACTGCCCATCACACCACTGAAGAGACAAAGTGTAATCTGTGATATAGATAGAGGAAGGGGAAGGAAAAGTGTCTGTAACAAAATTAAGCCTGTAAAAGGGGAGAGGAAAGGTGTTTTCCCTATTTTTTTAACTATTTTTTTTTCCCCCGACACCAAAATCAGTAATTACATATTTTATATGAAGGCTTTTTTGCCCAGGACAGTAGTTGATGAGTGATTCTCCCCATCCTCATTTCAGCCCATGAGTTTTCTTACTCTTGTTCCTCTTATTTTCTGCCCTGTTCCATTGTGGGTGTGGAGTGGCTCAGGGGCGCTTTGCTGCTATGCTGGGTCAAACCACTACACAAACATACTAACACAAAACATGCAGTTGTGCAAACAACACCAACAAGCCAAGGGAGCAATCAGGTGAAAAGAGTACTGAAGTACCAAGCAGTGATGCACTAAGAATTACAGTGTTCTGAAGTTCAGAATTAGGACTCTTGACTCTTTCGAAAGATGAAAATAGAATAAAGAAAATTAAACTAGGTGAAGTGGTAAGAAATAACTAATTCTGGTTATAGTGGTATTACGTAGGAATGATTAAGTTTCAAGAAAGGATGTCAGAAAGAGGTTACAGTCATAGCTATGGTAATTATGCAGGGGAAAGAGGAAGTTTTGACAGCAGTTATTACAGTGTAGTACTGTGATAGATAATACAGGCTATTGAAAGGATTAACAGACAGGGTGTCTGAAAAGTGATGCAGAAATAAACTCTTGAAAAGAAAACCAGGTATGTGCACCTCTACTACATGGCTCTATGGAATACTTTTTTTGACTTTTATCAGTTACCTGCTTTTGTGACAACTCATATCAGCACACCAGTAAAATTACTGTTTGAAAATCGTCTTTTAAAAACAGCTTAGGGTTGTCTGTAACTGAAAAAAATAAAGGTTTCAGCTCTTAACACATTGAAATATTTTGTGCTACACACTTTTATTCATTTTCTAAATATATGAAATACTCTTTAATATGTTTATTTAATTTCCTCACATGCTCTCCTTTAGCCTACCATCAACACAGAAAACACTCCTCCCTATTACCTGACAATGCATTTTTCTGTTTTCTACTATCAAGGTTAATTTTTAATGATCATATTTGCTTGAGTATGCACTATTAATGTTTTTACACGCTGAAATTATTTACTGTCTACTTTTTTTTTCCCCCACGAGCTGTAAAAGGTATTTTCTTCATTTTAAGCATGGTAGACTACCACAGAATTTCACAACTTAGTGTACACTGAGTTCACTTTAACAAACATTTAGCAATATACCATTAAAAAGAACAATAAAAAACCCATAATAAAATCATAACAACCTTTAGGTGGTAAAGAGGAACAGAAGATACACATCATATTCAAATCTCCCAGACTTACCAACTCACATGTCTTATGTGAACTGCAGAAAACAAGTCTATTCTCTTCTTTACCTATTACCTCACACTTTCATCAGGAATGCAAGTAGGTGTGTAATCTGAGACATACTTTGTTGTCCTTTTCTCAATTGTTCAAAATTAACATCTCAACAATCCACCCTACTTTGCATAAACCAAAATAGTTATCACATGGTTTCTCAATTGTGTGGTAGGACCTAATACAGAAAGTTCCTACTTTGTATCTTTTAACAGTCCCATAAGGTACCAATTTCCTGGTAAAGAGTATGGTTTATCATATTTGGTATAAAGGTTACTATGCAAAAAATAAGTCAGTACTTTTCATAAACAGTTGTAACAGCCCTGGAGCTACAGTAGGAAGGCTCATATTACCTAAATTCACTCAGAATACACATTCCAGAACATGTATGAACTTGGGAAGTCCAGACACTGATATATTTGCTGAATTTCACCAAATTTATTCTGCTCTTATACAGAATACGTTACCTGAGGCAATCACACAGAGTTGTAAAAAGCTCACTATTATAAAACAACAATTACATAAAAAAATTAGTCCTAGTATTTTGATAATTGCAATTTTTACATTAGTTGATTAATATTATCAGATTCTGAAAAAAAAAAAAATGCTCCTATGCTAAATTTCCTACAGAGAACTGTAGAAGAAATTCCTGAACTAAATCTCATTTGGAATGCCATGATTTTTTTTATTAGATAAATGGAAAAGCACAAAAAGGGTTACTGTTCACTGAAGATCCATTGATAGGCTGTAGATATTGAAAAATATTATTTACAGTAATGCTTGTGAAAAAAACAGACAGTATTAGCATACACTAACAAAGGTTAGTTTTCATTAGCACTTCATCTTCAGAATGACCTCATTCCAAATGGTGATATTCCCAAGTTAATGCTTCAGATGCTTTCACTCTTACTCAAAATAATGCTTGTTCATAAAAAACAGTGGATAAGAATCTTACAGGTTAATTAAACCTTAATAGCACGTTCAGAAATAGGTAGTAAGAGATAATAGTGATTAAATGCTACATTAGCAAATAGAAACTTACTCACTGTTTTACAAACATGACTTATAGAAACTTAAAGGCAAATACATATTATAATGATAATGTTACTTCTTTATCAGTTACACAAGACCTTTCAGAATATTAGGACCATTTTAAAAGCCAAGTACCTGCACAGTATAAAGTGAAGTAGACATCTGACGTATTTTTTTTTATAACGGTATTTAGATATACTAGATAATACACTACCCATACTCTTAACATACTGTGATTTGATATAATAGGTTGCACAGCTATATTTATCATTTATTCAAACTATACCTTTATGAGTATTTTTTTTAAATGGCCCTTTCCATTTCCTCTACATCTTCAGGCACCTTTTTTTTTTCTAACAAAAACAACCACAACAAAATATACGTTTCTTTAAATGTACCTTGGTAGTGAGCACTAAATCCACGGTATCGGTGATTGCTGTCTGTTACAAAATGTAGTCTGAGCCAGTTTTTGTTGCTGATAACCGGAGGAGGAATATTCATTCCAGAAAGCCTGAATTAAAACAAACAAATAAATTTTATTATTAAAAGATTAAAAAATTATCAGGTCTTGTATGGAAAACTTTTGTTTTCAAACACATGTTCATTGACATGCCCTCCGTGGGACTTTTTATTTCCCAATGAATGGTGTGCTGTGACAAGCATGAACAGATAAGATGGCCCACTACGCATGACCAAGCGTTGGATACAAATCAGTGCTAGTCCAGAAACCACACAGTCACGTTATTGGTAAGGCACAGCACTATCACGATCAAGCACATGACACTCAGGCTACAAAGAGTTTGTGTCTATCCAGGTCAGTGAATAGGTTAGCCAGAACACTGACAAGGGCACCAGGAAAAGCACTGAACCCTGTTACTTTCAGATACAAGAGACGAAACGAAAGCTTAAGGTATGCAGGCCACCATCTAAAACTATAATGTAGGCACCTATTTTTCAAGAGTATTTTTCTAAACTCAGGATTCAAAGAAATAAGAAATACTCCATCACTACAGTGAATCTGAAAATTAGTTATATATATTATATATATATATATATAAAAAAGAGTACAAGAGTAGGGAACTGTGGTGGATTGATCCCAGCTAGCAGCTACGCACTCACTCCCCTCGCCGCGCCCCTGACAGCAGGACAGGGGAGTGAATAGGAAGAGCAAAAGCAAGAAAACTCCTGAGTCAAAATAAAGACTCTTCAAAAGTCAGTTTAATAAGAGAAGGAAAAAAAAAAAAAAAGCGCACAACAAAACCAAGTGATACAAGGGCGATAATTAACCATGTCCCATGTTCCACAATTAGATCAACCAAGTCAGTCTCCAAGCAATGGCTACCTGCCCCTCAGCCCCTCTTGTCTTTTTTTGTTGCTAAACGTGAAGATATACAGTATAGAATATTATTTTGGGCCGTTTGGGTCAGTTGTTTATGTTTTGCCCTTTCCAGCATCTTGTTTATCTCTGGCGTACTCTCTGGGGGCAGGGAGAGGGCAACAAAGGCTTAATGCTGTGCAAGCACTGCTCAGCAATAGCGGAAACATTGGTGTGTTGTCAGTACTACTTTAGTCAAAATCCAAAGCACAGCATCATACGGGCTTCTACGAAGAAAATTAACTCTGAGCCACTAGACCAACTATACAAAATTATCTAGCTGTTTTGTTATTTTTCTGGTTTTTAACATCAGGACATTACTCCAATCACTGTAGTCTTTCCTCTTGGCTTGCTCATTAGGAAGGTCTGGATTAGAAGTAATTTATTTTTCATTAAATAAGACATTATAGTTACAAAGAAGCTGAATAAGCTTTAGATAAACAATCTTCCATCAAGCCAATAAATCAAGATATATTTCTCAGCAAAACCAGAAAGATAAGTCACACATTCAGGATGTCAGCATACTCATCTATGTCCTATTTATTACTAAACAGAGTTCTTTGTGTAGTTAGAATGAAATAGCCAACAAGTATACAGCTTTATGTTCAGACACTGCTATTTTGGGAAAAAAGCTGGGGCGGGGGGGGGGGGGGGGGCCGAGCG
>JAVJGJ010000037.1:21546653-21556864 GCA_035590215.1 Microhierax caerulescens | reverse complement strand
AGTTTCCTGTATGTCTGATAGAACCAATGCCAGCTGGCTCCAAGATGGACCCACCACTGGCCAAGGCCGAGCCCAACAGCCATGGTAGGCCTTTAAGAAGGAGAAAAAACTGTGCAACAGCAGCCGGAGGAGCAGAGTGAGCTATGTGAGAGAACAGAGGTTGTTTCTACAAGCTCAGTGATGGAGAGGCCAGTGAAGAGGCACCAGAGCCGATTCCCCTGCAGTTAATGACAAAGCCCATGGTGAGGCTGGCTGTGCCCCTGCAGCCCCTGGAGGTTAGTGGTGCGGCATTCATGGAGGACTGTCTCCAGTGGGAGAGACCCCACACTGGAACAAGGGAAGAGTGTAAAGAGACCTCCCCCTGAGGAGGAGGGAGTGGCAGAAACAACATGTGATGAACTGACCAAAACCCCCATTTCTTGTCCACTTGTGCCACTCTTGGGGAGGAGGCAGAGAAAATTGGGAGCAAAGTTAAGCCCAGAAAGAAGGGAGGGGTGGGGGAAAGTTGTTTTATGATTTGGCTTTGCTTATCATTATCTTACTCTGATTTGACTGGCAGTAAATTAAAATTCACTTCCCTAAGTCAAGTGTGTTTTGCCCATGACAGTAATTGGTGAGTGATCTCCCCCTGTCCTTACCTCGACGCCTGAGCATTTCATTATATTTCCTCCCCCCTGTCCAGCTGAGGAAAGGGAGCAACAGAGCAGCTTGGTGGCCATCTGGCACCCAGCCAAGGTTAACCCACCACTCATGGACTGACAATGAGGTAATGGAGAGAATATAGCCATCATATCAGATGACCTAAGTAACTTTCTTAGCTAAGCACTTTTCTTCTTCCTTTGATAAAGATAAATGCTGCAGCATAAAGGGCTAAAGCAAATCTTACACATTAACCAAAGAAGAAGTATACAGAAGTACAGACACAAGTTTAGTTCTGGTTATGGTAGGCATGCAGTAATTGGATGGAATGTTGCATCAACTGGGATGTTGCACAGTCTGAACTTGGTTGAGCTTTTTTTCTTACAATATAAGAAATTACTTAGAAAAGTAATGTTTTATGTCTTTACAAAATGCCTCGCTCAAAAATTGATGTACCAACTTTTCTTAGTACAACAAATTTAAAGAAAAGGAATGTAGAAACCACTGAAGTTCTCCTTCTCTAACCTGGAAAAGAAATTTAAAAAGCCAGCAGCTGAAGTCAATGACAACCATGTTCAAAGTGCAATTTTATTTTCCTTATTTTTGCAAACAATGGTAAGTAACTATTAGAAGAGATTACAAAAAGAAAAGATAGGGTGCTTTTTTATCACTTAGCACTTTCAAGTGAAGACTGTAGAAGACTGGTTAATTAGCACAGAAAAATGAAATATAGAAGTCTGTCATTTGCAGGAGAGGGCACTAGATTATCCACTAGTCCTTTCTAGCATTAAATCCTGTATCTATGCAATGCATAATGAATCTTGAAAAATTACAGAAGTTACTTTTCTCATCTAAAACAATGCCTTTATAACAGATCCCAGAGACTAGTTCTTGAAAAAGTCTGAAATTGTCTCTTTGGTTCTTTACTGAGAACCAATGACCTCTTCAGTTCTGTGTAGATTCTGAAGATAACTGGCATATCTAGAAAATCTAAAGCAACACCTCTGATATATTCAAGTTAGCACCAAGTACCTCATTAAATTGGAGTTCTGAATATCAGATCACTGCTTGTACACTCTGAACCACTGGAAAATATATAATGTGGATATCAAATACAAAATAAAAGAGGCTTGCACTACAGAGCACCACAATACTTCCCTTTTGTGCCACATAACTTGCTGAAGTTAACACACTCCTGTGTTTCAAAGTGAAAAAACAGAGATATTCATGCACGTAGAAGCAAGAATAAATGCTCTGAGCAAGGATTCCTATCGATGCAGCTATACTGCTTCCAGTTCTAGACCTACTTTGGTATGGCACTGAGCTGACTCTGGTACACATACATGAAGTGATGTGTGTGTAAAGCAAGAATCTGGGCCAAACTCTACTGACTTTCAAGAGGTCATGTTGAAAAAAATGCACTAACATATGCTATTAATACAAGATTCAGTTTATATATGCTAAGATAGCCAGAATAACACAGATGTGTATTTTTCAGTGTTTTCTATTTTTTTAATAAGTATTATAAAACAATTTAAAACCACAGCATTTGTGGAAAATCTTACGCAAATTAAGACAAGAAGGATTTTTGTTTCTTAATTTGATGTATACATATACATGTAGAAATTAATTTATTGATGTCAGTTATTCATATATAGGTATGTGTAAGATCACAATTTATATAATTATTTTCTTTCAAAAACTAAATACTGCTCTCAGATATGAGCATACATTTCAGGGACACCACTGCATGGCTCTAACTGCTAGCCACCTGCTGTTTCCAATAAATCAGACTGTGAACTAGTGATCCATATCACAGCATTTTAACCTCTCCATGCTTTGGAACCATGCCTCTGAGTCTAACATCTGTAGTTTAATTTGTCCAACAGAAGACATCACACTCCCTGTTAACAGAAGCCATACTGAAGATTTAAAGAGCAATAAATGTCTAAGAAAACCAATACAACAAGAAATTATGAACCAAGAAGAATGTATAAGACTCTCCTAAGTACTATAAAATCTCATAGTATATTTTTTATTATATTTAATACGATATATGAAATAACAAAAAGTGATCAATAATTGGGAATATTTCAAATAGATTTTAGTAGATCAATGTGTGTTATTTATAAAACTCCCTGGATACAAAACTTTTCAGTTTACATCTGCTAAAAATATACATAATTAAAAAAAATGTTTGTGTCTTAAGATGTAAAGGTAACACTTTCATTGCAATATAAGTAAATACCATTTGTTCTTAACTCTCACCTCTTTGCCTCCCCCTCACCCCAAAAAAACTGTGAGCAATGCAGGCCTGCTAAAGAATGCTAGCTTCTGTAGAGGACACAAAGAAAATGTTTATTAATTCTTTTTTTATAATAAAATTCAGGTAAGTGTTTAGTATATTGACTAATATATATAAAAGCTTTGCTAGAGAGCAAAACCAGAATTTAGAACAATATTCTGTGTTGTGAGAATGAAATATCTGAAATATGTTACAAAATACCTTATACTTTAGGAAAATCTGGTGCCTCACTTAAAAGGCTAGCTGCTTATGTAGATTTTCCAGACTAGAGCAGATTGTAAGTAAATATTCTTTAGTATAATATTTTTTATTTACTTTACCATATAAATAAATTATTACTGCCGAAATTACAATTCCATTTCACCAAAAAAATTTCACCTTTGTGAATGAAACTTGGCTGAGAAGTGATATAATGTAAATTACGCACTAAAAAGCCAACTGTATTAGCTTTAAAATATCTTGTATCGGAGTTTTGTATCTATTAACTTCTTGTCTGATGTCTTTTATGAATATATTGTGGTAATGATGATAAATGTTCTCTGAGCACTCTGAGAGACTTCACTATTCTGATGTATCTGAGTTGGAAAGTTTGCAAATATTTGGATCTAATAATTGACAAAAGACAATAGGTCATTGTTATAAATTAGGACTGACCTTTAAAGTATTGCACTTACAAAAATGTAATGTCTAGGAAGATAACCCGCACAGACTACACATAAGCATAGGCAGGTGAAAGAAAACTTGGGGTGCACAACTGTGTTGTGAAGTCAGTGTACTTTAGCCCTAACCCTTCCATCCTAGCATGATACAAATGTCAGTCTTACTGAGCTAAAACACCAGCTAATGATAGAAGATTGTTCCAAAGATTTTTTTTTTCTTTTTTTTTTTCTTTTTTTTTTTTAGCAAGATAAACTGGGAAATACTGATTAGGAAACATGAAAAGATCTGTGTAACCATTAATGCGGTTTTAAAGGCTGCGTAAATATCAACTATCATTAACATTTGCAAATGAATTTCAATTTACAATTTTTTTCAGCTACTTAAGAATTCAACACTTCTCCACATCCTCATTAACTCCATCTACAACTTACGAAGATTGTGTGCCTGCATAAATGCAGGGCAAATTCTGTAATAAGAATTTACTTTTGCACACACAAAAGTATGCACACACACACACAAAATTATATGAATAGTGCACACAAGGACATGCTGTTCACTAACGTTTGTTATGTCTATTTACTTTTTGTGTTTTCCTGATATACTTGCTGGGTATTATTCCTCTGTCTGGGTATTTACTCCTTATTTTATATTTATGCTTTGCCTTCTTCATCTAGTCTACAGCATTTTGCACTTGCCTAAAGTAAATTTCACACTGATGATACGTTCATATTCACTTTAATTTATCAGCATCATTTTGAGGTATACTTCTGTCCTCCAAGGAGCCTGCAACCCCCCACAGTTCACTGTCACAAACTGTATTTATGCACAATTTTAATTTCACTATCCAAGCAAAAATCTTTAATGTTACCAGGCCTAGAACTAAGCCATCTAAGAAGCAACAAAAAATTACTTACAAACACTAACCAGTAACTACTCGTATGTCTTTTTGCAACTAAATATGCCACGTATTTATAGACAACACTGAGTCTTTTTTTTTTTTTTCTAGTTTGTAATAAAAAAGAAAATTAAGATCTTGCATTAACCAAGTTTTCATCACTCACTCCATTACTTCTTTCCAGGGTTCAGAGCTAACCGGCTATCTTACAACTTCCCAAGTGACCTTGTCCTTCTTCCTCTGTCATTTGCTTTGCACTGAGAACTGGGTTTTCCTTGTTTCATTTTACTTCTAATGTATTTATAAAGTCTCTCCATCCATTGCCTTTTATAGCTGTAACTTGGCAACTGTGATAGCCCTTCTTATTGTATACTCACAGTTTTCTAATATTTTATGCTTTTACTCATTGGTCATATGGTTCTTTTCTCACCTTTTGTAAAATTTCTGATCTGTATATCATTATGACTGCACCAGGAGCTTGAACGGTCTCCTACTATGATTTATATCTTTGTTTTGTATCAGATTAGTCTGTTATTACTTACTTAATATATTAATTTCCACTTACTGCCAGATCTCCTGCAGATTATCTTCAAACTTTTTTTAAGTTTGTTTTGGTGTGTTTTTTTAATGTCTGTTGTCCTTGTACTTAGTACTGATATCTATTTACCCATTAACAGTATTTCACCCAAATTGCCTTAATCCTTTATATTCTTAGACAGGTTCTTTCTGTTTCTCATAACTGAAGCTAAAGTAACTACTGTTCTAGTAATTTCTGCAATTAAAAGCTGATCTAGCTTATTTCTAAAAACTTAGTTGGCTGATATCCTGCCATTTTGCTCTTTCAATTGATTTCCAGATAAATTAAATCCTGCTTTTCATCAAACAGTCCTTTACAAGTTTCTGGTTATTTTTCAGAATAGAAAGAATGCCTTGCTCTTCTAATTTAACATTCAATAATGGCAGCACAAGCTTTTTCTTTTCCTTTTTTTCTTGAATACCAGATATATAGTAAAATATAATACCAGTGGATATAGTGTAAGAAAGCCATTTTTTTTATGTCGTGACTGACAATATAAATATATATACATACCAGATATTTGATACAGTACTTCTACCTCCTTTTTTTTGTCTGATGCACTACCATAAAAAGCGCCAATTTTTTAGCTGGCTTCAGAATTATTCTCCTCATTGGCAGAAACCAGTGTCATTCTACTCCTAACTAATTTCTTTTAGGGTTAGTCACAGACTTCAGTTGAAACTGTTTGTTCCTAGATCTTTTTTAAGGAAAAATTAATATACATATTCTCTTGAATGACCCAGTTTGGTTTTGACAACTGGTTTTCGGTCTGAAAACTGTGCCACACACTCCTGTCATGAATTGTGAGTCACTAAATTTTAAATCTATGTCCCATAGGATACAGCTAAAGGAAAATTAAGAGACCAGAAATATAGGCTATGTTGCAAAATACTATAGACCCCACTGTGTAAACTCAACTAGGCAACTGCAACCATCATGTTCATTTTTACCTTTTTCAGGCATCAATAATAAGTTTGTGAAAGGTAAGAGGAATAGTCATGCTAAATAGATCTGGCTTTAATTTAATTTCAGATACGTTAGTTTTTTTAAACTCAACTAGCAACACATCATTAAAATCACACATTTGGGGATTTAAGCTTTATTTCTATGTACTGCATTTTTCTAGAACAGAATATCACGGTGTGCTACTCTACAGTTTTGGGGACTCTGCCCAAAGTCACCAAAAGCAAATGGAATGACAGCTTTCCAATGTATGGCTATAAATGCCTAATGCATAGACTACAGTAATAAAAATAATTTTCAGAATATTTAGCTAAGCTGTAGTTTCATGGTTAGCTAAATTTTCAGTATAAACATAATTTTCAGCTATCTAGTTCAAATCCAGTAACAGGTTTGTGGAAGGTCTTGGTAGCAAATTCATCTGTAATTCCAAACTGAATAAAAAAGGAATACTTCAAGGACTGTTAGCCTTTGCTGCTGTCATAATTGTTTCTCATTTAACTCCCAGAAAAGCTCAACTCTGCTTTTAATTGCATTCAACACTGTAGCACCTCCTTAATTCCACCTTTTTTAGGAAATTGCTCTTTATTATGATAAATTCTCAGGGTGGGGGGGACGGGGGGACACGGACGCGACACCAAAACACACATCTCAAAATAACCCAAACCCAAACAAGTAAAGATACTCGCATTTTGGGACTGAATCTCAAATTCTGTAAGTATACAGAATTGAAAAGTTTTGTTACAAAGTTGGAAGCTTCAGTTCAGGGTTGTTTTTTCTTTTTGAAAGACATTGTGTCAGCTACCAAACAGAAATTAAGCCTTATTGCAACAGTCCTTCACCTTACCCTTAACTTTACTTAGGACATGCAGGACAGTATGTTCTTGCTCAGCAAACAAGAGATGATGGGAAAAGTTTATCCTCTGACATTAAAAATAATAGGGAAAAGATGTTGTGCAGCAGTGCAATATATCCATGTGAAAGATGTCAGAACTTGTGTTATATGCTTCACGGATGAGAGAATATGTACTATGTGGTAGGCAGTTTTTCTGCTGAATCAAATATACCAGTCCAATGCTACAAGTCTGGGTATAGAAAGGCTGATTGAGAGATGGGAAAGCTCCAGCATCTTACTGGATCTTACACAGAAAGACTCAAAAAATCTACTTAGCCAAGAAAGAAGACTAGTTCACTTAAGATATATAAATATATGCATTACTAAGCTTTTTATTAGAGGAAAGAAACGTCTAATAGGAATTCCTAATTGGTTGGAAAAAGAAACCAGACAAAAATTACATTAAAAGTATAGCTCACATCATAACACTGATTATGATTAAAAATTAGATAACACCAGGTGAAATATTAGGTTCCTAATTTGCTGAAACCTTAAAATATGATCTGGCAGCTTTAGGCTTTCTTGTCACAAGCCTTAAATGAAGGCAGAATATTTTTATAACATAAACAGAAAGGTTCTGAAGTTCAGCCCTCAAAACGTTTTATAGATGCAAAACTATTACTCCTGATACAGCTCAGTTATGATCATTTTTTTGTTTTATATAAATCATATAAAAATCTCTTACTGGCATAACTGGAATTATAATACACTGTATAACACCAATCATGTCCTTGATGGTATCTAAGAACGTGTGTACCAATGTGTTAAATTGGAAATACACTGAGACTAGAATTTTATTTCTAACAATGAGCAGTAACAATTCACCAAGTGTCAGAAAGTTTGATTATACAGTATGAGATTCATTCCTTCATACATCATCATAACTTTCAAAAATTTTATGGACCTCAGGCTTCTTGATTTGAGCCCTTCAAGGAGGCCTTTATATTTAATATCCTTTGATAAACTTTCCTTTTATGAATTTCTGATCCATTTTCAATCTATTTATAATTTCTCTGTCTGTAACATCACATGCCAATGACTTCCACAACTTAATTATGTATCCTACAGAGAAGTTCCACCTGTTGTTTTATTTTAAACCTTCAACCCGAGAAATCAAGTGCCCCTATTCATTTTAGTGCAAGAAGTGAAGAATTAATGTTCCTTATTTACCTGACGCATAACATTTATAGTTTTATGACTCTTTCATATCCTTTCTCACTTATTTCTTTTCCAGGTTTAAAAGCTTTAGCTAATTTAATTAATCTCCCTTTTCTGTAGGTTCTTTTCTGTATCTGTTTCCATTCTCTCTCCCTTTTCTGTACTCTCATGTTATTATACCTATCTTGACACAGGGTATCAGAGAATTACTGTAGTTCAGGAATCAGGTCACAGAGAAATTGCATTTAACTTTCAAATGTTTTAATTTTTAAAATATACTTAGAGAAATTTACCCTCAGGGTTACAAAATAATGAAAATGCATTGTATTTCATTTGGAAACACTTAAAACACTTAATCTTAAAAAAACAGTTTAAAAGTTTATGGGATAAAAATATTTAATGAAATTGACAACTATCTGACTTGGCTTTTTTAACTTCAGGGGTGGTGGTCAAAATAATTCGTTCAAGGCTCGTTTTCAAAGCTTTAGATTGCTGTGTTTTGGGGATTTATTTTTTTTTTTTCACTAGCATGCCCTACATTATGTAGATGAAATAAACATACAGTAAGCATACATTAATGGGGTTTGGTTGTTTTTTTTTACTGACTACTGTGTCATGACCAGGAAGCTGGGGGTTGTGACCCATCACCTGCATACTGGATGGCATGTAATTACTAAAATTTGCTCTGACACGGGTTTGACATTGTGTTGATACTTAATATACAGAAATTGCATTAGTAGGTTCATAGGATGCTTAATGGTTTGTTTTAGTTACTAGTTCATTTTAAAAGGAAGAATTTGCACACAGTCACCTACAGTAAGTGATTTTCACAGGCAAAACAGACAATCACAAAAATAAGCAGCAGCATCTGAAGTTCTGAGTAGTCTGTAAACCCCACATAAGCACTGTTTTATCTTGTCAGGGTTTATTCATGAATGCAAAGGGCTCCATTCATGTAGTCAAAATATTAAACTTTTGGCTGTTGTGGCCTGAGACATAAAAGATATAATTATGAATGCATACAGTTTATCCAAAGTAATGATTGTAATCAAGAATCTAGAAACAAAAGTGATTTGGGATTACCTATGCAGGAACTACTGTTTTCCCACAGATTGTCACTTAACGTCTTAAATAAACAGAGATCAGAGCAGGGACTCAACACATGACAAGGAAGTGCAATGTTTTAATTACTCTAGAATGACAAATGAAAAAATTACATGTTTGGGGTTTGTGTTGTTTTCCAGTTTGTGGGCTGGTTGTGGGTTGGTTTTTTTCCCTGCTTTGTTTTGAGATTTATGTTATCCTCTGCTTTACGTATAACACCATTTCCCCCACCATACAACTTACGCAGCATAAAACATAACTGTTTCAGCCTTACTTGTGAGTTCGGTCACTGATGTTTCAGTTAAGACAAGAGCCATCAGTCTCCCTCACTACTCCACGAATTGCCATCCTGAGACAATAATAAATGACCAGATCAAAAAAAGTGCAGTATTCAGCTGAAATAAGCACAGTGAAAGTGTTCCCTATTATATTACCAAAGCCATCTTCCTATCTGTATTTTTTCCAGAAACTGCTGACTCAGAGACTCCAGATTTTTCTTTGCATTTGTTTGGTTTTATTACTGATCATGCTTTTAAGTATTCATTAGTAAAATGCCCTAGGTGGACACTACTATTTATCCAATTTCTACAAAACAGAGTTACAACTAAAAAAATACTGGAAGCACTCTGGGCTTCTCAATCCAAAGAGAGTTAAAGAGAGCCATGCAAGCACAAACACAGGAGTCAGTACACCTTTGTCCAAGGGGGATGGTGGAAAAAACGGAGTACTCTTCTACCATATAAGGATTCGTGAGAAATATTTTTCAATTTGTTTCTGAACCTTGGTAAATCTTTGGGAAACAAGATAATACAATACTATCTTTGTTGAGAAGAATGTATGTAAAAAGCCTATCCAATGTATAACTGCTTATTTGAAAACTGCTGGTAGGTATGCATTTGACTTCAGATCAGAGTAACTTCATACACATTAAAAAGTATCATCAGAATAATGAAAAGATGTATCTTCAGATAAGGGTTACAAATGTTCACTTTTGCAGTACTCATGAACACAGGAAAAG
>JAVJGJ010000037.1:21526817-21537465 GCA_035590215.1 Microhierax caerulescens | reverse complement strand
AAGCCTTGCTGAGGTCAAGGCAGACAACATTCACTCCTTTCTCCTTGTCTACCCACCCAGTCATTCCATCACAAAAGGCTCTCAGGTTGGTCAGGCATGATTTCCCCTTGGTGAATCCATGTTGACTCTTCCTAAGGACCTTCTTTTCCTCCATATGCTTTGAGACGGCCTCCAGGCTGACCAGCCCGTAGTTTCCTGTGTTCATCTTCTCACCCTTTTTGAAGACTGGAGTGACACTGGCTTTCCTCCAGTCCTCAGACACCTCTCCTGTTCTCCATAACCTTTCAAAGATGATGGAAAGCGGCTTGGCAATAACAGCTGCCAGCTCCATCAGCACTCGTGGCTGCATCCCATTAAGGCCCATGGATTTGTAGGTGTCAAATCTGCTTAAGTGATCTACAACATGATCCTCATCAACCAGGGGAAAGCCTTCCTTTCTCAAGACTTACCCTCTTGCCTCCAGGGTTTGGGAAACCAGAGAAGTGGCCTTGGCAGTAAAGACTGAAGCAAAGAAACAGTAACTCTGCCTTCTCTGTGTCCTTCATCACCAGGGCACCCACCTCATTCAGCAGCTATTTTCCCCAGTCATGAAAAACACTTTAGTTTATTTGGTCTATGCTATGTTTGGGGGGTTTTGTATTGAAAATAAGAAAACAAGACTACTATTGACTTTAATGTGGCTAGCAACCACCTGTTATATCAGGTGTTGTTCATGCCCCTGTTGTGCAGGACTCTCATAATGCTTTATGAACCAGCTTAAGATTTTACTGCAGAGCATCACTGTTACTTATAGTTTTGCATATGTCCTCTTTTTTGTGAATCAATAGTATATTTAAAGCAATATAATAAATACAAGGATTTGTCATAGTCGCATATTTCTGAAGTAGTGTGATGCTGCTACCATAAAAATACCAGACCAGAAAACCACAGAATGTATAATTCAGTTTTCCTGCTTAACTGAACCTGATCTTGAAGTTGTTTACTATTTTATTTCTTCTGTTTGTTCTACATAACACATCTACACCGAGATCAAGAATTGCAGAAGCCAGCCTAGCAAAAATATTGTTACTACTACTAAGTCAATAACAACCAGACAGAAATACTATCAAATTTTGTAACAAGAATGTATAAACTAACAAATGCTATATGGACATATGGTTTTGTTTAACAATCTGCAGGTATTCTTGAAGAAACTGAATGTACAGTACACATTATTTTGACTCAGAATGTCCTAAGCAAAGAATTATCAAGGATGATTAACTGAAGTAATTGCTGTTTAGGACAAGGCAACTTCAAAGAAAAATTACATCCTGGAAAGCTGGCAACACAGGACTCTTGCAATTAAGATATATCTGACACTTGTTGGCCTTAAGCATACTACCTTAATTATAATACTAAAAATCATACTCCCTACACCAGATACCTTGGCCTACAAAGAGATCCTCCCTCAATGAGCATGCATAGTTAGCCAATAAGATTGTGTAACCATTACGTAGATTATCATCCAGTCAGTGATAGAGGATTGAAAATTAACAGATTAATATTCATGTAATCATATATAAATCTGATTGTGGAAGCAATTAAGGTGTGCTAGTTCACCTAACACCCGAACTTGCACAACTCTGTATTAAAAGCAGTACCTCATATTTGATTTTGCACACTGGGTAATGAACTCACTTTTGAGATGACAGAAATACTCTCTAAAGGTAGTATATTTGGAATAAAATCAAAAACAAAAAGTGCTCTGGCTACTCAGCTCAGGTGTTGCATCTCACAGATGAGGATGGAAATTTTCTAGATAAGTGTAACACCAGTCATACCCCCAGTACAATATTTAATGGGACCACACATGCAATACAGAAATTCTAGAGAGAACCTGTGACCAATGCTACTTCCAATGTCCTGGACTCAAAGGACTCTATACAATTTACTTTCTAATATTATGTTACTCCCTGAAGGCATCACCAAACTTTACCAGTACAACAGTTCATTCCATTCCGTTTCTAAATATATACATTTTTTAATACATTTTAATCGTTAGACCTACAGACAGTGAGGTGAATGAGTCGATAGTGCCTTTCATCTCAATGTTACATTCCTGAAGTGTATTTGGAAATTATTTTACAGCTGCAAATAGAATATCAACATATATATCATAGTAAAAACATTATATCATAGTAAAAACTGTTACTGGGTTTTTTTGTTTTGTTGACTATCTACTGACAAATGGAAAAGTAAAAAAAGTTGTCTTTTCATCATCTTTTGGGTTTTTTTTACCATGTTAAAATCACAATATTTGACTTACCATATTGTAGGTGGTTCAGAACCTTCTACTTCCAAATAATCATATTTTTCTTCCATTTGGAAATCTGTAAATATGAGTGAGATAGTATCACCAGGCTCTGCCACAACTGTCCATGTGCAATCCGCATTATTATGATATTCATTAGGGAAGTTGGGGCTCGAGATGATACCACTGGATCCTCTCATGGTTCCTCCACATGCATCCTCAGCTGTTAAAAAAAATCATAACTGTCAATAAAATCACCCCTTAGAAATGTATACTTTCTTGTTGAGAATAGGAATTTACTACCTTTTAGGTGAAAGATTTCTTAAGGTTTTTTTAACACGTTAGACTTGGAATGCTGCTGCAAAGTTAAGGTGCTAATAAGTAATTGCTTCAGATTCCAGTTATTTAAAAATTATTATACTAGTGCCAGCACATACTTTTGCAAGCTACTCTTTATTATTTTGATTAGCATTGTTTCATTCACTTTACAATAGCATGCAAAAATTTCATTATTTCCTCTTTTGCTTTAACCAGAAACGTTTTCATAGAGTGAGTTGAGTTTAATCCCTATCATATGCTGTCTGACATATGATGTGCAGCAGCCACATTAATACTGAGAAAAGAAGCATGAGACTCCTACCCATCTTATGCTAAATGTATTAGCATATCTCATTTTAGTCAACATCTAGTGAAGTTTAAGTCTCTCCTCCAATAATCTTTTCTCAATTTTCAAACAACTGATCAGTTTTCAAACCAAAGCCATTCATTCATGGGTGATTTCCCAAATGTCAGATGGAAGACACTTTCACAATTAAGATTGTGAAATCTTAATATCAGAGTAATTTTAATGTAAGTTTTAATAGATCAAGTATTTAAAATTTAACCATAACAGTAACTTTTTCACAATATGTCAATAATTGTGAAATCATTTGACCAATTATCACAACCAATTATTTATTGGTTGTGAATACACCAATAAACTCCTAAATAGAAGACTCCGAGGAAGGAAACAGGCAAAGGTGATGTGACCATAAAGTTTAGGGAATAATGCAGGGCATGACTGAGCACAGATGTTGCAAAGACTGAATTTTATCTCAATACAAAGAGGACCAGATGATGGCCTTTGTTTTAGATAAACAGTTATCAACGATTGAGTTAACTGCTAGTGCAAGTATTTCTCCCTCAGTACATTTAGAGCATGAATAGCTGCCTGACCTAGCCAGACCAGCACAGGGGGAGAGAATATTTGACTCAGCCCAACAGAGTATAGAAACCAGACACAAAAAAAAAAAAAAAAAAAAAGTTTCAAAGACAGTTTGAGCTCGCTTCAACCTTTGTATTCTTTCCCATGATTGGGGATGCCCAGTGTTGTGATGGTGACCATATTACAGATACCTGTAACGGGAATCACATTGGTGTTATGATAAAACTGTGTTATGATAAAACTGTATACTGCAACAGCTATGTGTTTTGCTAGGTGTAACCTGTATTTGTGATGTTATGCAATATATTTTCTATCACTATGCTAAATTAAAAATCCTGTGCAACATCAACTATCTTGAAATAAGTAAATCTGATACCAAACATTACGTCCTCTGCACATGTCATATCTAAAAGAACCTGGTCAGACAGTATTTGACACAATAATGCTTTATTTTCTAACATATATCTGATCCTGAATAAACTAGATAAATATTGGAGATTTACAAAATCAGTTCTAACACCAACAGAACTAATTCTAAGATTAAAAGAACTCTAGTGACTGATGTTGTGTATCTTCTATCCTAACAGTACATATATCTAATAAAAATTGTTTTGAGGATCTCATGTCAAAAATTTTTCTGTGAGCTAATAAAATTGATTTTGAATGTAGTGCTGTTAGTTTCAGAAATGGAAATACCTTTCAAATAACTTACACAAAAAATACCATGTTGCTAGACAGAAACAGCGTATCACATTACTTATACACTCTATTTCCCAAAAGTCTGAAGGGTACCTGAAAAGCAATTCCTAGTTCTGCTTAATTAGAATGCTTATATGAATAAAACTTGCCCTAGAAAGTTTTGAAAGACTGAAACCCCAGTCAATATTGCTGAAAAATTAACAAGGACTTAAAAAAAGAAAAAAAAAAATAAGGTGTATAACATGATAGAACAAAAGCTTTAAAGAATTCTGACACATGTTTTACTTCTAAAGGAAATAAAAATTTTAATGACTATAAGAAAACTCTTACAGTAGTTTAGGAGTTTAAAATATCAGGTTTTCTCTCTTAAAAATTCTGCTAAATTATTGTATGACCACATAGGAAAACTACAGTAAAAACATAACTCAGATTTAATCTTACTAATTAGCCAGTGCACTTAGCATCCACTAAATACAATGAAACTTAGGAACCTCATCACAGGTTCAGGTCCTTTACAGTGAAAGGAATAAAAAAATAATTTAAAAGGCAATAATAAAGTTTTGTTTTCATGCAGTGAGTACAATCAGGAGAATAATTTTTATATGTTATTTCACAGAAATAAAATGTCTGTTAAAACAATGTGTAACACACTGGTTCAAGGATTTTGAAGGATCTGTATATTGATTTTTAAATATTGGTTGAAATATGTTTTATTAAGTACTGATCTGAAAAAGTTCTCATAGGTAAATTTTCATAGTCAAATTACCGAAGCTTATGCAAACTGCAAAGACGAAGAGTAGCATGTGACATAGTTTTTCTGCTCATGTAACAAATTAAAAGCAGAAAACTAGGCATATTGTGCAATACTGAAGCTTTGGATTAGTTTTTTCAGACCCAAAATGGAAGTGCTTTCAGAAAACACAAAACTTTTTTTCTTTTCACCAAGGAATTACAAAGAAAGGTATCCTAATTCCTAGCAATATAAAAAAAAGTTCACTAAAAAATGTTGCTAAATTCTACCAATGAGTAAATGAATAGACTGTTTTAAAACACAAGCTGTGTCAATGAGCAAGTCTGCTATTCTGAACCACATCTGTTTAGAAATTTTTGCCAAAATGTAATTTTGCTCCCATCAGCAAAATGGTTCAGAGAAATCATCAGTTATTTTGTTCTGATTCACATAGCAAATTTGCTACAAATAAATTTAATACTAACTACATTTAAGTGCTGTAAATACAACCAAGAGCACACCAGATACCATCATAGCCTCTGTAATGCAAGCATTAGCCCAATAAATAACAGAATTAATGTACAGTGTTTCTACATTCCTCCGCAAACATTATCATTTGCTTGTGATTTATTTGCTTTCAGTCTTGCAGTCAGATCCTCACAGGTAAAAGCTCACATCCAGAAGAAAGCTAACAAACATTAACCCCCATGAAAATGTTTGGTGTCTTAAGTTGTGAAGCCACTGGAAAAAAGAATTGGTCTTCAAGTAAATTGACAAACACTGAAGTGGACTGCAGTTCTACCACTGACTTTAAAGTGCGTTAAGACCCTGACAAATAAAAGAAAATGTAATAATTGTTTCTGTGCAATCTGCTTTTGGCACCTGTGTTTCTCTCATATTGAAACAGCATAATTGTTTAGATGTCAGTTATGAAACATTACAAAGAAAAGAATAACTTTTTTATAAGAGAAATGTATGAAGACTTAACGGCCCATCTTCATCAATCTGCAACAAGTCCAATAATGGTATGTGAACAAGGAAGAAAGAGAGGAAAGATAATCCTTGCAGAGATTTCTATATTGAGCCCTGAGAATCCCTCTTTCACTGCCTTTCCACAACTTCCTGAACTGCCTCTGTCAAACCACTGAAGGAGGACTCCTCGAAGGTACTTAAGTGTCTAACACTCCAATCCCTCAATCAAAATATAATACCTAAACAGTGGTTAAGCACCTGAATGCTTGAAAGAGTTGTGTATCTGTCCCTGTTCTTTTAACTTCCAGTTACCAAATATGGAGGAAAACATTCACAGGAATGGTAAGAAGACAATACTTCAGTTAAGACTTGATAGAATCTGGTAATACACAATTACAAATACATAGGTAACATTGATGACACCTAAAAAAAAACCAAAACAAAACAAAAAACCAAACAAAAAAAAAAAAACCAACTACTTTTAACATTCCTACCCCATATTTTCAAATTTAATTTATTTTGTCATTTACTGGGAAAATTTACATAATCTACAAACTTGCAAATATGATATGAAGGCATAAATGCAAAAAATATGCATACTGCCATGATGTCATTTTTCCAAACATACTTTTCTGATCTTAACCTAATGCTGAAAGGGAAAGATTTTTCAGAGAGATATGCAAGGTGAGGACTTGGCTTAGAAAAGCTTTTCAAAGTATTATGAATTCAAATGAAGATCTATATCTGAATATGCATAAGGGCTTTTGTGCAGAGCGAGTACCACAGATATTATGATGGAAGTGATGATTATGGCAGTGCAAAGGTTTTGAGGGTTTGGGCTTTTTTTTGCTTTTCGTGGGTGTAGACTAGTTTTTATTTATATACATAGGTACGTGCGGCTTTAAAAAAAAAAATATGGCTAAATACCTGTAAAAAAATAATGTGCAATGAGTTTATATACATTTAAATAATTTCTGGTGAAAATTCATTTAATTAAATTTTGTATTTTATTTTCTAATCATCTTCCTGGTTTACTGTTCACTGTTCCTTTTTCATAATAAATTTTGAAAATACATTTCTCTAATTTGTCTTATTTAAATTTGATTTTCTGCTTACTCTTGTAGGTCTCAGTGATATTCACAATAAAGTTACATAAATATTGAACTGAACTTTTCAATAAGATAGATCAAAGACAGGCAATATTATTAGTGATTTATAGGCCATGCAAATTCATGGTTTGCAATGAGAATTCAATGAGAATGCATGACTGATCAAGCTTTAATCTGACACACAATGTATTGCCTAATTTTATCTATCTAGATATTTACAGTGCAACAAAGTTAAACTTAAGTGGTTAATTCATCACAGAGTAATAGACATCCATTATCTATTCTTGAGAACAACATGAGAAAAAAAAGCATACCAACTTTCCAAGTTTAAATAATGATCATTACAATAGCCAATAAAGGTTCTGAGCAAGCTGAGCTAATTTTAAAGAAAAGCTAAGAGGATCTGCAGTAATTTCTCTATATCTTGATAGTTAGTTACACAGTGCAGTTCAGGTACAACCCCAGACATACAGTTGTCTGCTCTTTCAAATTTTAGGCAGTCTTACTTCAGACAAATTATCTGAGCAATCTAAAGGAATCTGCATTCTATCAACCCCTTTAAAGCATTTTATAGTCATATTAATTATTGCTCTTAAATATACATATTAATAACTATGTTTCAGCTGAATATCATTAAAGATTTTTACATTAGAAAGCAATCAATTCTTTGAGAAACTCCAGTGCTCTTCAAAAGTATTCAACATAGGTAAACACATAATACTAACTACTGATTCCATTAGTGATGTGAAAAACTACTTTATCTGTTTCTGCACAGCAAATGCATGCACATAGGTATAAGCCTATGTCTACACAAATTTTAACCATCTACAGAATTTTATTTGAGAGTCAACTGCTGCCTTAAATAATGGTATCTAACTGCTAAGAGTTCTGATGGGCAAGTGAAGAAAACAGGGATCCTGAAAAATGTCATTCTGTATTCTATCACCCCATATTTACCATACATTAAAAATAAAAGCCTTACATGCATAAAATAATGGAACGTGAAGCATAATTCTAAGTATTTTCAGATGTTTCTCAATGAAAGGTATTTCAGTTTATATCCTTCCAAAAGAGCTCATGATTTTTTGATACAATAAAGTAAAATGGAAATGGAAATCAATTACACAGCTAATACTTTCTGATATTTTTCCAAAACCACAATCCTTTACTTGTAATCTCAATTCTGATGAAAAAAAAATATATATATATAAAATTCCAGTGTTTTCTATCTAAGATTTTTAATCAATTAACTTCATATTCAAAGTAAAGGGTAAAGAAAATGAGATTATCTCCAGGCAGTAACTTGGTATAAGAAAGCAAAATATTGTCAGTTATAAAGGCAACACACTATCTTAACTATAACTTGAGTTACACAAACATTTCTGAACCAGAATGTACTTTCCCTCCCAAGAACCTTGTCTCTTTTTGTTACTTCTGAAAGTTTGTCAGAAGTTAGCGCTAAATAAAATAAAATAAAATAAATAAGTAAATGAAAAATAATCTCACCTAGATAGCAGCCCCACTGATTACTGCTTAGGGAGGTACTTTCAAGTTTTCAATAGGCATACATTATGAATGTTTTAACATATGTCTATAACAATTATGTGAAGTTACTGATTTTTTTATGAAGCTCAGAACTATCTTGACTTGAGTATCATTGCTACAAGCATTTTATGCTTAGCATTTTCTCCTTTACAAGTCTGTATGTTTATACACTCAGACTCTTTTTTACAGAACACAGCACTGAGAAGCAGCTTTATAACACGTTTTGAACTTAATTTTCCACAAGTCTGAATTTACTGGTTCATCCTTCAGCAACTTTCACAAATTTCCAATGTCACACTTGACCAGTGCTTAATCCAATGCTCTTATATACACTCCAGCTTTGCAATTTTGTGCACATCCTATACTGCTTTCACAAAAACCAGCTTAGAATGTGTTTCTTATTAAGTTTCTTCATTGACTTTGCTACAGGCGAGCAGCAGAAAGGAAACTATTTAAGCTGAAGTGGAAAACCCCTTAGAAAATGAAGCTCAGTTTTAAAGCCTGTAGTGTAATAATCTGATCATGAAATTTGCAAATGAACACAGTAATAGTTTACAGTCACAAAAATATCTTTAAGAAGCTGATAGGCAATGCCATTTTCTAGCAGAGTTCCCTCTGCTCCCTCCTTTGCACAAACTACACTTCCCTTTGTCTCCTACCCACCTTTCTTTGAGGCTCTGCTTATGTCTGTTGTAGGACTCCAGCAGCGCCGGCTGTTCTGTTCTGTGACTTTAACAATGTTACTGATCTTGCAATTACATATGAATTTACAGTTCCTGTTTCTCATGCTACATGCGTTTGTGTACAGGCACTTGAGATGTGTCTCTGGTCATCCCACCTCCTCAAAAAAAGAGTGCAATCCCTCACTGCCCTGCCCGGTGCATGCTTCCCCCCGTCCCCTGCTCCCAATAAACCTGCAAGCTTTTGTCACCAACCCCAGTACAGCCAGTTTAAAGACCTCCTCGCAAATCAGCAAGCTTCTTGGCAATGGTGCTCTTGCCCCACTAAATAAAAATCAGTTACCCAACCGAGTCTCGATAACCTAATGCTCAGTAAATAGATTAATGGGTCTTTAAAGTATAGAGAACAGCATATGTAGTATAATGCATATTACATTTATTTTCATGTAATATTGAGACATTCTAAAAAGTCCAAATATAACGAAAGATGTATGTAATTTCTGAGAAACATTTATATGTTGGCTTTTTCTATAAACCTGCAATAACAAATGTTAGCCTTTCCTCATAATTTATGCACAGATTAACCTTGCAGCTTTCAGAAATGTAAATTAAATGACTGCAAAGCATCCATCAAAGTGGAAATCTTTAAGGATAGCTTTACAGATTTGACATTGAGGACATGTAAAATTCACCCATCTTTTGAGGAGAGCGCCATAAAACATTTCTAGAGGACATATGGAAGTCTTATCTTCTATGGCTTTGTGTTGCAATTCGTAAAACTCACAGATTTAAAATTCCAAATAAACTCAAGGATGATTATAAATTTACATGATTCACATCCTCAAAAAATTCATTTGTATGCTCAGTATAGCCGTAAAATTTATACAGATTTGACAGCCAGCAAAAAAAAAAAAATCAAAGAATAGCATCTGTGGCTAAAAAGGTGAGGAAGCTTGGGAGCTTAAACGGTGCTCTGGCAGAAGTTACACGGAATAAATTTACTTACTTACTCCGAACCTGCCGGTTTTGAGATAAATCCACAAAAACGAGCTACGCCATAAGGAAAGTACTACCAGCACCCACAGACCTTGTGCCTACCTGGAGTTCCCGTACTGGGGCAAAACCGGTGAGGGGACGCCGCGGAGCGCCGCGTGCCCCCCTCAGCTCCGCAGCCAGAGGCCTGGCCACCGCCGGGCCGCGCGGCCGCCACCGGGGAGCCGCCGGCGGGGGCGGGAGGCACGTCGGGGAGCACAGCAGGAAACCCACAGGTGCACGTGCGGGTGCGCTGGAGAGCCTATAGGCGAGAGGTCGTAAAGGGAGCCGGGCCCCCGGAGGTACCCGTGCCTGGACAAAGGGGGGGGGGGGGGGTGCGAGGCGGAGGGCAAGAGGTCATCTGGCGCCACCACCCCCTCACGCGCC
>JAVJGJ010000037.1:21463799-21508406 GCA_035590215.1 Microhierax caerulescens | reverse complement strand
ACAGAGCTGGTGGTGGCTCTAGAGCACAAGTCTTATGAGGAGCAGGTGAGGAGACTGGGGTCAGAGAAATGGAGGCTTAGGGAGGACCATCTTGCTCTTTACAGCTAATTGAAAAGAGGTTGCAAAGGGGTGGGTTTCAGTCTCTTTTCTTAGGTAACAAGTGATAGGACCAGAGGAAATGTCCTCAAGTTGTACCAGGGGAGGTTTAGATTGGATATTAGGAAATACTTCACTGAAGTGTTGTCAATCATTGTAACAGGCTGTCAGGGAAGGGATTGAGTCACCATCCCTAGGGGTATCTAAAAGATGTGTAGATGTGGGACTTTGGGACATGATTTAGCGGTGGACTTGCCAGTCCTGGGCTAACAGTTGGACTCAATGATCTGAAACGTCTTTTCTAACCTGAATCATTCTATGATTATATTATTTTTCAACATCCAAGTTCCTTGCCTTTTTCACTTTGTGTAACCTTTGCAGCTTTATAAGCATTGCTACCAGTTTTCTGCATTTTAAATTAATCTCTTTCCTTTGATCTAACAGTATTAATTTTTTTTTCATCTACATCACTATTCACAGAATCACAGAATGATCAGGGTTGGAAGGGACCTCTGGAGACCATCTAGTCCAACCCCCTGTGTCCTGGTTTCAGCTGGGATAGAGTTAGTTTTCTTCACAGTAGCTGTTGCAGTGCTCTGTTTTGGCTGTGATGTGAGAACAATGCTGACAGCACACTGATGGTTTTAATTGTTGCTGGGTAATGTTTATCCTAAGTCAAGGACTTACTGGTTCTCGGGCCCTGCCATCGAGAGGGCTGGAGGGGCTTGGGAAGCTGGGAGGGACATGGCCAGGACAGGTGGCCCAAACTAGCCATAGAGGTATTCCATACCATATGGCATCATGGTGAGTGTATAAACTGGGGGAAGAAGAAGGAAGGGGGGGACATTTGGCATTATGGTGTTTGCATTCCTGAGTAACCGTTACACATGACAGAGCCCGGCTGTCCTGGGGATGGCCGAACACCTGCCTGCCCATGGGAAGCGGTGGATGAATTCCTTGCTTTGCTTTGTTTGCGTGCACGGCTTTGCTTTACCTATTAAATTGTTCTTATCTCAACCCTGGAGTTTTACATTTCTTTTCAATTCCCCTCCCCATCCCTCTGGGTGAGAGCGAATGAGCAGGTGGCTGTGTGGTGCCTAGCTGCCGGCTGAGGTTAAACCACAACACCCTGTGAAAACACATTCCCCTAAATCAGGTTTTAGAGTCGTGTCCAGGAGGGTTTTGAATGTCTTCAGAGAAGAAGACTCCACAGTCTCTCTGGGCAGCCTGTTCCTGTGCTCTGTTACCCTTAAGGTAAAGAGGTTCTTCCTCATATATTCCCTGTCCTTATTCTTGAATATAGTTTCTGTTCAGCCTTTCAGAAGTCATTACTGTGCAAAACATGCCACCATATAGGTTTCCTGGCTCTTTCTTGTGTCCACAACAAATTCTAATTCAAATCAACCCATTGGCTCAATAGAAGTGGACTTCGCCCCCCCCCCCCCCCCTCACCTACCTAGAACCTACAGCTTAATTTCAATTACCTGGAAGATAACCTGAGGTCACAATTGGCACAGACAGCAAAGTTTTACAGTACCTATACAAGTAGCAGAAAAAGTTTATTGCAGGAAGGATAAATATCTGAACTAAATATTGTGTTTGTTCAGTGCACTGAAGCAAAGGAAAAGTTCTCCTGAGTTCTCGCTCATTTTCATCTCAACACATCTGTGTTATACAAGCATTTCACCTTAGGCTGTTTTTAACTTTTTAATTGGTATGTATGCTCCAGGTTTTTACATTTGGATAATGTCCTAGAAGCTTATGTACTATTTGAAATTTGTTTGATAAACAATCATACAAAATGTGTTAACAGCCAAAACTAAAAGCAATCAGCAGGAAGCCTGTTCAAACATGAATATTCCCTTACAAGGTTATATGCATGCTCTAAAGACAATCACGATTCAGAGGAAAAATCAGATATTGTGTTAGGCATAAGGTATCACTGGTTTTAACAATTATGGAACATTGAAAGAACTGGTAAAACATAACTTGCTAAGCAACACAGTCATTGGATAGCTTGACTTCTACTGAAAACTCCAAATCTCCAAAAAGAATGTCATATGCTTCAACAGATAATCCAAAATATGGAAAATATATTCTAAAAAGCCATAGGTGTATTTTTACAATGCAAATCCATTACACAGAACTAACCCAATTAATTATTTTTTTTTCCTTCTATTATAGGAACTGAGAAAAATAATTCATTCAGTAGTCAAGAGTTTTAATATCACCTTCCTTAAAAAGGGAAACATAAAAATGTAGAAAAAGTTTGGTTAAAAAACACCTTCCACCTACAGTTCTTATACTCTGAGATATTTGAACTCTGTTTCCTTAGTTTCTTTTTAGTTCTTTAGTACTGTAAAGATAGATATTAAAATCAAGGTTTGTCCAAGGAAACTACCTAGTTCAACTTTGCAGGAATCTAAATTCATACACTTATGCACTATATTGCTTAACTGTAGTTAAGCTACAGTAGTTAGGTTTACAGTAGTTAAGTTTAGCTGGTAGTACACAGTGTTTAAGTAGTATACAATAATTATGCTTAGTTATACTAAATTATACTGTAGTATCATTTTCAAATACCAATGATAAGGGATGTAGAGGAAAAATCATACTGAAGAACAGAAATAACTTGTTTGCAAAGGTTTTAGGCGCCTGTACCTGATTTTTTGGATGCATGGGCTCACTGCAGAAAGGCCATGAAAAACTATCCTGAACTTTCCAAGGCCTAGGAAAGCTTAATATTAGCTGTAGATTCTGTACTCTTACATAAAGTGAACGAGTTAAATTGTCATCTTGAAATATCTCCAATTTAACTCAAGATGCATGGAGTACACTCTGGTCTTTTTGATGACTATAATTCTTAAAATAACAGTGGGAAATAGTTACATGTATGTGAAAAAGAGCACCTGTTTTATCAAGACTTTCTGGACAAATAGAAAAATATCATTATTGGGACAGAAATAAAGAAAAATATTGTACAAATCACTGGGGTGGCTGATGGTTGGTTTTTTTTTCCTTTTTTATCTGACAAAAATCTAATGCATGCAAACAGCTGCATCAGTAAGGGAACTGGGGGTGACTTCTTTTTGGTTTTAATTTAGGAGAATTAGTACAGAGAAGGAAATGCCTTTTAATTGATACCTACAGAAGTGAAAAGAACAGAATGATAGTAATGAGGTAGCGTCCCACATACTTCACAAAAATAAGTAACTTGTAATATCTTTCATCTGATGATCATAAGGCCATTTGCAAGTGAAATGAAACATAGCTTACTGTAAAATATAAAAAAAAATAAGAAAAGATGTTTGATAATAGTTGAGTACATTTCTAGTAAAAAAAAGTCTGTAATAAAGAAAATGCTATACCAGTAATAACATTAAAAATAGTACCCCAAAGAGCTGTCAAACTATGCTTGAGTTTGAGGCATGCAGTGGCTGACCTTTATTTAGGGCAAGAGTTTACAGACTCAGAAAATAAATCATAAATTTGCAAGGAGAGGGATCAAAGTCCTTTTTAAGAGGTCATTTTAAATAGTAGGTTTTTTTCTAAATATGCACATATAGCTGTTATATATACTTGTTTTTCTTACACAATTCAGGCTTACTTTAAGAGCTAAAGCAACTGGGAAAAGCGGATAACAGAGAAACCAGAATAACTAGAGCAAGCATGGTGGCTTGGAACAGCTAGAAAGAACAAATCGTTGACAAGTCAACTCACTGACAGCTGCATCGTAAATGAGGCTGTGCAATTAAACAAGGAAGATGACAGCACTGGAATTATTAATCCTGCACTATGAGTGATGCATAACTGCATGTTACATGAAAAGAGTCAACTATCCTAGCAGTTGCATCATCAGGATGTGAGAAAAGAGAACTGTCATTACTGTACTCTGAGCAGCCAGAGCAGCCAGTTATTCATTATTCTGCTGTTCATTATTTTGCTTTCTCCCTTCAGTGAAGCAGTACTCTTAATACTTTTTTTTTTTTTTTTTTTGGTACCATTTATGAGTGATAAACCTTATCTTAGTGAGTATCAGACATCTTAATTTGATTTACCCAGGTTCCTAGTGTGCTAGTGTTTATTTATGATTATAATATTTGACCTCAGTCTCTCTTCTTCCTGGTAATGATAGAAATTGAACACTTTATAAAATCCTTGGGGTATGGATGATGTCCACATGACTTGGATAAGTGAGAGGAGCCTTTGAACTTTCATTCCCAATAATTCCTGTAACAGTTTGTTTATGAAGTTATGGTCATCATTGTTACTCACAAATCTCTGATGTTTCTAATCCTGTTCAGATGAACAAACATACAGAAAGTAATTTTCAGTATACTTTGTTTGACATGAAGTAAGCAGTGCTTCAGCTTTTTTTGTTGATGCCCAAAGATGCAGGAGAACCAAATCTCCAAATATTTCTTTTTCAGTAATTGTATTAAATGAAACAGGAGTAAATGAAGAGTTGAACCACAACATTATTCCCTTAAATGTGTGCACTTTGGGTTTTACTTCACAGAGTTATAACATTGGAACTTGGCACTGTATTATTGGCCAGCATAGCAATTTATAGATTGCAGTAAATAACCACAATATTATTCTGGGACTTTGGCCAAATTTGTCTACAGCTCCTGGAGACCTTTTATTTGTGCCTTACCACAAGTGATTAATTCCATGGGCAATACAGAAAGATAAAAGCCTAGCTCATCTACCTGGAATTCAGCAATTAATCTATTCTGATAAAACCAAACCAAAACCAAACAAAAAGAAAACCAAAACTAATCAAGAAAACATTCTTTGTTAAAAAAGTTCTTTAAACACAGAACAATATTTTAAAAGTGAAACAGGAATTAAAATAACCTTCTTCATAGACTAACAAGGTGAATAATTGGACCCACTAGCACCTGAGAGAGCAGAATAGAGCATGCTGTAACTACAAACTGTGATCAATGAATCACAAAAATTCTTATCCACTCTTTGCTAATTGGAGACACGGACTTCAAAAGAAAGCATGTAATGATCAAAACCAATCTAGAAGAAATGAACAAAAATTACTAGTGGTCTTAAAAGCAAGATTTGTGAAGTAAGCATGAATTTGGATTATTGTATTAAAAGAAGAAAAGACCAAAACTAAAGAAGTAAAATGAAATTGCAAAGAAGAAAATAATTGTTTTGTAATGTGCACAGGTACAAAGCTATAGATACACAGGAAAAGAGCATGCCTACATTTTAGCAAGAAAAATTAATGTGGTATAAAAGATAACCCCCTTTTCTAATAATATTATAAATAAAATACGGGAAACCACTGCTTTAGAGAAAATGGGAAAGTTTTTAAAGGGCTGTCTGGACATATATCTACTGGGAATAAATCTTGCTGTGAAACATAGATATGGATTCTTTAAGAGCTTCTGAAATCTTTACTATTTGCATCCTGCCATATTGCCTTCTCAATATATATCATGAAGAATAAAGTCCTGTGAGAACTATAGCCTGTGAATTAGAGATTTTCCTGAGCTGTTTAAAGAACACCTCACACATTTCCTCACCCTTATTCAGTAGTGTGTAACAGATTCCCAATGTAACATCTGTGATCTATTATTTTCTGACTCTGATCCACAAGCTCTCAATCAGCCCATTCTGTGTTTCCAACAACATCCAAGAAGCTCCTTCACACAGAGGCTACCACACCACCTCCTCTGCCTGCCTGTCCTGAGGAGTTTGTATCCATCCTTTACCACACAAGCCACATGAGCTGTCCCATCATGTCTCAGTTACTCCAACAGCGTCACTGTTCTGTGACCGCACATGGAGCTGCAGTTCCTTCTGCTTGTGTCCCAGGCTGACTTGAGGCAAATGTCCAAATGTCTCTTCACCCTGCTGTATCATTTCTGAAGTTTCCCATATTCCCATCACTCTCTACCTTTGGTTTTTGACACCTGTCCACTGCTACCTAACTTAAATGTAGGTCAAAGTGTCCATTTCCTATGGCTCCTAGTTTAAAGTTATATTCTTTTCTTCTGGATTACTTAGTATGAATTATCAATATTGATAAGGGTTTCTTTTTTCCTCATGGAAAAAAACATCACTGTTTACTCAAGAAGAAAAAAACGGGAACTAGAGACCTCAAAAATAAAGACTTTTTTTTTTTTTTCACTACACTTTAAAGAGTTTTTAAAGGTTCTAAAACATATGTACAAAAATTTAAAATATCCATACTTACAATGATATGGGAAAAAGGTTATAGGAAATATACAGTTTATAATGTTGGGACATAACATCAAACTTTCAAAATGAAAGATAAGGTAATGTGTCATGGAAAGAATTCATGCACAGCAGGAAGTTTCTTTCTTTGAAGTGTAAAATACCAGCCAGTGTTAAGAGTATTGGGATTAGGAAGGTTAAATTGATGAAGCAACTAGTGATTCTAAATTCTCACAGTTAAAGATTTTTTCCCGCTCCCAGACCGTCTTTGAAACTGCCATCAACTTTACCATGTAGAGCAGCAAGGAGAACCTTTGCCCATAAAAGCTCTGTTCTGGTGAAATAAGGTCAGTTCTACTGATTGATTGAAATGTGAAGGAAATTTTATGTGCTAAATTTGTATAGATCTACTATCAGAGGTTTCATCCTGAACAAAACTCAGAAAGCCGTCATACATGATAAATAAGTTAACAAAGCAGACCTCTTATCTATATGTTCATTGCAGTGAGTTCTGTAAGAGATTAACTCAGTGCTGTTGGGCCTTCCTTGGCCAACTTCACTACAATGGAATTCATATCCAGGTAGCAAAACTCTGCTACAGCTTAAATTATATTTTAAATGTCCTTCCAGTGTCAACACAATTTATAGTGCATTGGCTTTAACCTCTGAATTTACAGAGCTGGATAAGAAGTTGACTACATTCTGTGAAATTCTAAATTTATTTTTGTAACACAACTGAAACATCTTCACCCTCCTTCATCAGTGTACAATTTTAAATATAATTTCTTTTAAAACAGGCTACTGATCTGAAATCCATCTCACAAGACAAAAACAGTGCTGTCTTAATATTTAAATAAACCAGCAACACTCCTGCTAATGGTGAGAACAAAAAGATTATTTTATGCCGAAGAGCAAGATTCATGTTCCATAGGCAAATCAATAATCATTCTCTAGGTTAATAGAGATGCAGTCTTGAAGAATGCTAAAATTTCATGCTAGATTTTTAGCAGTGAAATCTTTTGCCTGCAAAAAACACTACTGCCCGTTAATTGTTCTCTTGGAGTAATATTTGAAGGGCTTTAAAGACTGTTCAGAAAAATAATTTGTTATGACTTGTGCCTTCCAGATGTAATGAGTTATAAATCAGGGTTTGTAAATCGTTACTTCAATACTGAATAATATTTTCACAATTTCCATTTATATCCAGGTAAATTCTAATTTTAGGCAGAAATTGAGAGATACAGAAAGTTTTATCGAGCCATAATTTCAATAATCTGAGGAAAATATATCAGTCTATCTGAAAGCCTGTGGCAGCAAAAGCTTTTTGGATTAATTGGATTAGTAAATTGTGTTAATGAACCTGGGATTTACTAGTAATTACTTGCAATGTATCTTACATTTCTTTACAAATATTATTTATGTTAATTGATCACTAGAAAAGATTTATTCAGGAATGCCACACAGAAAATTAACGTAAGAATTTAAGATGTTACAGGGAAAGAATTACCTAGCATAAGAAGAATTTACTACCCCGAATTGGAGCTGGGCTAGAGTGATACATTTAACACCTATCCTCTTGAAATAGTCTTTAGGGGTTTCTAACAAATAAACTTGATTAGAAATTAGTTTTAAATCACATGTGAAAGACTGGGGCTTTGCTGGAATTAACATTGCTGGTAATGTGCTTTGATGACTACACTGTACGTATTACCAAAACATACTGCTAAAGTTGTTGTGAATTATCAGTCTAATACAGTATTTTACTTTTACAAGTTCCTCCTTCCCTTGCATTCATTTTATCTTTCAAAGTAGTCTTCCCTTTCAATTTCAGGTATATTTCCTACTGTTATGTTGTCCTCAGTGACAATTTTTCAACATAATTTCAATAGTGCATGAGAATATGGCCAATGCATCATTTACTTCTATGTCCTTTGTCCTTGCATAAGAAAATTCTTAAGAAAATAGGATATAAAATCAGTGTTTCAATCCTTCCATTAACCACCCCCACTAACTCCTACTTGCTTGTAATAAGAAGTCACAATTCCCAGCCTTGAACACAACTGTGGGCTCAAACATTTTGGTATTCAAGAAGTTTCATTTTGTTTAGTACTGGGTTAGATTTCTTGAATTTAAAATCTGGTCTTTCTCTTTCCATCTTCATTGTCTATATCAATCATTATAACTATTAAATTTGAACCTTTTGGTACTTTTCCCATAAAAAGTAGCAAGATAATGCATAGTTATGTCTGGACTCCCAACTGTCTGCAATCTTTTCATTTCTGGAATAATTACATATACTTTCTTTCTTCTCTGAACATAATTTCATTTATTTAGAAACTGTTCTGTTCTGCCGCCTTCCTTAGTCCTCTATATATTGCTTGGAGATGTAATTTGAGAGGCCTGTTTTTCAAATTAGGACAGTTACTGCACTGATGAATGCTAATTACTTTGATCCAAATATCTTTTTGTTCTGCACTATATCATCCCAGCTAAGGGGTTTTCCACTGGTAAAGTTTCTAATGGATCTTAGGACAGATCTCTTCACTACCGATAGTGATTCCTGAAATCCCATGAGGAGGTGAAAGCCAAACCACATAAACCAAATGAAATTGTGATTCTGATGTCCTGATGAATATTCTGACCTGGACATATGCATTTCTAATGAAAGGAGAAATAATGAAAATATTTTAAGTTATTTTGTATTGCTTCTTAAGCTTTTAACTAGATCCTGATCTTTTGTATATCTCTTAATCACCCTTTGAAAAATTAAATCCTAATTAATAAAAGAAAAAAACTAATACAATTATTTTTGTTCAAAAAGTTTCTATACTGAGCTTGTTTTCTAGAAGTTAGTAATGATTATTTTTTTAAAGTATCATCAGTACAGTAGCACACTGTAAGTTTTCACATGTGAGCGCAATCACTACTTCCAGTTCTCCACCCATTATAAGAACTTAGTTATGTGGCCATCATTGTCATAAATGAACAAACACAGGGTTTGGACATTAATCTAATATATTAAAACTAATCTCACAAATAATGTTGTTTGGTTAAGGAATGCACGCGGTGTTAGATCATTATTATTGCTTATTTTCAGTATATTCAATATATATATATTCAGTATATATATCAGTTTGTATATTTAATAGACACTACATATATTAGTAATGCTAATATCATCATTAGTGGTACAGTAAAACTAGTATATTTTAGTGTTAGTTTTAAGAATATATGATAATTCTGACATAATAAACATGTATATTTCTGTACCAATTTCCTGGTTCACAATAAATGAATAATGATTTAGACTAGCTTCAAATAATTCAGTAAAGTTTCACCACTACTTTGAATAAAAAGAAATCCATGGATCTGATCACATGCTAAAATTCATGTGGTTATTTCCTGTTCTTCAGGCTTAGATATATTTGTTCACATAAGTAGACTATGTATTTATGTGAACCAGATACTATCCCGAGAATAACACTGATATAATATGAAGAGACAAATATGGTAGGGTATGCTAGAGAGCAGTTTCAATGTTTTTCATAGACACAGAAGTTTGATTCTATTGGTCTAAAAAAATACACATCTTAAAGACAACTAAAATAAAGAACTCACCAAGGTGGGTTTTTTTTACTGCAAGAATTAAATGCAACATGAGGTAATGTAACTTTCTTCATTAAAAAAAAATTCTTTCAGGGTGTTTTTTTGCAGAGCTTCTGGGCCCTGCTTGAAAGCACACAGGATTCTACTGGAAAAAACACTACATTTATATTATACTACTATTTCAATATAATGGTAGACCTTTTCCTTCATTTCTCACTCCACCCTCCCACCTTCCCCTTAATTAACTTCTCTAATTCTAGAGGAGCATCATTGCCATCTGTAGACCAGTTACATGTTTTAATGCACCAACCATAAGAGTGTTGCCATTCTAAGCCACTGATTTATAATGTCCCAAAAAGGATCTGTTGAACAATCTCTAAAAAATTCATTGGTGTCAAGTCATCTTCATGTCTTATATACAAATACACCATTCTATAAAATATTTTTGTTGGTTTTCTTCTTAACTTTCTTTTATTAATCCGACATGTTTTTAGTCCAGTCTCTCACAGCTTTGCTGGGGCTTTTCCCAAGAAGAAGCAGTAACGACTGTTTGTATATAAGAACTGGCTTCAGACAAAAAACTGCTTGTTCCCCATGAGATGTAATTTATTCCTGCTTTTAACTTAGCACACTTCATTTTCCTTTGTGTACATTGTCAGTTCCAGTAGTTAATGCACTGCATGGCATCAAGTGCAGTACTTTGGCTTTATCTCCTAATTTGTTCTCTCCACAGCCTACAAAGCTCAGCTTACAACAAAGATACAAAGGCAGAGTCAGCATATTTACTGCTTCTATTACTAGGTTCTGTTTGCCACATTGTCATAAAATCATTTACCTACCTGCAACCAGATTTATCTGTCTGTGAAATTCTTACATTGTTTTATGAGTATTTCTTGGTAGTTATGTGAAGTTTAATTCCTTTTTTCCTCCAGAATTCCATACTATTATAGGCCTTTTATAAACAGATACGTCTTCAAGAAAGTGTACTGGAGGGTTAGGTATACTTTTATTTTAAGGTTCAGTCTGTTTTGACCTCAAACTTACCTCATCTAGTTGAAATACCTACTATAGACACATATCTATGCAGTCACAGAATTATACATACTAGTGACTTGCAGTTAACAAATTTTCCTCTCCAGTGTGTTCTGCACACAGAAAATAGCAAAACACTTAAATTGTGAGCTGAATAGTCTAATGTTAAAATTTTATACCTGTTAAATCACTTTTAAAAACATGAACTTATAAATATCTTGATCTAGTTTATTTGGAATAAATTCACTGAAGAAGAACCAATTACATTTACATCTATACAGACAGGCAAAAATAAATATATCTTTATATGTGCATATATTTATGTTGTAGAGGAATTACAGAATTCCCAGACTTGGAATTTAGTAACAACTTTTTTAGTCTTTTACCTGCCATGACAAAATATGGAAAAATAACTCAATATCCTCCCAGATTAAAAAACAAACAAACAAAAAAACCCAAACAAACCCAGAAATGCATTTTGTGCATGTAAAAAAAGTATCTAGAGTCAGTTCGTTGTGCACTTGTCCGAACAAAATTTGCATCAATTCAAATAAGTGGAAAAATAAAGCCTCTTGTTAAAAATATGAGGAGAAGTTTTATACTGAGAAATATTTTCTAGCTATATGTACTGGCAATAGTGGAAAAAAATTAACTGAACTTGTAGGCATATAAATAAAACTTTGTTTTTGCAATTTCAGAATTCTAAAAAAAACCCCAGAGTTTTAGAATGAAGACGCTTAAAACATCCACTTTACCCTGGCATAAGAAAAATATGAAAGTCAGAATACTTCCTTGATTATGAAAGTGTCTAGTTATTGTAACCTTTATAAAATGACAATATTATATATAAATGTAACCTTATTTATTAACCTCAGTGAATTATTTGTAGCTCGCTGCATTATGGAGAAACTGCAAGCTGCAACATTATCTCAGGAATAGGTGATATGATAAAGCTGCTGTCATGTTTTGCTGTTGAAAACAACCTTATAAAAATTAATTTGTCAGGGAAGAAGATTTTATTTAAAAACTAGTCACGGGTTGTGCACAGTATAATTGACCACAACGTAATAAATCCAGTTTGGTTTTCTTTTAATTATTTTTGCTCTCCTTGTAAAGCTAATAAAATTTTATGTATTTTAATGTATATTAGAACATGCAAATGACAGGTGAAAAACTGTGCATTTGAACTATGTTCACTGAGAAACAGGATATGAAATAAAGCAACTGTTAGTTATGTGCACTGATTTTGCAATACAATGCTATGGATATTAGTAAAGAAAAAGGAACCCATCTGAGGAATAACTTTTCTTAATGAATAAAATTTTATTAATGAATAAAATAAAAAATGTGTAACTTAAAAAAATACAAATATGGGTGTTATGCACCAAACTGAAACTGTAAGCACTTGGTCGGGTCTTATGTATGGATGCTTGTAGCAATACAAAACACTGTTGATTCCAATGAAATTCTTCACACCAGTCTGTGAGAACAGTATTACTAAAATAGGAGCATGACATCCTCCTAATCTCTTCATCCGAAGTGAAGGCAATGTAAAAAGAATGATCTAAATGAAAATTATTCTCCTGTTCTGAATTTAACTGTTCTGAATTACAAGTGGTGGTAGATGACAATGACGTTTACACACAGATGACCCTGCTGACATATAAGCATGTTTTAAATTCAGAGTTTTGTTCAGTTTATTTCCTATAGGTAAAAAAACCCAAACACACACACAAAAGGATTAATATTGAATAAACTATACTTTTTTGCTATTAGGGCTTTTTTCTAACAACCAGACAATGACATTTCTTAGGTCACAGAATTTAAATACTCTCTATTACCCCAATACAACTATTTATATTAAAATTAACACCCAGTATATGCATGTCTGGAAGAGACTGGCCATCTACAAAAAAAACATAGTCAAGTTGTTTAGTGTTGAGAAAAACTAGCTCTTACATTTAGACTCTCAAAATTATACACCACTTCACTTGTTTGTCCCCAGATTCCTTGTTTTAGATGTAATGTCCATTTGTAGGGAACAATAAGACATTTATCAGAGGAACTCTTTAAAGATGAATGTTTAATCAAAGAGAGTCTCCATGGCAAAGAGAAAGAGATAAGAAGCTCATTAGTGGGTAATCACCTTTAACAACCTTCTGCAGAATTCTGCGTTGGATAATTGCATTAGATAAAATTAGGACAAGTTCATTAGAATGGAACCACAAGGGTCTGTGTATTAAATGTAAAGTAAGATGATTCTGATATTAAACATAGACTTGTAGAAGTACTATTGAAAATAATTATTTTTTTTTATTGAACATAGAACAAAAATACCTTAACAGTAATTTCATGCATTAAGCCTTTAAGATATTATGCCTGATGTTAAAAAGTAAATCAAGAAAGTGTTACACTCCTAGGTTATATTTCAGTAATTCATAGCCTCCATTCTTAAAATGTGTACCTTGGGGTTTGTTTGTTTTGGGGGGGGGGGGTAATTTGTCAAGCTTTTACCACTTAGGTTCTTCACTGCTATTGATTAGAGAACCGTCCTCTCCAGAAAGTGTTTTCCTTCTGTGTGATTTTCTGCAGTAAATTGTCATCTTTTCATCCTCTTTCACATACAATGAAAAGTTTGAGTTTCTAGACAAAATGAATTTTGAAACCTAACAGAACTTGTTTCCTCTTTTTCTGAATCCTTTCCAAACTGTCAAATCTGTTTTGACCTAGAGACTGACACTATTCAGATAATGACATCTCTAATCATGAATAAAAAGAAATGTGTTTTTCATATTCTTATGTGACAGTCTTCTGCTTACACATTAGAGTTATGTTTAAGCACAGGACTGTTTTGGGAGCTTATCATTCCAATTCAAATTTACACTCTGTATTTTCACATCCCCTTGGAATAAAAACAAAATTATCCAAAGTTCTACTGAAAAATGTTATGTCAAAAGAATGCATGTGTAACACTGTGACTGTGATGACTGACTGGCAAGTGGAATCATCAGGTTCAAGTCTTTAATTTTCCTTATTTAATAGTACAGTTTTAATGCCAATTTATTTCAAAATAGGCAGATCAAGAATTTGAACAATGGTCTACAGTGAAGTCCGTTAGCCTTCTACTTTGTTAACAAATATGTTTTGTGCAATTTCACATATTCTCATCAAATCTTTTTAATAATGACCTCAACAAACAAAATTTGGATTTATGTCTTGATTGTGTATCTTCATTACTAGATAGCATTTTTCTTTGAAGTATGAGGGGAAGTTTCAGGACTTGCAGATAACTTAACTAAAAAATAGTGTTATTAGTAATAACTTTGTATTTTCTTCAAGGTCATGGATAAACATATTAGATAGCTCCAAGCCAAGAACAGGAAACAACAGAATGGTATTTCCAATGGTGCACATTTCCCATATATAGCTACTTTTTTGTGGTACTGGTTAACCAGGTTTTAAACCAACTGATTTTTTTGTTTTGTTTTTAATCAGAAATTTATCACAATGCTAATTCCAGTTGAAATGGTTTTGTAGCTTCTGCAAGACCACATCAAATATTTTAGACAAATATAAATGTTGTATTCTGTAAAGCTAACCTGTGAATCCAGAAAAGGATCTCAAGCTTTCCTGATATAACAGTGTTTCATCAAAATGCTATCTTTATGGTATTTGGAGAAATTATCACTACTATACGCATCCATTTTATCAGTTTAGGTCCTTTCATTACTCTGCAAACATTATTCCTCTCCAACAATCTCAGAAAAATAAGATTTACTCATAGACCAAGATTCCCTAGTACTGCTATATTTCTCATGTGAACAAGGGAAAAGGATTTGACCTACAATATTTGTTAGAATACAAGGGATATCCTGTATAGAAATCATAAGATATCAAATCTGATATGAGGGAAGCCCCTCTAACTTAATTGTTCTGGTTATTCCAAACTTCTGTTTGCTCAAAATCCAAGCTAATACTTGACAGAAAGTCAGTCCTTAGTGTCGCAGTACTCTCCAAACTATCATACTGGCACACTCATCATACCAGTCCCTCTGCTGCCTTCTCATCTCTCCTTCTCACTCAGGGCATGCATTCTCTCTCTTCTTCCTCTCTCTCCTCTTCTTCCTTGGCTGCTCCCTCTTCATTGACTCTCAACCACTTCACTTTACCAGCCACAGCTGCACCTTATCTACATCGACCAACCCACTGCCCCGAAGCCAGCCCACAGCTGTATGTTATCAATGATAATTAACCCAGCTTTATTCCACATCACCTTAGGAAGTAGTAATGGATCCCAAATTTACATTCCCATAGCTGTAAATGTGTTGAAAACAATTATATCCTACTTATTCCCAGGTTTCTAGTTCTTATTTCATGACACAGATTTTAAAAGAAATTAGAAATATCATTTTAATAGGATATTGACTTAAAAGCTAGCAGATGTATATGCTGAGATACATCACATATATAAGCAAGAAATCAAAATATTCAGAAAGGCTTTTCTTTCTTTAATCACAGTCTAAAAATTAATACTTAAACAGAGATTTAAAGTTGTTCATACTAATAAATATATATATCTCGAGAACATTACTGTAGCATTTCTCTTACCTCTACAGATAGGAACCGGGAAGTCCCATGATGCTGTGTTCACAGAGTTAGCTATGCAAGTAAGCTGAGGGTGGCCATCCAAAATATATCCAGTTACGCAGCTGTATCTGATTTTGTCACCAACATCAAATCTCGTACCATACAAGATACCCTTTGGTGGAACTCCTGGATTGCCACAGGAACTACTCTGTAATTCTGGAGAAGACATATTTTTATTACTTTTAGTTTTTTTATATATGAATTCTAAATTTTACTGAAGAATATAGGACACAGTAATTATTGCAAAGTTGGGCAGATACTGTGTTTTCATGGATATTATATAACACTTATCACTGAAAAGGCATAATCATCTGCCTATCTACCCACATATTCAAACATAAAATATTATATGAAAATGAGCACAAAGTTTTCCTTAAGCTCCAGTTATAGATATATTAATATTTTATTCTTAATTGACAGCAAAGAACTCATTACATAGGAAGAGGAAACAAAGGAACTTGATTTATTTCTGACTCTCAAGTTATACAAATGCAAAACAGATATAATACAGACAAGAACAAACATCAGATTTGAATCAACCAAAATTTGGAAAAATAAATGCAAGTACTCAAGACAGAGCATTAGGAGAAGTTTTTAACAAACATAAGCCTAGGCATGACCAGGAAGCTGTTGAATGATTTAACAGATTTTAGATGATGAGGCAAAAGTGATGAGATACTGCAGGTAACTGATTTCTGAGCAAGGGATTAGTTAATATAAATATATGGAATATCATAGATCTGGGTGGCTTCAGCTCTAATGCGGAGCTTTAAACCATTGAGAATCCAAAATGAGGTGTGTGTCTGCTATTAGTTTGATCTCTGAGGACATTAATTAGAGCTCAGTTTTACTGGGCGGTACTCACACTCCAACTGTGTGTGTACCCTTTTGACTGATGTTTCAGTATCATAAATAGCTTGATTACAATCTCCCATCGTTTACTGCTGAAGTCCTTTAGTTAATGGACATGAGTGTGAGCAAAAGAGGCTTCATGATTTCATCTGGAGCTTTTCAAAGCTTCTAACAAGCATACTTACCCACCTAATGCTAAAATAGAAGGGGCAAATCAAGTAAGCCTGTGCTTGGAGTCATAACAAATTTCCCTAACCTACAAAGGAAACAGGATGGAAGAACAGAAGGGTATATATGTATTATCTTAATTTCTTTACCTGAGTTCCATGTAACTAAATTATTCTGCTGCATCCCTGATATGCTCATGAGTGTGTGCACACAGGCACAAACACACGCACGCACACACACGCATACAAAACCATACATAAATATCATATGGAAAAAATAATTTGAACTGTTATAGTAGGTTTCAGTTAAAGCTATAAATGGTTATCAAAACAAGCAGTATGGCTCGTGATATTCATTATATTGTTAAACTTCAGTGCCAAGAACTACCAAAAACTGATACGTTATAGATTTATGATACTAGCTGTGTAACAAAACAATCTAACAGTTACTAGAAGGAAGAATCTGGTAGTCACTTATATATATATGATATATATGCTATACATGTCTATGCATATATATGCTACATATAAAATATATGCTAACAATGTGTCCATCTGCAAGATTTGCTGTACCAGCCATGTTTTGATATATGTTAAATAAGTAGATTAATTGCTGATGTCACTGCTATTCTTTCTTTCTGTTACATAATAAACTCTGTGGATCTGGATTTGACCTTGATTGCCTTGCACAAGGACACAACACAGAAGTAAGAAGGTAGCCTGTTTCATCATGGTCACTTCAAAGCTTAAGTCGTTGATATTCTTATTACTGCTTTATCAGGCTAAGTGTGCTGTTCTCCAACAAAACTCCCCTGTCCTCAAATCTGCTTGCAAGCTTTACAAAGCAGACAACGCTGAGTTGACTCCTGCATATTTGTTCAAAAGGATTCTTCTTAAACCCTTTAAAGGTTTTCAAGGCCACTCAGCTTACTATTTATCATCATAGTATGTCAAAACAGAGGTAAGAATATCATTCTGTGGATTCTGGTTATCTTATGAATCATATTCTATTAACTTGAAAACTCTGTCTGTACACAGTGTTTTTATTTTCAGCTTCCCCAAGAAGATGAAATCTTTCAGAGGCCTGTCTTAGTGCTTTGTAAAAAGGTCACAGAAAGATTCCCTGTCCTTTGAAATGAATATAAAGATTAGTGATGCTTTTAACAGTCATTGCCTAAAATTGCTTGCTTTACTCTTACTGCTGTCTCATCAAGAATTACCCACAGAAGGCAATATAATCTTACGGAATTATATTATATTTTAAAGCACTAATTAAAAATCACCCTCCTCCTAAAATAAAACTCATTTTCCCGCTGCAGTACTATATGACTCGTCTAAAAATAATACTTGGCATTTTCCATTAACTTTTTAATATTATGAAAGTGGCTACTGTGTTACTACTTCTAAACCTTCAAGTCGTTTTGTTCCTTATTCTAGATAAAAAAGTAGAAAAGAAATTGTGTAATTTAAAATATATTAGTTTGTTCTGTGAGTATTTTAATTTTGAACATATACAAATGCATTATTTTGCAGGGGCAGGGGGATGTAATTCACCAACTGCATTAGTCTTCTTTAATAGGCAGCATCTATTTTCAAACTGAATGTGACAAAGCACTACCAACTCCTTGCCAGTTAAAGCTACAGATTGTTACCTTGAGATTGTCATCTGTCAGGGAACACAGGAATTGCCAAAATAATATGTAATTTTCATTCAGCTCCGCACAGTTTCTTGACTTCAGTGTCATTCTGTTATTCAGGAATGATATGAAACATGGAAAAGTATTTCCTTTTAAATTTGCCACATTGTAATTTGGTTGAACCACTCCTTGTTCGCGTACTTTGAAAATAATCATAACTGAATATTTTACACCATCCAACTTTTTGACATTTTTATTGTGTGTTGTTGCGCATCTCATTTTTAATGTAAGCTGTCCCGATTGTTTCAATCTCTCTCCCAGTAAGATTTTTCTTTGCTCTAGATTTGTCAGTTATGCCTGAAATCATGTGCATTTTTTGCCTGTGCAAGACCAAAACACTTTTTTAAATCAATGTACCACCTGTAATTGAGGTATGTTCAACCTTATTTGTCCTCTATTTTTTAAACAAGATGATAAAACATCAAGATCAAAGTATCAATAAGTTGCTATTTCATTAATTTCTATTAATGTCAACGGAAGTTCTGTGGGTAAATTTACTGTGAGTAAAACATGCCTCAGAGAGTTCTGCTTAGTAGGAATGGACACATTCCTTTAATGAGTTGCATTAGCAGAAATTCAAGCCACTTATGATTACTAATTTAAAAGCTATTCAATTATATCATATTAAATATAATTTCTTTGTGACAATAATTTCAAAAACAAGGCTTGCAGAAGTTGAGATTCTCTTTCTCAGCATTCCTAAAGGAGAAACAAGTCATAACCAGATGTGGAAATTCAAATTTACTTTCCTTTTATTCAGATTTTAAGTCAGGATATTTTTTTTAATGTTATTTATAAAATCAAGAGTAGCACCGATCCTCCCTAAAATGTTTAAGCATGAAAATTATAATTTAATGTCCAAATAGCCAGAACAAGTGCTTGCAAATATTCCAGTTTAAAATGCATTTGTCATATCATTGCATTGTTGTCAGCTTGGTGGAAACTATTTGTATTTTCTCTGCTGAAGATTAATGTTCTTCACACACTAAATTTGATATTAGGTATTAGAAATTTAGGATTTTTTCTCTTTTTAAAAGGTTGACCCACATCTTTATCACTATTTTTGTTCACAGCTGCTACAAATTATTATGATCCCATTTTTCCCAGCGTAAAGTGAGAAACACTGTCAATATCAAATTTATATCTTCATGAGCACTCACTCAATGAAAAACCTATGAAATATCCCAACAGAGTCTAGTATTTGTTTCTTTTTTATTTTTTCATATTTATTGCTTTTTAAATTGGATACTCCTCCTTTCCCTACACTGTCAGTTTGGATATCTCCCTCCCTGCATTACTGAATGGCTCTAGTCCTAGACTGATTGTTCACTTGTGCCTACTATTCCAAACAGTAATTCCTCTGCCAGGCAAACCTGAGTATGGTCCAGGGAATATTCCATTCTAGGTACCACTGCAGCTGTCTTTTGGGACAGGACTTGGTGTAACTGGAAATACTAGAACATGGCTGTATACAGATATCCCTTGGAAAAGCAATGCGTATGTAGTCTGTGTTGCTGACCAGCAAGAATGTTTTGGTATTGAAGACTCAAGACTGATTTCAGAAGTGTGCATGCAGTATGTGTGTGGATGTAATGAGTGCTATACATTCCAAGGGTCCCAAATATTAAGAAAGATAACAGATTTGTAACAATATGAAATTGCCTGAAATTCAAGTGTCTAAAATTCACCTATATCAAATCTTTTAATGGTTTATTTTAGTTGTACATAGTTTTCCAGAGTTTTTATAAACTAAAAAACTCAGATGCATAGTCTCACATCATAATATTCTGCTTTTTTCCTCAAAAAAAAGGTATATTTTGCTTTTTTTTCTATTCTGTCCTCATTCACACTGTTCTGAATATATGAGTGCCTGTCCCACTTGAGTTTACAGAGTGAGGGAAACCACAAGGAAAATTCTGAGTAGGCAGTATCAGTGCAATAAAGGCAAAAATTTAAAGACTTAATACCTAAGTGGCAAATTAACTCTATAAATATGTATGATTCAGAGAGCAAAGAAAGAGACATTATAAATAACTGCTTTGAAAGATCTACCATGAGCAATACAGATTTATTAAAACAGATTAAATGAAAAAAAATCCCGTCCCCCAAAATCCAGGTCTGTCCTTTGTAGTAATTCAATAAAAGTGGTTATTCCTTTATTCCAACAGATCCCTTACATCAAGATACAAGTGCAGAATGAAGATTCACTATTCTGAAATTCACATTTGTTTACAGCAGTAATAGAAATAACAGTTTGTCTAACAAACAAGGCTTCTCTGAAGTTTTTGTTTTGCTTTCTGCATTTCTTGTGTGTCAGTCAGAAGAGATTGTCATATTCTCCTGTCTATCTGTACAGAGGTAGGCATAAGGCAGTGTGGGAAAGATTTCTTCTTTTCTCCTAAAGAAAAACAAGGTAAAGCATGTTTTTTCTTCTCCTGTTCTTAATTGCTTTTTCTTGATAAATATCTTTGCAACAGTAATCTCACTGAGTCTCTACTGTTCACTAAAGCTAATACAGCTACTTTTATTGCATAGTTTCTTACATAATTTTTAATGAATTACATAATTTTGCTTTTTTTCTTCTCTTTGAAATTATTTCCATGCCAAGAAAATGACAGGAGAACTTGATTATCTGAAATAAAGCCACCGTTTAGATAAGGCTGTCTTTTAAAACTCTGTCCTGAGGGAACTTTAAGTGTGGATTTTTATAGCAAGTTTGATTCTGGTTCTAAGTACAATGAAACAATCACTGCATTTGCCTTCTTTGCAAGTAACACAAGAATGTTTCTATTCATAGAATTAAAGTGCTGTGTTATTTGTATAGGAACAAGCCCATGTTAGCATTAAGTAAATTAGAACTGCAGTAATACAACTGTTCCACAAGCAAGGAAAAAACAAGAAGAAGGAAAAGCAACAAGAAGTGCAGCTAAAAGCTCTCCAAGATTTGTGAAGGACTCAAGTGATAATTGTAGTACTGTAGTAATACTGATACAGTGAGCATGACAAATAGAATAGAAGAAATGGTCCAGGGTTTGCAGTAGATTCCTTTCACATGCAATACACTATTTGGAATATCTATTCAATCAGACGAAGCCACAGAACAGCACTGGAGGGCTAAAAGACCATGCAGAAATACAATAGCAGTCACTAATTTTACCATATGACAGCACAATCCAGCACCAAGTGAAATCAACAGAAAGATCACTATATTCTTCAGTAAATGTCATTAAATCTGACATTTCCCCATCAGACACACTTCTAAAGTGTTACCTGAAGGGAATGACAAACAGGTAAATAGTTAGCTAGGAGAGCTGTACAGTTAGCAGCACCAGCTACCATTGTCTGCCTTTACCAGATTCCACTTGACTTCAAGTAAATTCCTTGGGGAATTTTAGCAGCAGCTAAACCCCAAGTATGGCTGGAAGGTAAATTCACATAGTGCATGGACTGAGAAAGCCCGCTGGAGATGACATAAAGTTTTGGAGTGGGAGTAGAGTTGCTAGTGTCGCAGAGATTGTTCTAGCACACTGTTCCAAAAGTATTCCACCTTATCAGTATCGTTCAAAGCCTGAGGCCTGCCTCATGATCTGCCACATGTGGTAGTTGTTCAACTTCCCAAGTGGATGAAGCCCAGACAGATGCACCCTGCCTGCCATACAGTGGCTGTGTAGAGATGCCCATATGAGTCATAACAGCATTGTTCCATTTAGACTGAGCACTTTTCTTTGGCACAGCTGTAATCTGTAGGCAACTGGGAAGAGGCTGTTGTATTTACAGAGCAAAGTTTATTTCAGAGCCTGGAACAATCTAAAATAAAAAAATAATCCTAAACCCTATACCACGTCACTGTTCCTTCTGCAGTATGTATTTCTTACTATGCCTTTTAGAGTTACATAAAAGAATTTAAACTTCAATTTCTGAGTTTTTATGCTAAGTAATATCTCATAGTATTATTTATCTTAATTCTGCAGTTTCCCCAATGCCTCACCTCATTTTGCCTTATTAAATGTTGCATTGTTCCTCACTGGCTGTCCTTACCTGGAGAATTTACAGTAACCTAAGACAGAAAAAGCTAACTTAATTTAGGAAAATGCACTTTACCCACCAAAGGAGGATGTCACAGCACAGACAAGATGTGCGGTATCATATAGACAGTGTCACTACACAAATTTTAGTCAAGAACAGATACATATGTAAAATTAATTTTAAATGTTTTATCATTATTTTATCATTAATTTAATAATTTGGTGTGATGTCATATCTAGATTCGGTGTTCCCTTTTTGCAAGACATAACACAAATATTGGGAAGATGTATAGTTTTTTGTATTTAGGATGATAGGCATACTGAAAGCAGAGAACAGAATGAAATAAAACACATTTTGTGGAAAAGTACTGGGACTTCTTAAGCAGACAAGAAGAAATGTAAGAGTTCACAGGTGAGCATTGGTAGGCATTGCTAATTAGTGAATTGGCTCTTAAACTGTTTTAAAGGCTAATGTGAAAGATTTATGGTTTAAATGATTATAAACTAGAGACTGGCTAGTCTTAAAAAATCTCTTCCCGCTTCCTGTTGCCAAAGGTCATCTGAACTGAGCAGTATATAGTCTGAGGATACACACACATGTTCATGGCTCATCAACCATGCCTCACTTCCCACTTATTAGTTATTTCCCCACCACAGGTCTTTTTCACAAATTGTGTCTTAAAATTGAAGGCAGAGAACTGTTTGTGGAACTTTTCAACATTTTTCAAAACAAAAGAGAAAAATTATTTCTGCTACAGTGGAATAATCAGGGTCTAAAACTGGAATTTAAAATATAAGATGTGTATATGGGATGTGTCATGGATGTACCATTATATAGTGGCATAAAAGGGCACACAAAAAAATCAGTTTTCTCCTCACGAAAGGGACTATGACACATGAGAACTGGGCACTAGGTGGCACCTGAAACATTCAGAGATATTCTATGACCTGGCAGAGCAACAAACGCTTCCTTCCATATGTATCTGTGGTAACATAAAATTCCACCTTTTTATGTATATAATATATTCTTGGCATATTTATATGTTGGTACATATATATTTATATGTAGAATTACTAGTAGTGCCCTGTTAGAAGTACAAATTTTAATACAATTGGATCGCTTCATTGACTACCTCCTTGTTTTTCACAAGGGACATGTTGTCTCTTACAGTAAAAGTTCAATCTGTTTTACACCATTATTGCTGGTTTGAAGGGTTTCTTAACAATGTTGTTTACAGAAAACATGTTTACAAAGTTTGAGCTATATCCTTGTACTTATTTTCTAAATGTTTCTGGTTTCGCTATTTTGACAAAAGAAAGGCCTAATTCTTTAGTTTACACTTTAAAAGTTTTATGGTTTAGAATTTTCCTTTAGAAGACTGGACCATTATTCTCTCCAAAATCTTTGTCACATTTGTTTTTTCCATGCACCATTTCTTGATAGAATTAATGTTATTACTGTATTTGATGACAAAGGGTCATAATCAGCCTTCTAGGATGTCATAAGGACATTACTAAAATCTTTGAGGGTTTTTCTTTTTCATGCTCAAATCTCAACTGGCAGGTTGAGAATACTGCTCAGTTGGTAGGATATGGAGTGGTTAGGCAGTGCCTTTCTTTAATCAAGACTAGATTGCTGCAATTACTTTTCTGAATGTCCTGGTTTCAGCTGGGGTAGAGTTAATTTTCTTCTTAGTAGGTAGAGCAGTGCTTTGTTTTGGACTTGGTGTGAGAACAGTGTTGATAGGACACTGATGTTAGTTGTTGCTGGGTGAGGTTTATACTAAGTCAAGGACTTCTCAGTTTCTCAGGCCTTGCCAGCGAGAGGGCTAGGGGGCATGAGAAACTGGGACCGGATGGGTGACCTAAACTAGCCAAAGAGGTGTTCCATACCATATGACGTCAAGCTGAGTATATAAACTGGGGGAAGAAATAGGAAGAGGGGAGACATTCAGAGTGATGGTGTTTGCCTTCCGGAGTAACAGTTACACATGACGGAGCCCGGCTGTCCTGGGGATGGCCGAACACCTGCCTGCCCATGGGGAGCAGTGAATGAATTCCTTGGATTGCTCTGCTTGTGTGCACGGCTTTTGCTTTACCTGTTAAACTGTCTTTATTTCAAACCACAAGTTTTCTCACTTTTACTCTTCCAATTCTCTCCCCCTTCCCCATTCAGGGGAAGTGAGCAAGTGGCTGTGTGGGGCTGAGTTGCTGTCTGGGGTTAAACCATGACACCTTTCAAAAAAACATCTCCTTTAGAAAACAAAAATTCTATCCTTTTATGTGTCTCAAAGTATCAGCACATCAGGTGAAATTTAAAGTTCTTAATCTCACCTTCCTTTTACAGTATTTTCATGAATGCTTCATGATCCACCAACACATTATTCAGACTATGTATGGATATGGTAGAGCTTCTTCATTTAGCCATTGCATAGCTGTCATTAATATGTCTTCATACTCTCAAGAGTGTACACTTGTGGTAATGTATAAATAAATGTAAAGTACAAATGTTAAATTCTCAAATACATATCTTATTGTGAATAAAAATATTTTTATTAAAATGCTAATATAAAATCTCCATTTCATATCAGGGTGGAAGGGTAATCCCTTCTCTTTGCAGCAAAATATATTCAAGGTTCCTGCATTCAGAATACAGTTGAAAATACTGCTGATATATTAAGCAAGAGAAAGTTTATAATTAAAAGAGTACAACTAATCATAGTAAAACTGGTTTACTTTGCTTATTGTTCTCAGTGTTTATGATATGACTCAGAAATACATAAAAAATGTAGATCTTGCATAATAAAGTGCTATTCTCAGAGTCATTTTTCTAACCACAATCATACTTTTAAGGTCTGAAGCAGATGGCTACCTAATAAAGTTGTTTTTATTAGAAATGGTCTCTTTGGTTAATGTTCATCTCAGGTATAATATGAATTTTTCATTAAAAATGTCCAGACACGAGTGCATTTAAAAATACTGGGTCAAGGATATATGCATGATTCTGCTTTTAATGGTACTTACCCTGATAATTTCACAGTGCTGAATTGCGTTATGGCCTAATGACTCTACTGCATAAGGTGAAATAATACATTACTGATCTTGTCCAAATTACTTACATGATGATTCATTAATCCAGAAAGTCAATGTGATCGAAATAATGGGTAGTAATATGAATGAATAAACACCTGCAACAGGCCAGTCATCAAAAGCAAGCACAAAACCTTTGAATAACTTATATTCCATAAAACGTTGGATTATAACTCAGTGCTGAGCTGTGCACCCACAATACTGTACCTTCCAAAAGTCAGCTTTCCACATGGGAGGAAAACCAAATTCTACTCCAAACACAAAAGTATTGTCTGTTTTTTCCATCTACTCCACCTTTCTTTTTCACTTGTAGTAAGAATTCTCAGATACCCCTCACTTGGGAAGCAGTTATCTGTAATTTTTATCTCATTTCAGCATTATGCTATCATTTCCTTTTTGCAAGAATTAACATTAGTGTTGGTATTCAGTATTCTATTATCACCTTTGTTGCATGGGCTTGTGCATTTCTCAGAGAACATCTCTTGAGCCTCAGTATTTGTGTGCTTTGCCTTATGCTGGACGGAAGTTCCCTGGCACATTGGGGAAAACTTTTTCAGAATTTTCAAGCATGGAAGAATGATAGTACTGTGTTTTCTGATGAAACATATGATATCTGTACGCAAGAATGATTTAAAATGTCTGAAAAAAGAATTGAATGTACCAACCTTCATCTATAAGCAAGTATCATCTGGAAGAGGGGAAACTACTTTATATAAGCTGTGCTTTGTGAGGCTTGGTGAAAAATGCTTTGTTATAATTTTTTTCTTTCTAATAATGAAACCTAAATAATATAGTAATGCATATGATTCAGTACACTACTGCCTCTGGGCTATGGATTGTTATAGGTATCTTTTTTGTTTTGGTTTGGTTTTTTGTTTTTAGAGGTCTTAAAATCAGAAAGGACTGTTTGTAATTTCTACTCTGAATCTTGCAGGAGCAGAGATCAAACAGTTTCCTTAGTTATTCCTGGATCAAAATAATCGTGTTTGAGAAATAAGCAGTAAAGGGCATTTAATCTTATTTGATAAATATGGTGATGAAGAGTGTCTGCAAAGTATTTCATGTGATATAGACATATTAACTTTCTTCCTTCAAAGCCTCCTTTTTTAACCAATAAAATCTTGAACTCATACAGTCAGCCTTCTCTCAAATCATGTTAGCAGCCAGAATAACAGCTACTTTTATCCCCATCCCTTCAGGTTACCTGCTGTGAGTCATTCCTCTTTTGACTAATCTGTTATTGGAATGAGTAGAAATGGTCATAATTTGACGGGAGAGAAAGATTTATCATTAAAATAACTCAAGATTTGAATTAACATCTCATTAAACATCTGCGTAGGCCACTGTTTCTCTGGCTATCTCTACATGACAGGTTAATACTGAAAGAGCCATGCTAGTCATGTCTCTGAATTTACTGGTATTTCTATACTGAGAAACGACTTGAACACCCCTTCAGTTTCTACTTTTAAATACTTTCAATATTCTGTGCTTTTATTGAGAGAAAGAAAAATGTTCTAGGAAAAGGTAAGTTTAACAGCCTGCTGCAGTCCCGCACAAATCACTGTTTGACAGAGCTTATGAAGTGTTCCTTGTGGTGGTAATTCACTGAAAGATCATGTATCTTATAGAGATCTTTGCAATACTTCTCTAAAGAGTGACAGATTGGTATGTTAGAAGAGCTAAACAGCGTCAAAGAAATATATGTTATAGAAGTAGGCTGTTAGCATAGTGTGAAATGGTAAGGAGTACGCAGAAATGTATCTTCAGCTCTATATCCGACGTTCAATCATGTGATATATAATTCTACTTTAATGTATAAGGAGGAGAAAAATTGTAAAAGTCAATTGATGGATGAAAAAAATCTTTTCAGCATTAATTTTCCATTTTTAGGGGAAAGGTGCTAATGAACCGATAAACATTTCAGTTTGATTTCCCCTCCTTTTTCCCCTGAAAAATAGAGGTGGAAAAGAAAACTGAGGAGAAAGATCCATTTTTTTGTTTCTCAAGTTTGAAAGGTATTTTCAATCAGGGAAAAAGTCTATTTCCATCAGACATGATTCTAACAGGTAGAGCACTTTTGCAATTAATGTTGACTTGGTTATCAGCTATTTACTGTGTTACTGTTCTGACTCGGTGTAAATAGGTTGTAAGGGAAAACAAAGGAGTCAAGGGCAAGGAAGTCTATGCATGTTCAGACTTCTTAGTTTAGGTCTTAACACTCTGAATGCTCAACCCAGCATTCAGTTGTGATAATTTTGGCAGTGAACTTTCTGGATGTTAGAGACAGCTTAGCTAACTAATAAATGTTAGTTAGTATATGAGCATCTGGAAAACCTGAAATAACTTTTCTTCTTTACCAATTATATCTAATCAAATATTTACTAACAGACATATGACACTACCTAGACAGAACTACAATGTTCATGTGATGTCTGTAGTGTCTACCTTGTTTCAAGGAAAATCAAGCAAGTGTTCAACATGACATTTTTTCTTTCCTGTACACATTTGTTATGCTATGAAAAGTGAGAATGGAACTATTAACTCTCAGTTATATTAAATTAGCGTGCTTATATAAGATTAATTTTTTTTTAGTATTACTCTTATGTCTCCATTTCTGCAGTAGTGTATTCCATTTTAAATCTCTCACTTAAGTCCTGTAACACTCTACCTTCTCTAACATCAGCAACCTTTGCACAAAGATACTGGGAATATGCTGGGACATAAGAAACAAATGTATAGCCTCTTAACCCGAATCAGTATGTGTATTTCTACTTTCCAATGTTATTTTTACAAGAGGATTTAAGTATGAAGCCTACAATCACGATGGATTTGAATATTGTAAAAAGGTAACGAAACGTAAATTAATCATATCTACAAAGAGGAGATGAATTAGAGATCAGCATGTCAAATTAATATTGTGATGCCCCTAGTTCACGGTTATAAAGAGCATTTTTCAATATAATTGAGAAACCTTCAGGGCTCCCTGTTATAATTAGTTCTGTTACATATCAAAAAATAGATTGAGAGTAGGCAAAAAAAAAATCCTTATTTGTTTACAATATTTTGTTTGCTTTGTGAAACAAAAGATATTTTGAAACACATAATGAATCAGTGTAATCAGGAATTACAAGTATTCTTAGCAGTTGTTTCATGAAGGATGATATTACTGGCATTGCTACATTTCTGAGATTAGTAAAGCCTTCTTTTCCAATGCTACAATGTATAGCATTACTTAGTTATTAAAAACTTTCTGTTATTTAGCTGTGTTTGGAAAAAAAACTTAACTGTGTGAATAGATGTTCAAGTTCCAGGTGACTAAGGACTTAATGTTCTTGGTGGTGAAGATTACTATGACTGAATAAAGAAATAAAACTTTTTAATATTTTTATTTTCTGTATGTCTGGGTGTTTGTTTGAAGATATTGTATTTAGATACTTAATTTAAACTTAAGAGAAAATGTCTCAGAAGTAGTTTGTTTCCTGGAAATAGACAAGTCAAATGTACTTTTAGTTATGCAAAGACAAACTTTGGTATAATCATTTGTCTTGGAAAAGTACGTTCATTTCTCTCCTCTTTCTACTTCAGTCTTTACTGGGATCAGACTGGTGATTGTGGTTAAAATAGAAACCAATCCACAGAACCCTTCATGAATCTGACTGCATCATCAGCTGCATGGAATTCTGTTTGCTTTTCAAAAGTCAGTGCTTTTCCCAGCATTATAATCCTCTGGCTCATAGCCGAAACTGGAGTTCCAAGTATCAGCAGTGTCCAGAAATGCCAATTACTGTTTATAACTACAACTATTTTCAATTTGTACGTGCCAGTATCAAATGACAGAGTATCAGATGACACTGAAGTGGCCTTTTCAACCTCAGAATTGAACTAAAGCTCAAGTTTTTAACAAGGGCTTAAAAATGGATGTCAAGGCAGCCTCAAATACATATGTGCATATCAAGTTCAAGAAATCAAATTCTACCACTCCTATTCCTAGTAAAATACTTTCCTAAATGCCATTCACTTCTGATTGGTAATAGAACCATTCTATACATTGTAATCCTGGCTAAGACTGGATCCATTTGAAAGACCTGATGATAATTACATCATCTTCACTTGACAATGTAATTAATTTCTTTTTCATATTTCTACAACCTAAATTCTTTAATTCATGGGATTCTGATTGCTTCCAGTTTAAGAAAGAATGTTTTCACTTAAACATCTCCCTATCCTTAACAACTGGAATAAGCATACATAGCATGCAGAGTATATAACAGACATGTTTCACAACACAAGATTTCCTTTTGAACATTAACCAGCTAGACCTTTTTTCCAGTATCATATTATCTGTTAAAAGAACAAGTAAAAAAAGATCTAAATTATGAAACAAATCTGTACATCTGTATGTTCTTATCAGCTCTTTCTTATATTATTATTTTTGGTTATCTATTTTCACTGTGGAAACCACACTAGCTTCAAGTTATTTTAGATTATTTTAAATTATCTGAGTCAACAGTTTCCAAGATATACAGTTGAGGATGATAACACAATTACCAGCATATCTGGAGTGCTCACATAGTGTTTTTTTTCTAAAAGACTAATATCTTAATTTCTTAAGGATGCTGCTGCTCATTTAATGACTGGTTTAGATCTGTAGTGTTAATCGTACAATAAGTAGATGACAGGCATTACCCACCTGCCTTTGAAACTGTGGCAGATATTTTACTATCTAATGATTTTATAGGTGGTAACCAAAATTACTGAAAGGAAAAGTACAATTTTTGTTCAGTTACAGATTTTACACATTAGGCATGAATTTTGTAGTTTTCAAGAAAACTCAAGGAATTTTAAAAAATGGAATTATGAAAGGAGAAACATTTTTTTTTAAGTTAAATGAAACACCAGGAAGTTGTGATAGGCAGAGTAAAATACAATTATCAAGAAATAAAAATCAAAATAAACTTATTATTCCATTTCTTCTTATTTTACCAATTGTCTTCTGGCTTCTGTAAGAGGCCAGAAGTTTCTGCAACTTCACTCTCCCTTACTCCAGAAGTACTACCTCACAGTCAGAATCAGCAGTATAGTCCTTGTGCTGTGTCATGGCTGCTCTGGAAAAAAGTGGCATTCACCTGGTGTCAGCAGCAGAATCCTTGGGACCAGAGGAGACCTGGTCCTCACCTCACCTCAGTTCCAGCATTTGGTCTCATTCAGCTTGGGGAAGCACTGAGAAGTCTTTATCATAAAAGCACAGAGGTTTCATTCCAAAGGTTTGGAAAGGTACAGTCCTTGTCTGGTAATAGTAGGAGTCTCCTGGAAGTGACATGGGCCTTTTCATAACCACGGGATTTGAGAGGTTAAAGTACTTCCCTGTTTCCTAGAAAGTCTCACCAAGCCTGAGCTATCTACAGTCAGTATGATAGCCATAGTTAGACGAGGTAATAAAAAGCACGAACATTACCATGTCAAATTTTCAAGACCATCTCTGAAATTTTGGAAAGCTTGTAAAACATTTCAAAGCTTTCAGACAGGAAGAAAAATTTTATCATAAAAATTAAAAAACATTAGAAAATGGAAAAAATCAGTTTAAACTTAAAAATTAACATTATAAACAATGGAAAAGATTAGGCATCTTTGTTAAATACATCTGAATAATGGTAAATAATCCACTGCATAATATTTTGAAGGAAACCTCTTTCTCAGGTTAACTACTAGATACAAATGCTACAAATAACCTGAACAATTAAAAAAAAAAAAAAATCACCTGCAAAGGTAGTTCTGAAGAAGCATTCCATGAAATGAAAAGTTGTGATGTAATCATGGCACACTATGGCAAGTCAATTCAATTAATCATTTAAATATATCATGTGCATGAAATGTATTCAGATAAAGAGTCTGTACTGTTAATTAACTTTATCAATATATGCTTCATGCACTGATATATGATTATCTCAAAGTTTTCCATTACATAAAATAATTCTTATCTATGACTTTGCCCATTTCTTAGAGAGTTTACTATTTTGATTAAAATCAAAATATTTTAAGTTTATTTTCATTTGATGAATGTTTAGTTGGTGAGATTAATTAGCTTTTAGTTTGTTAAAGGTGCTTTGGTATTTGTATTGATAATTACATCTTTCTAAAATTTAGTGTTGCTTTTCACTCAGTTCAGAGTTGGGGTGTAGCCTCACTCTGCATTTTGGCTTTCAATAACCTTGCTTTCAAAAACATTCATTTTGGTGAAAATGTATTGCTTTGTCACTCTGGAAATATAATTTAATTGATCCTTTGAAAACAATTTATACTGCATGGTACACTACTTATATACTGTTTTGGTTTAAGTAATTAACAAAATTATTTTCCTGAAGCTGAATACCTATTTTTTTTTCCAGATTTGTCTGTTTCTAAAATATTTAAACTCAGGGTAGTATCTTGAAATTACTAATAAAATGTAGTATTTAAAATCAAGTACATTATCAGGGCATTGTACCTTGGGTTAGGAAATTAATATCTTTTATTTCAAAATAGGTCAGCAGAATTAATCACTTACACTATAATTGGCCAGGCTATTGAGATTGGATTTAATATTGGCATGTAGGTGTGGTGAAATTTGTAAAGGTTTCCTTGGAAATGGTTTTCTACTATTTTTTTTTTATAAAAGGTTGTCATTGTTAGACTATAACAATAATTTAGCAATCACATAATTTAGTGCTATGGCCAAGGAAAAAATACTACTAAGGAGAATTATTGCAAACGTTTTCTAGCAGCAACCCAGGAGGCTACAGAGATCTATGTAAAATTTGAGACATGCAAAGGCTTGATGTTAGCTCTCTCATTATCATCAGGCCACTTTATTCCCTGCAACTGGCTATCCATCCTGTTGCCACAGGCACGATGGCTTCTACAGGCAACAGCAAGAGATTTTGAGAGCACAGTGGGTTTTTGTTTGTTTGTTTGTGTTGTGCGGAAAGGCTGTTTCTGCTACCACACACAGATACTTCCATGTTCTAAGCATGTTTAATAGGATGTAAAATAAGATCACAGCAGAAAAATGCCTGGCTGCAGGAGCAGCAAAACTGAATCTCTTCAGTATATTGCTATTATCTGTCTGTCTCTCTTTCCATGGTTTTCTATGATGTTAATTAGGGTTAGCCCTTCTTTTTAATTAGCAGCTATCTCTACTTGTCCAAAAGTTCCGAGATTGCTCTCAGAGGCAGGAAAGGGGCAGTCAGGGTATGCTTCCTCTAAATGCAGGAGTGAAGAAGTGACAATACCCTCTCATGCAAGAAGCAGAGGAAGAATAAGGAGGTTATGTTTGTCAGTATTTTGTCATGTTTTCATGATGAAAGGTAATTTTCATCATGGGAGAAATAATAGTACCATGGTGTCCTAATGTGCAAACTTTCTCTTTCTTTACCTTTTTCCTTTATTTTCAGCAATGCCAGAGATTTGCAATATTAGTTGATCATGCAGATCGTCATATATTTCAAGACACTGATTGCAATATGCTGCATAATATTCATATTATTCATAATGTTAAATAGTAAAGCAAAGATCTCATCAATGCTGCAGTAAATTTGAAATAATGTAGATGTATTGATTTCAAATTGAGGCAATTGCTCCTGGGCATAGGTTAAATGAATATCAACAGTATCACTGAGTCATGGAATATTTTGCATTTATAACAATTTTAAATTAAGTCAGATTTTGCCTGATGCATTTTATAGATTAAAAGGAGGTAGTAGCTTAATATAACATTCAGTTATTTCTCTGCGGTTAATGTCTAATTTGCCCTCATCCCATTCATTTACCTCTTTCTGTTTTTACTTTGCTTCTTTTTATATGTCTGCCAGAACAGTCATCTCTTGAATGACTTGAGAAATCAGAGCCTAAGGTTAGAAGTGACATGTCACAAAAATCCTAAAACTTGTGGTTTTTAAACCAGGGATCAACAGAGCATAGATTTATTTTAAGATGCCATCTGGTAGCTTTATATATAAGAACACAAATTTTTAAATTAGAGAGATTATTTATTAAACAATTATGGTTATCTCAAAGCATTATTCATTCACTGTTAGTCGTGATTTGCATGAAATGAAGATAATTAAGCAGCATTCAAATGATTTCTGACACTACACCAGCAATTGTTTGTTCTTTTATATTTAATGGATATCCTGTGAAACTTAACAAAGCAAAGCTTTTTAATGGCCTAAAGACATATTAATTAACTTAAACTATGAATCAGAAAGTACTTTCAAAAATACCAAACTACCATGTGCTTTAAAATATATATTTATTTTTTTTTTTTAAGGGCTCTTTTTCTTAGCTGGACATGCACCTGCTCCCTTTTTCCAGGTAAAGTTGCACCTTTCCTACCTGCTTAAGGACTGTTCCTGAATCATGAAACTAATTCTTGAAAGCCCTTCACTTTAAGATAAATGACACTATCTCTGGTCCAAGATTTGTGTGCCTTGAAATGATTTGTTTTTTCCAGTGTTACCAAACCATCACAAAAGTGATTTTCCCCTTTTCCTGCCATCATTTTGAAATTGTTAACTAGTTGTCTTCAGAATGGTTTTGAAGACAAATTCTAAGAGTCAAAAAGTCACCAAATCCTGTGTTGTCATATAAATTTTAAACACCCATCTTCCAAGGTAGTCTTAAAACCTACATTCCATGTCTCAGTTTTACATATTATGCAATGGAAAAGCTAAGTGCCAGGGACAGATTGTTCATAGATATGGATGTTGAGCATGGGAACATACAGAACTAGCTAGCTAGTATGCACGAAGTGTGCTTTTTTATATGTATGTCACCTGGGATGTTGAGGCCACCTCCATGCTTGTAAAGAAATAGGTTAGCAACCATCCTCTACCTGTAAGAGCCAGTGGCAAGGCATGGCTAAAATCCTTACATCATAATATTTTTCCCAAACCATGATGGTTGCAGTCCCCCACATCATGCTTGGGAATTGTCTCAAGGTGCTAATTGATAAAAGCAAAAAACATACCAGGGAATAAATATTCTGACAGTTAAATGACAGGCATGATTGTCTGCTAGGGTCTGCACCCATTCTATAGATATATTTGGTTTGCTGGTATATACACAACTGAAGTGGTTCAGTCAGTGTTGCATAAATGCCTTTCAATCTGCTCTAATCAGGATCCTTGTTAATTAAAAACCCTGGAACTATTCTCACAAAGCTCAAGCTGGGATCACTGTTTTATCTTTCAATTTGGTGCATTTGTAAGAGGAAGATGTGGTATGGATGGAGGAAAGGCATTCTCCGAGAGAGGACTCATGTAGGAGACACTGGGAATCACTATTAGCAGTGTAAGCAGAACGTAGGCTTCTGTTGTAAACATGTGAAACTGAATTTCTGGAATAATGGACACTTTTTTGAGAAGCACCCCAAGTGGACGGAAGAGAAACTTGCATTTATTTGTATTGACACTGTTTGATAAAACATTAAAACTGGATGGCATGAAGACTGCTGCTAGGGTTAATGAAAGATGCTGGGTAGGACTTTGCCTTCCTAATGCAAGTGACTGACAGAGACCAGATACATTGCATTCTTAAAGCATTCCTCTTTCTCCTACAACTAAAACCCAGAAGCTTGCACTGTCTAGGTTACATAATAGATAAATACACTGTAGGTGCCTGAAGTTAGCTGACATGAGTCTCAGATGATATATCATATAGATATGCTTATGCTATTAAGAGATTTATCTGTTTCGGTAGTATCTGCCCAGACTATTTGATTTTATGCATTACTTTACAGGCAACTAAAATAGCAAACATTTCTCAGCTTCAGTAAATATAACATTTTCTGCCTTAGTGTTGGTCATTTTAACATACATTAAAATACATTACCATTTTCCAACTATTTATTCAACAGGTAACCAACTTCCAGTCACTGCCTTGGATTTTAATATGCTAAATTACATTAACATTAATATTCATGTCCTCTATTTAATAAAAAAGTTACAAAAAAAAACAGTTGTACCAATCAAAACTAAAAGAATAATATTTCTTTTAATCTTATGCCCCTTCACATATAAATGCTGACTTTAAAAGCCTGACAGTATCCAGAATGCTTTCAGAACCAGCTTCCTCTGGATTGAGAAATAAAGATAACAGGGTTGTTAACCAACAAGTTTTCCCATGACCAGTTTCACAAATAGCAACTAATTTAAAATTAATGAAGCTGTTAGTTTTTGTTGTTGGTTTTTTTCAAGTACCATCCTACACACCCTTTGAAGTCTCATAAAGTATCAGAGAGAGGAGAAACACTAAAGAATGCATTGGGTCTGGAAAAAGCACGATGTGGTAGACACTAATAGCCAACACAAAATTTGCTGGAGAAGGTTTTAACCATTTATGATTATCAACAGTGCTGGTAACCCAAATTGAGCTTCCCTAGTTTAAATGTTCGGGAACCCTTTGATAAGATCTCTGCTGACAATTTTTATTGCGAAAATTTTGATTCAGTTATACTTCTTGATCTCGACTTTGCCAGCATGACCTGAGTTACAGAAATGACAAACAAGTCACTTGAGGAACATTACTAGCCCCAAAGAACCCATTAGAAAGATTGGCAAATATAACCCTTTTATTGTAGCCAAGGGTGAACGTGTCACAATAGTTCCTTTTAATTAAAGTTGGTTCCCAGGTCATGATTAATAAAGCTGATAGTAGTGCTTCTCAATAGGCAGGCACAGCACAGCAGCTGAAATAACTGCCACTCCACAGAATTAGGTCATATGCATCAGTCATTATTGTTTGGCTTGATCAAATGCTTAAGTATTGCCTTTGGGCAAAACGAAAAGAAAATATAGCAAACAAAATACAATACCAGGAAGCAAAACCCAGACTTCACAGACAACAGATGCTTATAATACATGTAGACGTCTATAGTGTAGATATCTATGAACTGTTCATTTGCATTCCATTTATAACTAGTTGAAAGTCACTTGTTTAAAGAATAATTAATCAGCTTAATGAATAACATCAACTTTAGAATAAGGCTGTATAAATCAAGTTGGGTGGCTCATGCTTTTATTTCCCTTCACCTACAGTAAAAGAAGAGTGGAGTAATTAGCTCACTTTCAGATATCAATATTGTAAACAACTGTGATTAAAGGAAATGAACCCAACCATAATCAATTCTGCAATAATAGTCCTGAACATCATTTACCTAAACTAGAACACAAGTAAGTCTTGTCCATGTTATTTTGTCTTTTATTTCCAGAAGTAAAACTTTTAATTCACACATCAAGGTTTTTCTGCATATAACACAGGTTTAAAATTGTTCAAAGATGAAACTGAAAAAACTCCTCTAGCTACACATGCAGTAGAACAGATTAGAAATCTTCTTCTCACGATTCTACCTATAAGAATAACTACTAGAGATACTGCAGATAGGATTTTCTATTTATTCCGCATTACATTAAAAAAGGCTGTACTGTCCCCTAAATAATTAGGTATAGAGTCTCAGTCTTCATCAGATACTCCTGTCAGAAGCTGATTTTATTACTTTGCCATGTATCAAAATTCATTTTGACCTCTATAATTTTTAACAGAGAAGTAAAGGCTGGACATCTAGAAATAAGAATGTTTCATAGATTTAAAAACACCACAAGACATATGCAGAAACATGACATGAGTAGGGACTTTGAAAGCCAAAATAAACACAGTTCCCTGGGATAAGTGTCTTTTAATAAAGCTGGAACAAAGCTTCCAGTTTCAGTTCAGGGGCACTAAATTTTTAACATATACATGAATAAGAAATCATTCAATCATTATGAAAAATAATAAAGTAACAAAATAATGAAAAAATATTAATAAAACTAATAATGAAAACATTTGTGGAATCGTACAAAATGCAGTATACAATATTGCAGTATTCTCCCATTCCCTTACATTTTCTAAAAAAAAATGAAGCTGAAGACAGGAAAAAGCAAGAAATGTGACCTCAATTGTTTTTAGTTTTATAAATTGTTTCCACTTTATATACATATTTATTTTTATGAATATACATTTAACTTACTGTATTGTTGGTGTGGTTCCTGTGCAAAAGTTATACACAGTGCAAGTGTCAGGGTAATTAGGCTATAATCATGCCTTCAATACACCCAATACAAGTCACATTACTGTAATTGGATGTTGTACAAATGAACCAAGGCCAACAAGTTACTTTAAGTCCTGTGGCCCACTGAAGCACTGTGCAGCTGCCAGTTTAAGTTAGGAAATATTTCTTTGCTTTTTGTATTTTGTGAAAGCACTGACAATTTGAGTATAAAAGCAAAGTTTCTGTTTCTGTGATACTGACTGTTGAATACCCTGACACACTTTTCCTGTCCAAATAAAAGTTATCGTTTGGTCATCCCAACTTGTTGTCATGCATTCCAAATTAGAGGGTAGATTTCACCCTTGCCCTCAGTTCACTTTTTAGGCAATGACAGAACCTACCAACAGAATTTGATTGGTGTCTAGATGTATCAAAAAAGAAAAATCCTGTAATCCAGAAGGGCAACAGAAAGTAGATTACATGCAGCCTATCAGTTTATTTACTCTTAATTTTGTCTTCTTTTGTTTCAGCTTTATCTGGTATATTTTTCTACTAAAATATCAAATACCTCTTACCCAGCTTGCTTAAGGTTCATTTTACTTGTACTGTTCTATCAAAGTGTCCATCATGATCATTGACTAATATAAGTAGAATTCCTCCCTAGTCACCTTTATAAAGAGGCTATTCTAGCCGTGCACATCCTAAATGAACCACTTATCCTGAAAAGGAGATTGCTTTACACAGACTATATTTCCATTTCTACCTTGCTACTGCATTATTTATTTGATCCATCTCAATTACTACCCCAAGTTCTCCATGCAAACTAAACCACATTGTTCTAGCAGAAATGGTAGGAAGGACACACCAGCCTAGAGCCTGCTTTTCACAAAAATAGAGGTTGTGCAAAGGCAATATCCTTATGGACAAGATAGTAGGAGGTGTGAGCGCCATCATTAACTTCATGTCTCAGTAGGGGTATTTTCTTTTTTGTAGGTATGTCCAAATACAGGCTGGAGATAAGATGGTAAAAGGAAATGGTAATTAAAAAGAAGTTGGAAGGTGAGGAAGATTTTAAAGACCACTCCTTGCACACTATCCTCTCTCATAATTTTATAAGTCCACTTGTATTGGAGTTTGTCAGCTTGAGCAAATGCTCCCGGATATCACAGCTCCTCTGCCATCCACACAAGCCGATTATAGAAAATAAAAACACAAGGTTTCAGTCTGCTCTGAAGCCAAAGGCCTGGGACTCTTGGCACCTGAAAACTGAAAGGGCCTGTACAGTTCTTCCTTCACAATTTAAAAAGTGTCTTATCGGTTTTGCTGCTGTTATTACATTGTAGGCAGCAGAAATGCTGACAAGAAGCATTTTTAATTCAAAGCTTCTGTTCAACAGTTCACAGCAGACCAGTGACCTAGAATCCTCTAGACTTTCTGTGGCAGCCAAGCTGGCAGTTACAGACCCTGCAGAGATTGTTTAAAATGTATCACTGTTCCTCAAAAGAAATACTACAGTGTCCCCAGTCCTACCTCATCCATACAGACCTAGGGTGGAGGTGAGGGTATCTGTGTACACATGGAGTCCGTCCTTTCTAATCTTGCCAATGTTTTAGCCTCAATAGAGAGATTCTCATGACGGCTTTAATGACTTATTTCATTTTCTCATTTTTAACCTTTCATCTGTCAGTATAGCCAAATGCTACTTGTTCACTTTTGTTTTTCCTATTTATGCGCTAAATTCCAGGATGGAAAAATTAAATCCAAATAGATCTACTTTAAAGAGAATATATGAAGAGTTAATAGAATTCAGTGAGAATTTAATTAATATAGTAAATATTAGTTTTGGAAAAAAATACTTTCTTAAAGTTTGCTTTCATTAGCTGATAATAGCTTCAGCATTCTGAAAGCTTAATTAAATACCTACAAAGGCAATAAAAGAGCAAACGATCACCACAGTGAATTTCCCTAGATAAAAATGATTGCTTTATTTAAAATAAAACATATCTGAATATGGGTCTATTAATTAATTCAGTAGAATGTTATGTTGCTTATTAAAATATTTTAATACTTCATTTATAGAACGATTAAAATGCAATATTTTTTATATTCTTAAAATTATTTAATATGATATAGTAGTGTTTTGGATTTTCTTCATAGTTTGCTGGCCCAAGACACCACAGCAATGTTGCTACATTCCTGACGAAGTAGGGAAGGAGCTTACTGTGCATCAGGTGAGCATGCTGGCAGCTGTCACTATGCCTGCAACAGTGCAGCAATCTCAGGAAAAAGTTAATTACTGAATAGTGAAAAGTACTGATCTAATCCATGTTAGACTGCTAATGAACTGCAGTCTCCACTAACGTACAGGTCTGTGAGCCTCTGGGCTAGACTGTGGAAGGACACATGACAACTAAGGTTGTTTTAGTTTAATATTGCTTCCAAAATATGACAGATATCTTATGATGGTTAATTGGACTGTACCTTTTCTTTTTCTCTTTCACTCTTCAATAAAATTATATGATTCTTTATTTGAAAGTGTCATTCAAGAAAAAAAAATATCTTTTTTTTTTTTGCCTCTTACTAAGCAGTTAGTATTGCCTAAGAGTTCTTCCTCAGCAAGGTGCTGGTAGAGTTCTGGGGATAAGAACAACCTGCAAGGTCACTACTGTTTTGCTAACACTTGGTAAAACAGGAGCAAGCTTTAATAGAAATCACCACCATAACTCCTCCTTCTCAAAAATCATACTAGTAATGCTGTATGGGAAATAACACTCAGTGTAGTGCCCAGATCTTTTCTTATAAGGCCTGGGACTCCATGCAAACTCTGAATCTTGCCTTTGGTCCTGCTATGACAAGCCAGGGTATTTCAGGCAGTACTTGATTTCTTTGGACGGAGGAAAAACATATTAACATAAATATATACTAGTATGAAACTTGTATTTTAGTACAGGGAACCATACAGGAAAGAACTATAATCAATAGGTAATAATAGTATGCAACAGAATGAAATTATAAATGCAAATATTTAATTACATTACTCTGTTTTTATCTCTCTCTTACTATGATTGAATATGCTGTACTTACTATTTCTAATTTCCTTTGTTGAACTGATCTGTAATAGGTTCACATTGTTAAATGTTGCTGTTATAAGGAATTAAATTTAAAGGTGGGTGAAAGGTTTACAATCTAGTAATGTTTTTGCTGCTTTATAAAGAAAGATTTTTGTGTAACAGACAGTATGTTGTTTTCTTATCAAGATGATCTAATTGTTTGAAATATAGAAAAGATTTAATTCTTCAGTTGTAATGTTACTCAGATCCTATTAATTAATGCTTTTCTGTCAGACTTTTAACTTCATATTTTTAAAATGCTTAGAGTTCATTACAACAGACTCAGAAGAACAGACTCAAAAACATATTGCTGAAAAAAACCAATATTCTTAATACCACATTTGTGAATAAGAAAATAATTTTCTGCATTTTAAAGGGATGCTGAAAAAAAGATAGGAAGAATAGTACCTAACTGAGTGGTACAAATTTGCTGAGAAAGGAAGTGAACTTTATAACTTCTTTGAATAATCACTTGGTATAGAAGAGACTGTAATCTCTCATGAAATAAATACCTTATTGTTCGTACAAGTAGAAGAGCTGCAACAATCTAAACTGAGAGATATCCACAACAGAGTATCTAATAGCAAGTTAATTAATAGGTTTACATAGTCTAGATCTTGAGAAAGTGACCAGTTTGAATTTAGCTAAACTTACAAGCAGGGTGGCAATTTAAATTTAGGTCTATTCTTTAAGAAGGAGTTTTCTATCCAATACAAGGAGTTCCCAGCCTGCTGACAGGTATCTTTTGCAGATTGCGAAGCTATTCAGCTACTGCATCTGGTTCTTCTAGATGATAAATTGTTTTTACATGTCCATCCATTACTGTAAGATTGAGGTTCATTCAGAAGAGGAGTTATTCATATAAGATTTTAATTCCCCTTTTCTATTTTAAAATTTAAACAAATCAACTGAAGAGTTCTTTTCTTCTACAGTCTGTAGACTTCTTCAATACCTGTTATCTTTTCAGCACTCTTTTAAGTTCACAGTAATCCAATTAACTTTCTTGAACTGCTTAGTTTTTCATGAAGTCTCAGTTCAATAACAACTCGCTCACTAGTTGAGGCTCTTTGATGAGACCACATATTGTTTCGTATCTTTCAATCTTTCTGACAACCTCTTTACTTTCCTGATTTAGATTGTGAAGTCATACTCTTACAAATTAGATCTCTCTAATATTACAGTAGATTTTCTAGTGACAGTACTATGAGTTTCAGAGACTTTCTCACTTGAAATGTATCAGTGACAACATAACTTCAGCTCCAGGTAAATCACAGAATGGTTGACCATTGCTAAATTAAAAAAAAAAAAAAAAAAAAAAAAAAGTTAAGATCCAACCTTCAAGATGAGGGCTTTTTTATACTATATACTAGAATTGGTTTGATTTTTTTTCTTTTTTAAGAAAACCCAATTCTGTTAGCCAAACAACTTACAGCCAAATAAGTTTTGTTAATAAGCTCTCAATGATTTGTTGGAGTAAGTAGATGAACACTTATCAGAAAAGTTAAAAGACTGTGCCATCTATTTAAGGAGCTAATATGCCACAGGGTAAAAGTAATAGGGTTTAAACACACTAAAACACAAGTCCTTTTTTGATAGTAATAAACACTTAACCACATTTATGTTTTTCAGAGTTGGTAGTTAGCCAGAAAATTTAGCTGAAAATATGCAAATAGTTCTCTGTATTGAGTTTATGCAGCTTTAACTAATGGAATTTAATTAATTTAATTGCTAATGTTGCTCCAAAAGGAATGAAAATTCAAGAAGGAATTCTGTAGTGGCAATGTAATTTAGGCATTTAATCTGGGTTTATAAACTTGAAGTAGAAATACACTCTTTTAGCACTTTGTCTTGTGTGTGGTCTATAACACATTGAACATGCAAATCTTTCAGGAGCAGGAAATGTGTTTTATGCATCTTTGAAAAATGACATGTAATTTAATTACACTTTTAAAATACCTGAATTATAATTCACTTAATTTCATTTCACTAGGTGTCAAAGTGGTACAATCACTTTGTTAAAAAGAAAATGAAAGTCAATATCAATATCAAAGATAAGTTTTGCTTGCATTCAGTATCTACTGCATCAAATTTAGAAGATGCTTTAATAACGAGAAATTTAATACAGTGCAATAATATTCTAGTTGACTGAAACACTGAACAACATCTATACATATATTTTTATGCTTACGGTTATGCTATGCAATGAAGAAGAAAACTAGGACAGTTGGATAAACTTATAAGTCTCAGAACTGGACATGGACAGATAAAGGACTTTTTTGACTGGTTTTCTAGAGGACCACTCTGACAGCAAATATGCACTGAACTCCTTTCACAAGTTTTCTACTGACATGAAAACATAATCATGGTGTACACAGCTAGGTTTCTATTTTGGTTCTCAAACTTAAAAACCAATGCTTTCCACAAATTCAACAGGAAAAAAATAGTTCTTTTTCAGAGGACAATTCGGAGTCCAACGTAAATGAAATAAGATAAACTAAATGCCTTAAATTAGTGATGTAAACACTCCTTCAGTGTGCTTTATAAGGTATTTTGAAGGTAGAGGTCACCTGGTAACAAATGTGAAAATTATAGTCCTGTGGACTTCACAGGAAGTTATTTCTGATCTATTACTTCAGAAATATAAAGAATGAATGATGTAGTAAAGATTTACAAAGCCTGTCTTTCAGTGGGACTCAGGAAAAAAAGGAGAGTTTATGATCTTTGGAACAAGGGGCAGGCCACTCAGGAGGGCTACAAGGGTGTCATGAGGTTATGTAAGGAGAAAATAAGAAGGGCCAACACCCAACCAGAACACAATCTGGCTACTGCTGTAAAAGACAATAAAAACTATTTCTATAAATACATTAGCAACAAAAGCGGTCCCAAGGAGAATGTCCATCCTTGGTTGGATGCAGAGGGAAACAGTGATAAAGGATAAGGAAAAGGCTGCGGTACTCAATGCCTTCTTTGCCTCAGTCTCTAATAGTAAGACCAGTTGTTCTGAGGGTACCCATCCCCCTGGGCTAGAAGACAAGTGCAGGGAGCAGAACGAAGCCTCCACAATCCAAGGGAAAATGGTCATCAACCTGCTACACCACTTAGACACACACACGTCTGTGGGGCCAAAAGGGATCCACCTGAGGGCACTGAGGGAGCTGGCGGAGGAGCTCACCCAGCCACGTTCAATCATTATCATCAGTCCTGTATAAACAGGGAGGTCCCAGCTGAAGGGGGCTTAGCCAGTGTGACACGCATCTACAGGAAGGGCTGGAAGGAGGATCCAGGGAACTGCAGGCCTGACAGGCTGACCTTGGTGCTGGGGAAGGGTATGGAGCGGATCATCCTGGGTGCCACCACATGGCACGTACAGGACAACTGGGGGATCAAGCCCAGTCAGTATGGGTTTATGGAAGGCAGGTCCTGCTTGACTAACCTGATCTCCTTCTATGACAAGGTGAGCACTTTGTGGATGAGGGAAAGGCTGTGGGTGTTGTCTGCCCAGACTTGAGTAAAGCCTTTGACACCATTTCCCACAGAATTCTCCTGGAGAAACTGGCCGCTCCTGGCTTGGGTGGGCATACTCTTTACTGGGTAAAAAAACGGCTGGATGGCTGAGCCCAAAGAGTTGTGGCGAATGGAGTTACATCCAGCTGGTGGCCAGTCACAAGTGGTGCTCCCCAGGGCTCAGTACCGGGGCCAATTTTGTTTACTATCTCCATTGACGATCTGCATGAAGGGATCAAGTGCACCCTCACTGCTTTTGCAGATGACACCAAGCTGGGGGAGAATGTTGATCTGCTGGATGGTGGGAAGGCTCTGCAGAGGGACCTGGCTGGCCCCATGGGCCGAGGCCAATTGTGTGAGGTTCAACAAAGAGAAGTGCCGGGTCCTGCACTTGGGTCACAAAAACCCTGCACAACACTACAGGCTTGGGGAAGAGCAGCTGGAAAGTGCCTGGTGGAAAAGGGCCTGGGGGTGTTCATTGACAGCTGAACCAACATGAGCCAGCAGTGTGCCCAG
>JAVJGJ010000037.1:21418085-21463616 GCA_035590215.1 Microhierax caerulescens | reverse complement strand
ACAGAGCTGGTGGTGGCTCTAGAGCACAAGTCTTATGAGGAGCAGGTGAGGAGACTGGGGTCAGAGAAATGGAGGCTCAGGGGAGGCCTTATTGCTCTTTACAGCTACAGGAAAGGAGGTTGTAGAGGTGGGTTTCAATCTCTTTTCCTAGGTAACTAGTGATAGGACCAAAGGAAATATGCTCCAGTTGTACCAGGGGAGGTTGGATATTAGGTTAGATTGGATATTAGGAAAAATTTCTTCGCTGAAATGGCTTTCAAGCATTGCAACAGGCTGTCCAGGGAAGGGATTGAATCACTATCCCTGGGGGTATCTAAAAGATGTGTAGATGTGGGACTCTGGGAAATGGTTTAGTGGTGGACTTGCCAGTCCTGGGCTAATGGTTGGAGTTGATGATCTTAAAGGTCTTTTCTAACCTGAACAATTTCATGATTCTATGTCTGCTTACTTACAGATTCCATGAAGAAGATACCTAGTGAAACTGTAAGGTCTGCATACTTTCAGCCACCACAGTTCAAAAAAGGACTTAGCACATGTACGCAAAGTACAAATATTTTTCAATAACCTTATGGAGAATAGATATCAAGGCCCTGAGAGTAGCAATAGACCTTGACCAGCCTCACCGGGGACACTTATCCCTGCCCATGGTCCCAGGGCACCCACTTCATCTCATCCCAGGGTTTTCAGTCCCCTGCTGCAGCAACACTAAGTGTCAGCCTGCAGCCAGTCTCTAGATGCCTGCTAGACTTACGCCTTGGACCTATGCTGTAGGGAGCTTAGCTCCTGCAAAGACTCAGCACTGTGCTGGTACCCTGTCTCCAGCCTGGCCCTGGGCCCATTTCATTTTTCTTCCTGGATGTACCCTGGCCCTGGTCCATTGCCATGTTGCATGGCTACTGATGGACCCTGTTACCAGCCCCCAGCTCTGTCCCCATATTCAGCCTCTGTGGGACTGTGCCCCATTCAAAAGTCACAGCCTGTGTGGACTGACCCTCAGTTTCTTGTTCCTTCTCTTTCAGCCCTTGCTGCTCTCTGACAATCAAATCACATTTAATTAGATGTACTCCAAGCCAACTCCAAAGTCAGTCCACATTTACAGGGAAATAAATCCTTCAGGAATACACATTCACTTTTCTCATTAGAAATTAACATGATTACTTTTGATCATTTTCTATAGGTTACTTAGTATAGAAGCAGAAAATAATTCAGAATGGAGTCACCTCAGGAGGGCTGTAGTCCAACCTCCTGCTCAAAGCAGGATCAACTAGAGGACAAGACCTTGGAGTGAAGATTCCACAACCACTCTAGGTAATCTTTTTGTTTCGGTTAGGATGTCTGTCTTGCCATTATCCTCACTGGACACCCTTCTCACTAGGCTCCTTACAGGTATTGGAAGCACACTTGACACCTCCCTGCCCCCAGTCATCTCCAGGCTGAAGAAGTCCATCTCCCCTAGCCTCTCCTCAGAGGGCAAATGCTCTGTGATGGCCCTTCCCTGAACTTGCTGCAATTTATCAGCATTTTTCTTGTACTGAGGTTCAATATTGTGTGCCATATTCCAAATTTAACAGCTGAGGAAAGGGAAATAATTTCTTCCCTCAATTTACTGACTGCTGTTGCTGCAGCCTAGTATGCTATTAGGTACCATTGCTTCCAGGGTGCACTGTTGACTCATGTAGCAAGTAGTTCAGTCTTTTACCTTTATTCCTCTACAAGAACAGAATAATCTATTCCAGTAAAGAGTGGTGTTTTCTCAAAATAACCCACTAACAGAAAAGATGATTTTAGGCCCAAAGGAATGACATCAACTGAACATGAGTTCCTGATACATTCATTTTCCTGTAAAAGACAGCATAGCAATGAGAGTTTAAAGAAAGAAAAACATTCAGAGGAGTCTGACTGGAGTCATAGAAGCTACTGCCCTGTTTTTCCCTGAAGATGACCTTCTCTGTGATACAAAAATGAACACTAAATGTATCTTAGGATATTTAATGGGAAGACAAGAAGGGTCTGTAGCTCAGGCTTTTAAATAATGCCTTCCATTTGCTTTAAAACTCTTATGGTACTGCCCTTTAACAAACCTATTGTGTGAACACCTGGATGTAGCAGCAAAGAATATCAAACAGACTGAATTGTTGCTGAAAATAAAAACCAAGTGACTTTGAGTAGATGTCCAGTCTGTTGCATCTAATTAATAACTTTAGATTGCTCTGAAATATAACTGTCCTGTGTCAATTTTCCTTGGTTCGGGAAAAAAGAGGGAATGAAACCTATTCCTTCTGTATTATTTAATTTAGGAGTAAAATCAATTGATAACCATCCTTAGAATTCTGTGTAATTTCTGTGGGAAGTGTAAAGTGATGTTGATGTTCTCCTATGCTACACTTACACAGATTAAAACCAGAAGATGATACACATGTTAATCTTTAATTCTTATTCTTAATATGATGCAAATGCAGTTGGCAACATTCATTAAAAAAAAAAAAAAGTGAACTAGAAAATCACTTTGATTTTGCACTTCTTAAATAGTACAGGGGAAAATTAATCACCAACTTACTGAATTTATCTCTTTCCTTGCAAAAGATATATGAACAAAATCAATTTATATAGTTTTAAATTAATTTAGTTACATTCCAAGGTAAAAAAAAGAGACAATGGATCAGATGAACTGTAGTGGTCTTGATTTTGATCAGCAATGGAGACACATATACTCTAGGCCAGATCTGTAGGCTATATTATTAAATCTAAAGCAAACCCAAGAAATTCTGCAAATAAGTTTCCCAGCTTCAGACTTTCAAACCAGTGGATGAATTCAGAAATATGCTAAAGTCTAGTCTTGCTTTCATCGCAAACAAGCTAAAATCACAAGAAAAATCCACGAGCAAATAACATGTGAAAAGTTTAGATAAATTGGTTGCAGGTAGCAGTATGGAAGGGTCTTTGACTCATCCTAGTGCTCTTATGAGGAAAAGGTGAGTAAAATTGAAATATCGCTGTGGCCTTTCAGCAGTCCCACCAGTGGAAAGCCCCAGATGCCCTACAGAGTCAATATGATGTTCAACTGCTTTAAGACCACAGATGTGACCTGAAGGCAGGAACAGCAATAATGCTACAAGTGCTTACATTTTCCACCACAACACCTGCACTTATATGACAACAGGGGCCTTTAAACTGTTGAAAAGTTTGGTGGGACAGGGTGAAAAATGCAAATATTGTAGTTTCTGTAGTAGTAAGTCATATATTCTCTCAAAGAAGACAAAAACCCCAACTGTGTATAGTTAGCTATGTATGGCTTATCTATACACCTACATGTACTAGTCACTTATGCTTACTTTGTAGCCCATAGTGAGAAAAGATATGGGATGGCACTCTGGAATTGTTTATATCTCTGTCTTCTATTATACAGAAAGTCTGCAATGGCAATACAGGGTATCAACACCAGCACTGTAATGTGTATTGGAACTCTTGTGAGGTGAATCCCAACCATCTAATCCCTCACATGTGATAGGATTTATAAAATGATGTAGCAGTCTTGAAATATGTTACCTACGAGACAGTGTACTTGGTTTAAAGGAGTGAGCTAAGGAAAGAATGCAATAGAAATTAAAATTAAAATTTAAGAAATCTCCCAAGAAAGGAAACCAGTCCCAGAAAATAGGGCATTATCCTTTTTCTTTCATTTGCTTCTATGCCACAGGTGGTACTGGAGGTGAAGACTGATGCACGTCACGATCATCATAAACTCAACACATGCTGTCTATCAAATAAATGAACTTGAATGGAGTTCTAAACTATAGAGACAGAAGAAAAGAATTCCATCCCTTAGAAAGGAGGAGTGAAAGTATAATCTGAAATACCTCATATGGGAAAGCCAACCTTAGAACAGAAGGGGTTATTGGGCAGAGGTTGGAAAAAGGAGACCTAAATCTCAGGAGAAATTGAAGCAGCCCAGGAAAAAAATGTGCGCTGTATGTTAAGACTGCAACTTCTTAAACTAATTTTCTTTTTTTGTAGTTATTTCCAATCTGTAATACATATATAATCTTTGGGATTTTTTTTTTCTTTTTTAATTTATCATCTGAAGTCTGTATAATGATCAAACTGGATTCAAGTGAATATAACAGGCACATCATATAATACTTTCATGAAAGACCCAAATCCAAACATGACAGATTAGCTTCTTGGAGTATTTGCAAACTGAAACAATCTTGGGAATCCAAGATATTGTGATATATTTTCCTCTAAGCAGCAAGAGTCAGTTTTCTGTATTTAGTAAATCTGGTACCAGGCATTATGCAAATAGAAACACAGACAAGTAGTGATATAATTCACAACTGTGAGACTGTTACAATCTATTGTCATTCTGCATTACACACATTGCAACAAGTTGCAATGAAAAAATGTTTTAAATTAAGGTAAGTGGGCTGTTGTCAAAGGAGCAATGTTTTTTCTTACCATTACTTGTAGGTATCTCATTCATGTTTTGGCTTGCTGTGAGCATTTGTGAGCCATGCAGCAGGCTGGACCAGAGAACATGATGAGGGAGTAATACAGGTGCAACAAGACTCTATGCTTTCATCCATACCACAGTGAGCAAACAGGGAAGGAGAAAAGAACATGAGGCTGGGGACCAGACTAAGTCAGAAGTGCCGCAAAAACAATAATGGCATTTAATACTGCAATTCAAGTAATAGTCTCTCCACTAGTTTTTCAATTTTTTTGTCTGCTCTGTAGTTCCGGTCTAATCCATCCAAGCTGATAGTTACTCCTCTGAAAACTTCACTAATGCCATGCTTATTTGTCTTGGTTCATTGGTCAAAACTGAGATGCTACCAACACCAGTGTGAAAAAATCCTGTGCTATGAGTCTTTGTACCATTTGGCAGTTATAACCAAATCTGTTTTATCAATGCTGAGCTTCTATCTCCTTTTCTATTTTCATCTTCAAAGAATTTATTCGTTTGATTTCTTCAATTAACTCCTTGTTTTTGAGCAACTTTTCCTGGGTTTATTAAATATTATTTGATGCTCTACTTTAAAAGGTATTCTTTGAATAGTAAATATATAAATGTATTTAATTGATAAAGAAGACTTTAGAAAAAGTGTCTTTCAAGTGACTGCAGAATCTTGGAAAAGGTTGAGGTATAAAAAGTCTGTATTTCATTATACCTCAACAATATGTGAAGTTGGAATGTATTTTAGATGTGACAATAGCAGAATTGCAGATGGAAGTTGAAAATTTTTCCCTGTGAAGACGCCTCATGTCCTGAATCAGACATTCTTATTGCTTGCAATAAGAGCTCTTGTGACAAGTACAGAGTTGAGCAATGTTATGCTGTAATTAAAGGTGACATAACATGTTGTTATTTTACAATACTACTTGTCTATAAACAGCTTATTTTTATCATCTCTCTATTTACTAATAACTAGTAAACTAGAGAGACAAGGTGCTGAGACGAATAAGCGTACAGTGCAGGCTTTCAGCTCTACATCATCAATTTAAATCTGGACACAAACACTTAAGTTGAGAAGCCATACTTTAGTAGCATTTTCTTACCCTGTGGTTGCAAATCATATCTCTGATGATGCATATCTTAATCACAAAGCTCTACAACTGCCACTAAGTGCAGCAGTGTTGATTACCTCTTTAGAGAGACTGGTAATTGAATGCTACAAGTAGCAATGATATCTGGTCCTAAAAGAACTAGGAACACTTATTCCTTAGAGGCACACTAACAGCAGTAACTGAAAAGCAACCTAAGTGCTAAATTCAATTTTAAAAAATCAAATCTTTGTGATCCTTATGCTTTAATTTCTTCATTAATCATACAATAAATATGTAAGAAAGTCTCCTAGACATCTATTTTTTATATGGAATCAGTAGGATTGCTTTCCGATTAAGGTCTGTTCATTTTCTCTGTACTCACTTCAAATACTGTTTTATAGCAGGAAAACTACAGAATGTGAGACAAAAACCAAAAGCAAAGAAGGTATAAGAGTTCTGCACTAAATCCTGAGATGATATTTTTAATGAGCTTTTTAATGACCTCATTGTCATTATTTTCAAAACATCCTTTAAAAAAATCCTAAATGCAATGAACTGTTTTTAAAGTATGTAAATTTCTAGGCTTTTCGATCAAAAATTTATCAAGAATTCATTATTATTTTTCCTCAGGATAAACCTCTTTGTTTAAACAAAATATAAGTTAGTTTTGGAGTTTTAAAGTCTTTCTAATGTAAAGCTGCATTTTAAAAAAACAGTTTTAAAATTGTGTCAATATTTTGGGACCACTTTTCAAATTTCATCTACGGTGTGGATCTTAGATAAGCAGCTTAGGTAATTAATTTTTAGCTGTAACATGAAACTTATGGTCCATGGGATTTTAATGGCCTGCTGCCAGCCATCTAATAAAGGAATGGGATTTTTTTTCTTTATGTTGTTCATCAAGAGAAAAGCAGAATTACCAAAGGAAAACAGCTGCTTCAGCCAGAAGACTAATATTTGCTTGTAGATACAATTGCTTTCAATTATTTTAACTTTTTTTTTTTTTTTGTCCCTCTAAATTGTCAGGCATTTGACAAACCAGCTATCTCATGGCCTTGTTATCCACGCATTCCCAAAGCTGTCTAAATTTACATTGAAGTTTGCTTGTATGACCTCATTGGCTAATGAGCAATTGTCTGCTAAGGATTGATCAAAAAAAGCTAATAATTTCTAAATTAAACTTCTAACAAATTTTATTTCTTTTCAAAAGGCAGAGGATTCCAGTGCCGAGTAAGCAGCTACTCTTCTATTCCTGTTAAAATAAAATTGTCATTATAATCACAGCTAAATATTTATAACAGTATTGTTCTGGATGTCAGTGATTGACATAGCTGGATGCTTTATTTACAAACCTAAAAAAAAGTTCAGCTCTTCCCAAGAATTTTGCATCACATAATTTGTATTAAGCTTGCTACTGAATGCTCAACAGTATGGATAAGTGTTCAATTATGAACTATAAATTTAACTCACTTGTGAAAAACTGGTAAAATTTGAAAATCTCTTCAGGTGACAAAATGAGTCTGTTCTTAGGTTACAGCTCTGTATTATTGAGATGCATGTTCTCATAATGAATAAACTTTTCCAGCTGTGAAGTTTCCTATTGACTTTTGAAGAGTTTTTAAGATTGCATGCTGAGCATACCAAACCTGTTCTTGCAGGTCTGTGGTTTTTTATATTAGTGATCAAGAAATTCTATGAAAGCTGACAAAATCAAAGCCAAAATTCTATCAAATACCAAATGTGGGTTGAAGGATTCAACCATGTATTTCTAGAGGTTTAAGTATTACCAATTAATAGCTCCATTTTTATGAACTTTATGGATATTTCAAATTCTGCTATTACATATTACTACTTCAAAATTTCCTTGAGCTATAATTTAGGAAAAGCATGAGGGAAGCAACTGCTTATAAACATGGAGCTGCATTCATTCGTTACTTTAATAAGCAGTATATTAGTTCAAACAGAATAGTTTTTCAACTATATTGGATTACAGTTACTGCTACTTGTCTAGACATGGGATCAAAATGTGAATCTTAAATTCGATTGCCCTCAGATTTGCTTTTGTCAGGGCATTGTACTTATCTTAATAATATGACAGTCCAGTAGATGAAGAATATAAGTCACAAAGAAAAACTCAGAATCTCTTGGGAAGTTTCTTTCAAGACTTGCAGTGTATATTCAATTTTTTTTTCATGAAAAATGACAGTGAAAATACAAGAAAAAACTAAAGTAAGGCTGACATTTAATTAAGATCTCAAATTAATCACTGTCTTAGTTAAGCTTCAATATGAAGCGTGTATCAAAATGATAAATTACGGTAGCATAGGTTGACAAATATGGCTTATTTAACAACATTATTCTGAAAGAAATAAATTAAACAGAACATTGAAATAGTAAGTGAATTTTTTCCAGACTAAGAAAAGATATTTTTTCTTCCAATAATTAAATATTTCTTAAGGCAGAAGGAATGATTGGGGTTTAACTTTCAAACAATGACTTTTTTTTGCAGATGTTGAAACAAATGAATATATTTCCATTCATTTTGCCTGGAACAAAATTATACATGTTTCTGTGGCTCTCTAATAAATTTATTTATTTATTTATTAAGATTTATCAAAGAAAATTTAGCATCCAACAGAAGTCCAGCTGGCAATTGCAGTAGAACAAAACACTAGGTCTATAATCAAGCACATGTACATGAGCTTTTTTTGCTATAAAAGATATGTTATTTTACAAATGAAAGAACAAGGAAGAGAAGTCTTTAGGTGAATTTAACACATATTCTCTTGAAAATAGGTTGGCAAATCCTTGGCAGCAGGAACAGTCTTTAACTGTACTTTTGCATACTGTTAATAAAGTGACACAGCCATCTATACTGAACCTTTGAGATGTAACTACTGGTTAAATATTCTCTCCTGCATGGCACAGTCCCCTGCCTTCAAGCCAAGACCTTTAATATTGGACAATGTGCTTTTTGCCTTGAGCCCAGACCCATAATTTCACAAAGCAATTGATATCTGTTCAGCTTCACAACTACTACTTCATTCTTCTTGGACATGGAAGTGGCAAAAATGTGGCAAAGGGAAACCTTAAGCAGATCAAAGGTTGGTATGGGATGGATTCTGAGGGCAAGAGTGAGGGGAATGTGATCCCAGATGGTGTTGGCAGCCCTATCAATCCTTCTGCTTAGGAGAAAAGCTCTGGCAATGAGGAAGCACATCCAGCAGACCAATGCCTAGCTGCACAGTTGTCTTCAAGGGTTTGGCCTCCTTAATCATGGTACCTCATCTGAAGATGATGTAGGACTGCTGAGAGGAAATGAAACCACATGACCAAGCAAAGAAGAAAATAAGCACAGGCAGACTTGCTTACCTCAAAAGCAGAGCCTTTAAAAATAGTCTTGTTGGGGGCAGGGACCTAACTACAGAGTAGAAGAGAATTGAGCTGGGAACAAAGTAGTAAAATTGGGATGCTAGACTTTAAGACATCACATTTGGAGTTATTTGGGGAATTGTTACATAGAATCCCTGGGGAAGCAATTACGAGAAGGAAGGGCAGCCAGAGAGATGGATGATTTTTTTTAAAAGACAACCAACTATTTTAAGGGGAAATGAACTTTGGCAGATGACTCGTGAGGCTAAGAAGGGAGCTTAAACTAAAATGCAAAGCTGTACAGACAACAAAGAGATTGGAAAAAAGAATAGACAACAAGAAATAAGTAGAAAAATGTTGTTTCGGTACTTAGGGACAAAATGCAGAAGGCCGAAGTTCAAGGGGCTAGCAAGGGGTGTTATGGGTTATAAAAAGGGATTCTACAGGTATGCTAGTAGCACAAAGAATGCAGATACACTGGTGAGTGGAGAATACAACCATGGATAACACGGAAAAGGCCAGAGAACATGATGCCTTTTACGCATGGGTCTTCACAAGAAACTTCTTCATGTATCAGTACGGTTGGGAGGGAGAGAGTCAGTCTGTTCTGGGTGTGGAGTTGAGGGATTATGGAAAGAAGTTTAATATAGTCACATTCATAGATTCACCCAAGGGTACTGAACGAGCTGTCCCACCATGACTGAAAAACTGCTGTCTGTAATCGGTTAAAAATTACATCAATCAGTGGTAGTCCCTTGACTAGGCAGACTAGTGATGTACCTGTCCTAATGAAAGCAAGAGGCCACCACGGGCACTGTAAACTAGTAACTCTTCTCTCAATTCCTGGAATAGTGTGAAATAGTAATCCATTTTCTAACACCTGAAGGATGAAAGTAACTGGGAATAGTCAGCACAGAGTTACCACAGGCAAATTATTCTGGATGAGCTCAAACGACATTTAAATATGTTGAAGGGATGTAATAAATGGCCACTGCCTCCAGCAGCTCAGGGGCCTGGAGGTTTCTCTTGCCCAGCCATAGAAGGCCAGCCAGGGGCACCTTGAGACCTGGGAGTGTCTGTCTTGGGCTGATGGACCTTGTTGCTACTTTCCCATTTGCAGATTCCACCAACTGCACAGCTGAGAGAGTTGCACAGTTGCACTTATGCCGGAGAAACATAGGGACACACAGAAGACACTGACAGGACCGGCTACAGACTGCCCCAGGCAAGGTGCTGCCTTTAACAGCATGTACCTACAGGAATGTACTCGCATAAAACACAAGCACTAGCAGTCATTTGGCAGATGCAGGAGGTCACTGATGCAGGCACGCACCCAGGACTCCTGGGGTCACAGGCGCACACGCATTCACAATCCCCCAGGTACCAGTGTGACACCAGTAGCTGGCACTTATCCCTTGAAGCCCTCTCACACAGGTAGAGAGTGAGATCGTATTGAGAGTTAAAAAAGGATTTAATAAGATGGGACAGATTGTGGTGATGAGGTTGCAGGGCTCAGACAAGTGTACTGACCAGACCTGTTTTTCACACAGACATCACAACACCCACAAAATGATGAAAAAGTAGAACAGCACAAAATAGTTTGTGATTTGGGACAAAATACTGGATGTTAAGACTTTAAAGAGAACGAAGTGTGTGATTCTATTGCAGTACTTAAGAACCTAGCATAAGAACTAACAGATGCTGACTAAGGGCTCTGTAATTTAGCAGATAAAAGCAGAACCAAAGCCAGTGACTGAAGTTTTGAAATCAGAATAAGAAGTCTTATGTATCAGTGAGGCAGAGTGGTCAGTGGAATCAAAGCAAGTGATATTTTTCTTAAATCTTGATGTCTTCAAGAGCTGAATTTGTTTCCAGAAGTTATTCTTTAGTGATTGAAGTATAAGAAAACAGTGTGAAATGCAGTAAAATTTAACCAGATTTAAGTCCACAGGTCTGTTTTTCTTTACTCTCTCTGGATCTATACAGGAATGGTGGGAGTATTACAACGTATAGGTAAAGTATTTAAAATTAATAAGCACCAAGGCAACCTGCTATTGATTTCATAACGAGTGATTCCCTTCTATGCTACAGCATTACAAGTACTTCTGGCATTAGGATTAGCACGGTATTCCTGAGGCAATCATCTATTGTGACACACAGGCTACATGAGGTCAACTGGAAGAAAACAAGTATTTTCCCAGACAATACTTATTTTATTTAGTGCCAATGTCTGACAGAGTGTATTTTCAAAATACTACTTGCAATTTTAAAATACATTGGCTAGGAAGATTTCATGTGACTATACATCTCTGTATGACGCGTGGCAAAGAATATAGATTTATAGTTTTACCAGATAAAATATCTAAGTTTTTTTTTTTTAAATTCTAATAGAGTGAACATTTTGTTTTGCTTTTTCTTGTCTAGATTGATGCTGAACTACTACTAATATGATCAAAAGCAGTATAATGTTCTGCTATTGTTAATCACAACATAAAATTTGTGCAGCTTTACTTCTCTTAGTGCAGTTACACTGCAAACACATCAATAAAAAATCACTTTGCAACATGACCTAGCACCACATTTTAGAGCATATTTATTTATTCTTTCTTTAAACTTTGCTTGTGATTTGATAACTCCCCTTCATTTAGTACATCAATTTTAAAATATTGACAATCATAATTTTCCCTATGACTTCCCTATACCAAGGGATTTCAGAACTACCTACCACGTTAATGACTATCTTGAGAAATGGTACAATAAAGTCAAAGACTGATATGCATCTTCCATGTTTTCTATTTTGCTGAATATAAAGCCATTTTATTTCTGCATGACATGCTGTGGACAGTAGATACAAGTCTATGAACAGGCATTGTTAGGATGTTTTCTGTCCACAGTTAGTATTCCAAGACCAGAAGGATATGACAGATAGTTTTATGTGACTCCTTAGGCAGTATGGCAGAAACTCATATGTTCAGACAAAAGAAACTCTAGCACCTTTTTTTTTTTTTTAAACTTGTTATCTAACAGGTTGAATTACAGTAAAAATTCAGAATGTAGATTGTCATCTTATATTTAGTCTGTTTTAGATTTAATATACTTCATTTTCAAAATAAGAGTTTACATGATTAATATATCTGTTTAGGTAATTTAGGCATTCTTGATTTTCATTTTTCTTTTCCTTTCTTTGTGAACTTTCTTTCAGAAACGCTAGGCAAATTCTGTTTAGTTCCATTTTTATTAAGGGCTTGCTGAAGCAATCTTATGACAGAAAGTAGCCATACCCAAAATAGCTATGGCAAAATCTGAACAACCAAAAGCCTATAGTATCTGTCAGGTAGTAAGCCTGGTGATAACTTTACAGCTTAAAGTCTGTGGCTTTTACAACTCCAGCCTAGCAAACACTTTTTGTGCAGATGATTTATAGACACTTCTCCAACAGTAATTCATTAGTAATCCTTTAAATTTTTACATGAAGTTAGTAGTGATATTATTAGCTTAATACAACTAGTACTTCATGAGCCTTACCTAAATCCAAGATTTAGATTGTGTAGTAACATTTCTGAATTTTGATATGCAGAAGAGCTAAAAATATATTATCCTATTTGTTCACATTCTCTAGCTTTATACCAACAGCCAAAATTATTTTTAGCATCCACATCCTGGCACATTTAAGTCCTAGTAGTACTTTTGATCTACATGCTTCAATAATCCTGTACATTAGCTACCAATTTTTCTTAATATTCCTGAAAGAAATGTGTAATAGATCCCTAGAAGTTACTAGATGGAAATCCTATTATGTTAATAAATACCATCTGCTCCCTTCTTTCCTTCTCCCACCTCCTGTTACCCATAAATTTAAGTCTTGAAATTTTTAAAATTGCTTTCAAACCCCTCTCAAAATCATTTCAGCAGAATTGCTGAATTCCTATTGCACCACCCCAGGTCAAACATGAAGACCATTCCATTATTTATGCAGTGTACAGTAATTCAGTTTTATGATTCATCTTTTAAAAGATGTGTAGCAGTACAAAACAGATAAAATTATATTTCATAACATGATTATAAATAATTGTGCTTCATCTCCAGGACATTCATAGTTTTATGTATAAAAAAACCTTACATACTAAGTTCCTTTTTTCTTACCCATGTTCAATAGAATAGCACAAAAATGCCTATCATATTTATCTCAAATGAAGATTGCCATAAACTCCAGCAGTAAATTTGTTAATGAAGTCAATGATTATTTTAACAATGTCTGCTACCTGTTTAATAGCTGTTAAATAGCCCAGCAAGAACCAAAGGAAGCACTGTTCAAAGCAGGACAGGGGTCACTGAAGCCCCTCGCTGTATGGGCCAAGCTGCTTTGTTGCTTTCTTTCTCAGCAGCTGTATTTCCCCTCCTGTGATCTCAATGAATAAAGCTGCTTATGTATCTTAGGACAACAGGAAATGGAAAAGCGCATCAAATTCTTCTATTCTGAACCCAAAATAATCTTATTGGAAATAAGATAAAAAGGACACAGCTACACTATGACTTGGCCTAAATTATCAAATAGGGGATTAAGTATAACACTTATCCTCCATATGGTAATAGCCATACATGTTACACAGACCCTGAAAGATACTAAAAAAAAAAAAAAAAATGCCAGAAACCTCTCCAGACAAACAAAACAAACCAAAAAACCCTGCCAGGCATAGAATCATCAGACTTGTAACTCCCCCATTTCTTACTCCAGTCAGCAAAGCTATGTTGCTAGACAGAGACAAAATGATTAATTGCAGCTGGTAATTATTATAGCTCAAGTTTTTATCTTAAAATCCCTCACAAGTTTTCAATGCATGTCATCATTTTCTGTTGTCACTGTAAGCGAAGTCCTTTTCTTTTGAGTAATCTGTTTCAGTTTTCTATCACAAAATCTTTTTTCTCCGCGGGTATTGTGCTATATAGACAGGTGTATTCTCAGATGTGTTCTTTCCTAAATAATAGGCAAACTGAACTTAAAGAAGTATGTGCACAACAGTGCCAAACCTAACCTAACCATGCCACTTGACACTGAGGAAAGAAAGGTGAGAAGCAAAGGAGAGAAGGAGAGACAAAGAGAAGGATGAAGGGACAGAGGGTACAGACTAAGGCTTATGGTATTGATGGTAGGAGGCCAGAGTGCGTGTTTCTGTGGCCTATTGTGTACTTAGTTTGACTGGATGCAATTGCAGATGCTTGCATGTGGCCCAGAATAGTAGTTCTACTGATGATATAAATTTACGTCTTTTTTTTTCCTCAAGAGATCAGAAAATTAATATGTTCCTCTATGCTGTGATCAAGAAAGTCCACGGTGGAGTCATATTTCCCACAGATAATATCAGGTACTCTGGAGTTTCTTGTCAGCTTTCAGCTCAACTGCAAATATCTCAAGGCAGATAGGAGGTCTGGGAAAGAGCTGTTGGTGGGCTTTGTTGATTTGGATTGGGGTTTTTTGTTTGGGTTTTTTTGGGTGTTGGTTGGTTGTTGGTTGGGGGTTTTTTTAGACAGTGAATAGTAATGTATCCCATATAACCATCTATGACATCTATTTCCAAATATTTCAAAGGAAAGTCTGTTAAATGATCACTGATTATGAAAGGTATGTTCCTCCTTTTTCAAATCACACCTGGATCTAATCTCTTCAGATATTTGTCTCTACTGCTTATCCTGCCTTTCATGCTACCTCTGTCTATCATTCTGCTTTATTTGAATGATAGGGTGCTAATCATTTCTATCTTAGGTCTCAAATTACAGATCCATAATGAAGCACTTAAGTATGTGGTCTGATATTTAGGGGTACTCAGCATGCAGATGTTTCATCAGGAAGGTAAAAAAAGAGGTACTGGGCAATCAATTTTTTAAAAAATTGGTTACTAGGTAGAACCAGACCTGAAAATGTTGATTGCAGGGTTATACACATTCACAAAGAGTACAAGAAAAGAAACGGAGATTGCCCTGATGTGATTACCATTTAAATACATCTATTCTCTCACGTCAAGGAATGATGCATGAAATGAATGTAACAAAATGAGTTTTCATTTCTTTGCTGGCTGGGTATAAAGACAGGGAAATTCATAGGAAGTCAGAAAAACAGGAATTGAAAGAAAAATTCTCTTACTGAATATAGGTGCTTTGATGCAACTCTTCAAAAAGCAGGTCTGGCCATGGTAAGAGAGACTGCATTTAACTAAAACTCTGGGCTCTAGCCTAACTTCTTTCAATATTCCTGATTTCACAAAATAAAGCCTCAGATTCAAAAAAGATGAGTATAAAATTCAAGGTAACAAGTTTATGTTTTTTTCTAAAATGCTGATTTCTGTGGTTGAAAGTAAAATATCCCCACACTTTGTCAGTGATTTAGAAGCCTGAGTTTTATTACTTACCATGGTATTTTAGCCTGGAAAGGAACTATGTGAGGTGTCAGTCATATATGCAAATTGAACTCTGTTAGTGATCTTCTATTTCAAGTTTAATCATTCTCTATGATAACTGAAATGTATAGTACACTACCTGTTAGTATTAGTAGTGCAAAACCTTTTGGCAAACAATGTATAAGGACAGCAAATGATACCATATATAGTGAATTTGAATTTCCCAATTTATAGCACCACATCAGTGATGAAAAATGCTGCATATTTTCCTAACATGCATGAGACGTATATACTATATTGTAAATAGTTAAAATTCCATAAGAATTGCATAGTATATTTCTATATGACATTTTTGCAATAATGCTGCTGCTGAACAAAGTTACTGAAAACTTGAAAAATTATGAGACTACAGAGTACCTATAATCTAGCCAAAAAAATCCTGTTACACTTAGGTTGAATTAACAGATACAAAGTAGCTTATAATCCAGCCAAAACCAGTTACACGTAGCTTGAATTTCTGTTTTGTAAATTATCTCTTGCTTATGTGTAAACCAGAAAAAAAAAAAGTGTAATTGCTTCATCTATTTTCTATAATAACTCAAAGGACAAGAATGGCTTGAAAATCCTTTTACGTTTTTCATTTCATAACTTGACGTAAGTGCACGTAGGAGGGAACATCTATACGAGGTTGCATTCTAACACATCATATCTGAAGGTAAACTGTGTCAATGGCTGAAGATATTTTACTACAGAGTGATTGTGGGCTGTGTTTCTATGGCAGCCCTTCATTGCATTTCTAGTTTACAGATATTTTCCTAGTTGTCAAAGTGTTACTCAGCTAGTTACTTTCTCAAAGATTAGTTCCTTTGCAGATGGTACTGAGCAGGGTACAATGGCCTCAGAGCTTCTCCATGCAGTTTACTATAGCTCCTGGCTTGCTGACAGAGACACTTAACAGCAGGAAAACGATCAAGTGTCTTTACATCAATTTAAATAAGGAAAAGAAGAAAAAAAAAAAAAAAAAAAAAAGAAAGGGAGGTCTGTGTAGAAAAAGCAACAGTTTCTGTTTATATCCTATAAACACTTGTTCATGGTCCCAGTGCCAATAATTTGACTTAAAAAAATGATAGATGATATATTCCAACTCTTCAAACATAATTAAAGTGAACTTGATCATAAACAAGGTCCTTCCTAGAACATACACACAGTACTAGGAACTTCTGGACTTCAGTTATAGATGTGCCACCTCCTTTACTTCAGTGTGTGTGAAAAATGTAGACAATTGTGAACATTGCAATAGGGAAGTAGCTTTATGTCAGTTCAGAGAACTGAGTCAGCATTTCTCCTATGCAAAAGTATGAGAAGGAATCTATCCATAACACTTGCAAATATTAATTCCACTATCTAGTGAAATTCAAGAGTAAGCAGTAATTTCCTGCCATTACTTTGAATAAGCATATGTTAGAAGGACGAGAAAGATTATGATTATGTTTTTTTTCAAATTTAAAGAATTTGGCATTATTAAAGGAAAGGTCATATAACATTTGTGTCTGGGTGGGACTATAGATGGTTGAGTTTTAAATATTTTGATTTCAGATGTAAGCCGATACACCTGAATGACTCCATGAAAATCAAACATTGTAACTAGGATAAAGGTGTAAATGTGTATTTGTATACATTTTAGTGGAACATTTAGTTTTATTATGTATAGAGATCAAAGAAAAAAATCTAAAATCCAGAATATTTTAAGAATGTCTTACCTTCATAATAAACTTTAAACCCATGAGCACTAACTGCAAAGTCACTTGTCAAGCGCAGTGAAAATACAGATTTTGTACTTGTCACAGGTGGAGGAAGATGAAATCCTGTTAACCTGAGAAACAAAAAAAGCACAACCCATGGTTAATTGTCTGAAAAATAAAACTGTGTGACATATTTCTGTTCCAAACAATATTTCATCATGGAAAGCGCAACTGACTTAAAAGTGTATAGTTTATATTACTTGAAAAAAATATTTTCGTATGATAGTTTAAAGAATCAATATAAAATTTTAGCAGCCTTCATGGACACCGAACCAGGAAAGGTGTATCAGTTTGAGAAAACTGTACTTAGTAGACATGATAGTACGATATAGAAAATGGACTTTAAAAATGGTCCAGATTATCAATTGATAAAATAAACCCCCCACAAATCATCAGTCAATTTACACTATTTAGGGTTATGTTCAAGCATCTATTGTATTATTTTGCCCTGGCAAAACTGCACATGTTTTACACAGGCTTGTTAAAGTTTGCAGTGGATGAATTGCCTGCAGTCATATGATGAAAGGAAGGGGAGCATGATTCACTTTCATGAGGGAATCTAAGATTATTTAACCTATGTACTTCAGCCTCAGAGAAGATATTTCTGCTTTCACCTCTAACAGAAATCCAGAGAGCATCACATCCATAAAGCAAGCTCTCTTACAAGGAATTACAGGGTTACTAGGATTTTAGGTTTCTTTGGTTGGTCAGTTTTATTAAAACCACTATGTTTGAACCACAGATGAAAGGTCAGTTTTTGTGTACCCATAGCACTGCTACGTTCTACTAATACTCAGCTCTGCACAATCTTTTAATTTGATGTACATATGATAACACTTGCTTTCTCTGCTCTAGGAAAATAACCTCTTCAGGGTTCATACCAGACCAACAAACCCCAAAGTACTTACCTGTCAAAAACATCTAAAGAGCAAATCAAATAATTTAGCTGTGTATACTCACCAGTGACACCTAGATATGCCTTTGGAGCCCAGTTAGCCATGTGTGGCAAATTCTGTAGCAGATTAGGATGATTTATTTTATTAATGATTAATATTAAATTGTTTTCATGTGTTTGCAGCCAGGCTCTATTTTTACTTCTTACTTTGAATTTAGAACTATAGAAAAAATTAGATTGGAAGGGACAGCTATGAATTAAATGAGATTCACAGAGACATTTGATTTTGCAATACATCATTATAGGATTCCAGAACACCTAATTCATAAGTTGGTCTTGTGGACATTTAGAAAAAAAGATGTAAACTCTGATATTTTTTTACTGGAATAAAAAAAGTATATTTTTTTATTTTGCTTAATATAAGTACTGCCGACACCAATGGTGCTTAATATTGCTTTAATACATTTGCCGCTGCTTGCACTGAAATTCAGCGTCAGTCTTGTTCTGAGATGAATAAATAAATTATGTCCTACCTTATCAGTGTTTCTAGTCTTACCAGAAGGAAAGACAGAGAGCAATGACAGAATTTTAAAGGTCAGGAAATTATTTTCTAAAAAATTATTGTAAATTCAATATTACATTTATTTAATGTTTTATTTATTTTTTATGTTAAAATACCTTTAGATGAGTTCTGTATAGTGTACCAGTAATTTACCGTAATACTCATTTGCTGTGGGGATCATAAATGTTTTATATTTTTCTCTGATGACTCTCTACTTGGTGTTCATAATAGATACTCTATAATGGGTGTTTTACTGTTTGTTTGGGTTTTTTTTCTTAAGCAATCTTTGGAAAAAAACCTCCAGAATAGCCTGTCTTTTTTTCCCAGGGAGTATCCATTCATTACCCTATGCTCTTACTGAAAACACTGTTAAAAGATGTTGCAATAGCCAATATATGCTATTGGTTACAATCGTAACAACTATGGAAGTCAAGTGATAAGATAATATTACTCACAGCATAATGAGTAGAAAACTGAAAAACATGAACAGAAGTAGCAATGACACTTAAAGAGGTGTATATGCAGATCTACATACAGGCAGCAAGGCATTGGTGTGTGTATCCAGAAACCTATTATTTGTTTAGTCATTAGCATTTTCATGAATAATGTCATTAAAACAAGACTAGATTAAAGAATTTATATTAATATGCAAAGATAGAAAATTTACAGAATATTTAGAAAATTCATTTTTAATTGATTATGAGAATATATTTTTGTTCTAACAAAAAAAAAAAAAAAACAAACAAAAAAACCCCAAAACAAAACACTTCTCTCCCAAATGAGCATATGCGTAATTCTTTGACACATCAATAACAGTGGAATTTTCCCATTACCTTATTCATAAACCAGTACATACTTTAATTCATTGGTATCACCACTTGAGAGTAAACTCACCTGACAAACCCAAAGCAACAATTTGAATAAAACTTTTATCTGCAGCACCCAGCAGGTTAGCTACTCACTGATCTGAGGGAATTGTGGGCATAAATGCATAGCCAGCAGAAAAGAAATATACATTTATCCCCAAGTTTTTAATCTTATGAGTGGTACCTGTGCACAGCTTAGATGGATAGTTGTTTTTTTTAAATGAACATACATATTACTAGTGTGGCACGCGTTACAGCTCCTCATGCAAAAGAGATCATTATAAGAGCTGTTTGATATTATTTAGCTTTCAGGGGTATGCCCTTTAGCATCATTGTTATCCTGCATTTATGCAGAAAGTTTTAGTTTGTTTCTTTATTCTAGTCATTATACTTAATAGGAAAAAAAGGGCAGAGGTTTTATTTGTGGTTTAGTAAATGCAAAATCAATTAAAAATTTTAATATGTAATAATACAACACGCAAATATCGCTTGGTAAAGTACTGCAAATTTTCTAAATGTAATGTAATTTTTTCAGACAATTGAAGTAACCTAATACTTGAGTATTATTCATTGGGTATTACAGTACATTGACCTCAAAGTTAAAGTCTCATTTGTATGTAAAAGTCTACAAAAAGTCATAAATGTTAGCTTGAATAGTTTGCCATTTAAGATGAAACAGGAAGTACATAATAACTGCAGGAGAGAGATGTCAGCTAAGCAGCAAAACGCCTGTAAGATAATGTGCATAGGTCTGATACCACTTCTTTAGACCAGTCACACCTATTAAGAGATTACCCTGGTAAAAGCAAAACTATAGGTGGGACACTCATGCAAAACCAGCAGTCATCTCCTTAAGATGGTATCATCTGCATATTAAACAGACTTAACATTCAAATTTCCTGTAGTAGCTGAGGTGTTTTGTTTTTTTTTTTTTTATCTACAGCGATTTTTTCTCTTACATTCCATTTTCATATTTCATTCCATTTGCATCAACTTTTTCAAATTTAAATACCTAATAGAGTGATTTGAATATCCCTCTACCGCTGTTTTAGATATTGCGAGGTATTTGAGGCATAAACACAGAGATGGTAGACATGCCACTGGACCAAGATAAGATGTTCTTCTGGAGAGTTAGAGGCCAGGTAGGATCACTTAGGGATTTGAGACGTGCCTACATGTTCTGTTAAGCACTTCAGTCATCCTTAGGCAGAAAAAAATTTATACTAGGACAGGTGGGCTTTTTTTTTTTTTGTTTTTTTTTTTTTGGGGGGGGGGTAGGATTTTTATTCACCTAGTTCTTATCCTCTTTCCCTTTTTGGTTTTAGAATTGGCTCATTTAATAATCCCCCAAATCCATAAAGAAATCCCATAAGCCATTGGTATGTACTCCTGTGGTAAGAAACCATGGGAACTAAAAGACAATCCCTATAGAAGTCTGAGAGGGAAATGTATTTCCTTCTGTCTCAACTCTTTAAAAAAATGAATTTTTGATCTATAACATTCTGCTGGCATATTTGATTGAGATGCTGCAGTTCATCTACAGAGTGTTATCCAGCATGTGTGCTTTAGTGGTAGATTTGGCAGCCCAGGGTTAATGATTAGACTTCATGATCTCTTTTCTAATCTAAATGATTCTATGACACAAGAGTAACACAAATTTGTAAGTTAATACACTGTATATATTTGCTTTGTTCTTGCTGGTGTCTTCGCAAACCTGTCAAGTACCTTATGCCCACAGGACCTGGACACATTGTGCTCCCACCTAGTAGACCGAAGTTTTGAATGAGGCATATGGCATTAGCTGGGTTGATACATAAAGAATACAGATAATTCTGGGAATTCAGGAAAAGGTTGAGTTATTTTTATTCATTCAGCTCTTCTGTGTTAGAATGATGTTTGTCCTGAAAAACTTCTTGTCTATAGAAATTCTGAAACTCCAGGAGTACGCATCATAACATTAAAGACCATATATTATGTGGAGAATTTAAATATTATATGCATGCAAAATTATGATGCTTTGTAAGCTTCAATAACGTGAATCTGGCAACGTTTTTGTAGTCACCTCACTGTATAAGAATAGAGAACAGAAACACTTGGTAACTGGGAACCACACAAAAGGGTATATGAGATACAGTTAGAGATGTGTGTATAAATAACCCCAAGTAGACCCAAGGCTGAGAAGAAAATCTCCATCATCACTATCATACTCTTGGACAAATGTCGCAGCACTATCAAAACCAGCCGGCTGCAACAAGGCTTTTGGTTACCTTCAGTAAGTATTTCCCATACCTTGCCCCAGCACGGCCACCAATCCCCAACCCCCACCACCAAGTTCATCTACTATCCATGCTACCAGTCTACCCTGCTTCTTGCCTCTGCTGCGTCACTTCTCCAGGCTCCTTTTCCAGCCAGCCTCTCCTCATCCAAGCCCTCTTCTCTCTGCTTCTCCTGGTGCCTCTCCTTGTCTCTCCTACATCCAGGGCACACTCTCTCTCACTCTCTCTCCTCCCTTTGCTTCTTCCAGGTCCCTCTTCCTCACCCCTTAGAGTTATTTAACTACTCAACAGGAACCAGCCACAGCTGCACATTATCCACATCAGCCAACCCATCACCCCTGAAGCCAGCCCACAGCTGTATATTATCAGTGTTAATTAACTCAGCTTCATTCCTGTGTAATTCCTCTACAGGCAAAGAATCCATCCTGCTGGTTGTTTACTATAACTACTCTGTGGTGCCCTCTTCATCCTCCTGAGGAAAAAACAAAGCTATTGGGGATCCAGAAGGACATCAGAAGGGTGAGAACACCAGAGAAGAGATGGAGATTCTAGGAAGTTTCTAGACATTTTTAACTATTATCAATGAGATTTTTCATTAGTTACTTGGAGTATGAGTATTAGTAGTACTGTAAGTGAATTAGTAATAACACCTGTTATATTCGCTGTTATATTTTTATTTGTTAAGGCTTCTTGGAAAAATAAGACAGATCTTATTTGAGTCCTTAGATGTCTCTAAGTACTCAGGATGCAAGTGCACAAAATTTCCTGATGTACAAATAAAATGACTAAAGGATGTCTCTTTCCAGCTGTGAAAATAGTTTTGAAGGAAGCTGTGTCATACGTGTCAAAGTTCTCTGAATTCATCCTTATATGCTTTTTCAGTGATGAAAAGGGTCAAATGGAGTTCAAAACAAAACATTGCCTTATGTCTGCAGGAATTCAATGATCAATTAAAACATTAATTAAAATATGCAAATAAATTCTAAGATATTTTGTTATGTTTTAATCTTTATAAAAATCTGTAATATATTATTTTTGTTTATAAGTGATTGAAAATTACATTAATATTTTATTTTAAACACGCCATTTACAGTATGTGCCACTTGTCTTCCTATGAGTTACTGTATTTCAGCACATGCTGTAGGTTCACAAAATAAATGTGCATACAATAGTAAGCAGTCGAATCTCTGTTTTCCTTTTTCACAGTGTACTTTGGAAGACTATTACTTTTAGAGTATTTATAACATATCTCTCTTTTTTAAACCATTTATATCATCATTTTTAAATGACAAATCATCTTAGATTTCTGGTTTCCAAGCCTTTTTTCTGATTGAAAATTTCTGAAGTTTGATCAATCATTCATTTTCTCTGGGACAAACATTTACTCATATATCAAGCGCACCTTTAGCTGCATGCTGGACTTTAAACTCACAAGCCCTTAAGGAAAGACAAGCTCCCAGCTGCAGGATCCCATTAAAGCAATCTTTTCATAATTGCAAAGTTGAAATAATAGAAAGAAGTCTTGATTAGTCACACAGAAGTGCGCCTAGATAAATCAATTACTTGAGACTGTGGTGTGATAAATCTGTTGACAGCATTTCCTCATTGCCTGTGTATCTTAGATAATTGCTCTTTGACAAAGCATTGATTAACTTTCTAATTTTAAAATACATTTTTAATGTATTTTCAAGCTTTTTTTTTTTTTTTTTTTTTTTTTGGTTCACAGAATTCTAAGTTTTCTAAAGTCTGTTACTGATTTCCAAAGAATATACAGTTAATCTAGATTTCAGTTTGGATTGGATAGTGTAAAAGACATTCACCAAAAGATATTCTAAGTGACTAGTAGTCTTTCACTTGATTTCAATAAAATTTTGATTAGCTCACAGAAATTTTACAACAGAAAGAGTTCTAGGCTAATCTGAAAGGTATAAGAAATGTTTGTCCCTAATTTACATAAAACAATGCAGAAACATAGAACATGTCAACATGTCAATTTATTATAACTTTGACTGTAAAATTACAGTGTCAAAGTCCATCCATTTTTCACTTTTAGTTTGATCTCCAAAGAACTGTTTATTCTTAATGTCAAATGGAGAAGATGGATTCTGAAAAAGAATTGGCAAAATAAGCAAAATGCCAGTCAAAATAAAAATAGGTAAAACAAATTTTCTTATACCTTCACTGAGAATCTTCCCTATAAATAAAGCCAAACTTTGTGAAGACAGTAGAAATGTCATTGCATATTTAGATGTTTTCAGGAAATTGAATTATCTGATACATTAAAAACACAGCTAAAATAGTATTAATTATAGCTTTTGCATTTATAATAGGTAACTCTTTTTCTTCCACTATGAAACTTTGATCTCAGTAATAAACATGCACCTTAATAATATTCAAAAAACATTATCCTTAAAATCCATAGTACATAAACAAATGAAGATGCATAACCAGTGGATTTCTCCCATTAAACTAAATGGAATCCTCCTACCATTAGTGTTATTTTCTGCTGTTTTCTGTCCAGTATCATATATTGTTTATGTACACACTACTATTTAATACTTACTAAATAAATACAACTTAAACTTAGTAAGGTACTACTGGGGCTTGGCCTTGTTGGACTACATGCTAATGAATTAATTATTAGCTGATGGAGCCCTGTCTGTGTGTTTGTGTATTCATATACACTTCTATTCATTTTCTAAGTAGCAGATGATTAGATTTATTATCTGACTAGCCTGATGTTACACTGATTCAATTTCAAATTTAGTAAGATTAGGTCTTTTGCCTGCCAAATTCTTGTTTAACGTTTTCCCACTAGCTCTGATTATTAAAAAAAAAACCCAAACCTGTTAAAAATAATCATAGATACCCTCAGGTGAAGGGATTGCTTATTTGCATTTTTTAAGACAAAAGTGTGTTCTTCTCACTTGATTTGGTACTGAATTTGTTGTGATCAGCATCTTGTTGACTGAAACAACAGGTTTCTTCAGTATTTTTCCTATGTTTTATTTTTGTCTTCTAATACTCATCAAATATTTTTTTCTGAGGACGTCATCCCCTTGTATATGTCATGGCATTTTCTTATTTTGAATACTGAGATACTGAAGAGAGGTTATGATTACTTAATAAAGTATGAATTTTAAATGTTGTGTGTCCAATTCGGCATCCCAGATTCTGGCTGCCACACTAAAATTACATATTTCCCTATTGGCATGTTTCCAAGTTCCCTCTTTCATGACAATGCAAAATCCAGCACGCCTTTCCCTTTCAGTCTGTTTTGTGGGGTTTTTTTTCTTGTGTGTCTTCTATAACAATTCATCAGACATGTAAGCACCTCTTATTTCTAAACAGCAAACTAAGCATCTACCAGTAGAAAGTTCCAAAAGCACTGAAAACTAGTTAGGTGGCAGTAGCAGTTAGGCGTAAAAAGTAGTCAACAGAAAAGCTAAGAAAGGCAAGGTAATAAGCTTTTAAAAATAAAGTATGCATTTCACTACTGGTACATTGGATGAAATCTATGACATTATATAAATTATTTAAGTATCAGTGGTGCTTTTATGTTTATGAAGGAGTTAAGAAAGTAATTGCTTTAAAAATAAAGTTACCTACAGCTGTTATCTACATACATCTTTGCTTTTGAATAAGACCACGAACCTTTTAAGTGACCTATAACATATTAACATTCCCTAAAGGTTCTCCTCCTTCCCTAAAACTGAATAGTCCATATTCCACACACAAAATCATACAGGTCATTCAGTCTGAAGTATAGCTCATGCTGCTGGATTCCTAAACAAATTCCACAGCCTAATGTTTGAGATTCAGCTCTAAATGTTTTAACAAGTTTTACTCTCTCAATATCCACTGTAAACTAGGAAGAATGCCTCAAAAGAAAAGATATTTTTTTTTTTACTCATGCTTTGGCTTTCCCATGCAGTTTACCAAAATTACATTAATCTTCCCAAATAATAAATAGTGTTCCTATTGAAAATTTTAAAAATACACAGGATGGTTACTGTAAAAAGATTGCCTGGGTATCTCAAACTATTAATTCCACAACATAAGATAACAGGGTAAATCGGGTTGGAAGGGACCTCAGGAGGTTCCTGTTCCAGCCTTTTCTCATAGCAGGGGCAGGTCTGAGGTCAGACCAGGTTGCTCAGGGCTTTATACTCTTATGTCTTGAAAATCTACAAGGATGGAGATGGTCCAGCTTCTCTGGGAAGTCAGATCTGATCATTAATTGTCCATGAGATGCACTATGTCAGATCCAAATTATTCTATGTGGTAATAGCCTCTTTCTCCTGATTTAAGTAACATACCTAAGTGATCACAAATACCACAGGAGAGAAGACCTTGCAAATCTAATATGCTTGTTCTCACAACGCACACTGAAGTTAGAAAGTGCTCTTTTCCCAGTGAAGGAACAGGTCTAAAGAACAAGAGACCAGGATTCAGACTTGTTTTAAAAGTTCTAATCTCTGTAGAGAGGCAGTTATTTCTCACAGTCCTTACTTTAAATAAAATCATAGAAGCATAGCATAGTTTGGGCTAGAACTTCCCTGCAATGAGCAAGAACATCTTCAACTAGACCAGGTTGCTCAGAGCCCTGTCCCACCTGACCTTGAATATTTCCAGAGATGGGGCAGCTACCCCCTCTCTGGGCAACCTGTGCCAATGTTTCACCGCCCTCATTGTAAAAAAATTCTTCCTTCTATCTGAATCTACACTTATAGTTTAAAAGCCTTACTAAAAAGTCTGTCCCTGTCTTACAGGCTCCTTTAAGTACTGAAAGGCTGCAATAACATCTCCCTGGAGCCTCTAGTTGCAGGAGGGGGGAGAAAACAAAGCTCAGAGGACAACAGTAAGGAAATGCAGAGGTTTCCAAAGTTGAGAAGCACAATGTCTAACATATCAGCTGTTCATCTGATAGGAGAGTAGCTAATCCAAGAGAAGATCACGTATGCTCCAAAGGAATTGCGATGAATTGGAAACACAATCACTTATGCGGCAATCTAGCCACTACTCACACTTATTAACGAACTTTGGAGGGAGAAATAATAACTTAAGTTTGCATTTCTGTCTTTTTGGAGATATAACTTTTTCCAGCATTATATTAGAAAGTAAAATAGACTGGAATAATTTAAATTGTAATATATTCCTTTTTAATCCTTCCTACTTATTTTTTTCCTTTGATCCAGTATATATTTTCCTATAGTACTCAAATAATCAAGCATTGTGCTATTTTTGTTAGTGTTCTGCTATACTTTATTAGAAAAAAACCCCTATTTTAATTTAAAGAAAAGCTATTAATTCTTCCACAATAATAGAAAGAATTCTATGACATTTAAAAGTGGCAAATTAAAACTGATAAGATGACGTTCAATTACCTTGCTGAACTAGTTCTTTTATTAATCTAAGAATTTAGAAGAATTCAGAAAGGGGTAGGATGTGCAACCAATAAGTTGCCAAGGAGATTTTTCATTTTATTTTCCTTTGCTGTCCTGCTGTTGAGGGGGAGTGACAAAGTGGCTGGGTGGGCATCTGGCAGCCAGCCAAGGTCATCCCACCACATCCTCTAATGTTCTTTCTTACACCCATTCAGAACAAACATTTTTGAAATCTGAAAAGTGTATTGGAAAGGGAAAACACTGCTCTGCTGCATAGCAGACAATTAAGGCTGAATCCAATTACCGTTTAAGGTTTTGGGTGTGCATGTGCACATGTTGAGAAATTATTGAAGGTGTTGAACTGCACCCAGGAGTATTGCAAGCTTGATCTGCACCATCCTGGTAAAATTCAACTGATGTTTGGTCTTCCAATTTTCCTTCCAAGGAAGCAGTTACTTACCCATTGAATTAGAAAGAAAGTAAGAAATGTAAGCACTTCCTTAGAAGAATTCAAATATGAATAGGAGTAACTCTACACTTTTTATACATCTGTTCAATCAGTTTTAAATAAGTAAACAGAATTTGTCTTAACAGCTTATAAAACAAAGCAAACAAGATCGAGCACAAGTGGCTGACTACATTCAAGTTTTGCTCTCACTGAAAATGTTAAGTATCTTTATTCCACAATTCATTAACAAATCAGCATATGATTTATGAACTAATTTATTTTTCTCAAATGATAATTTTTCCCTGTCAAAATGCAAAACTGCTCATGCGATCTGTTATTTTAAAATAATGATCATAGGTCAAGGCTGAACATTTTTAATTGAACATCTGCTTGGAACTAAACAATAAATTACTCATCAGGTTCTGGCATGATCATTATATTCTTTACAAAGCATGTTTCTAAAAACTGCCATCATCCATTACCACTGTGAAACTTTTATTATACAACTCTCCACGTTTTTTTAGCATCAGAAATGAAACAGACTTTATAAATAATTATATTTCCTATAACAGTCAATTTATTTTAATACATAAAAAAGCAAGAAGAACTTCAAAGTAAGAAGAAGCAGGTATCTCACTACCATACAAACAGTCTTTAAAGATCTCTAGGATGAGGATTTGCCTGCTTCTTTATAGAAAAGGTGATCAGAACACAACATATCAAAACAATTACTTTTAGAGCATTTGAAAACATTCTACCTTCCTAAAGTAACAAGAATTAAAAAATTATGAAGCAAGCAGCACATATTTTTAGCCTCTAGCAGCTAGAACATTATGACAACATAGTTTATTCTTCTCATCTTAAAGCTGGGTAAAGATACACAGTACATTTTAGCAGATCTTGGAGCTTTCCAATCACCAAAGGAGGGGAGCCTACTCCTTCTGATTTTCCCACAGTTCTGACACTGACTTCACACTGGTTCTAGGGATTTACACACTTCTCTGTGAATCGGTTCATTGAAGCACTCTGATAAAGAACTAATCCATTAAAAATAAACTCAAGTCAATTCAGTTTGCATATCCACAAAGGGATAGGCCTGATGAGTGCCAGACCCAATGGAAGTGCAGGGCATGACCACACAGCCAAAGTCAGAGGAATATGGGAGCTGGATTTGCTTCTCTATGTGACAACAAGATTTTAGATAAGCTCAACTACCTTTTGTGACTGCCTCAATGTGTGAAAATAGCACAATATGGAAAGGAGAGATGCCATATTTTGCTTATCACTGTTGTAGGTGCCAGGAATTTCCAGAACAGCTTCAACTTATACTAAATATTCACCGGAGTTTTGGAATTCATCCATGACCAAAATGCTTGTGACATTATCACCACACATGTTATTTCTGTTCTGGTACAGTGATAAAGTTATAGTAGCAGGGCATGTGAAGCAGGAAAAGCTATCTGCATGTATTTCAGAATCTATGCTTTTAATATGAAAAACTCACTGTCTTAGAATATAAAGACATCATTGAGTAATGGCAACAAATAGCACAAATCCTATCAATTCATCAGCTAAATTCGCTGGAAAACAGACTGCAATGGTTAAACAAACAAACATAACACAAACAAACAAAACATATCCATGGACTTTATTTCATTCCTTTTCCTCCAGAAAACTTGCAATCTGTGTCAAAAGCAAACTACTTTTCTCACAGACCCCTGCTCGCTTTAAAAGAGAAAATATAGGCAGAGTATGCAGCAGGAGGGCAAGAGAGGGAAGTCCAGAGGATGCTAGAGGAAGGTGTTTCTCCTCCAGCGCTGGGTATGGCTACCTTTCTGCAGAGAGGTCTGGAGCATATGGTGCTTCACGGCAGAGCCTGTATCCACTGCAGTGGAGAAAAGTATGTATAAAGATTTTATTTTTGGCCACTGCAATGAGAACTTAAATTCTTGATTTCCTATATCCATTCTGAAATGCCATGTGTGGAGGACAAGTAGAGGTGAAGCAAAATTTTATAGTTGCATGGGAGAAGGGATCCAGAACACAGGAAAAAAAAAATAAAAAATGGAAAAACAGGACAACAGAGACAGCCAAATAAAAAACAAAGGGAAGGTGAAGAAAGCCAGGATATAATGGAAAAGATTTTTTATTTACAGATCTAAAATTCTGAGACAGACAGATCTGGGCAAAAAGCTGTGACACTCGAAACACTATCCCATCAAACCATAAATGAGACCCTATTGCGATCTTTATAAAATCAGAAAAGTAAAGGGTTGTAAATTAATATATCTATTACATAAGCACAATGTATATACTACATAAGCATAAAGTATATATACATGTCATTTTCTCACAGCAGGTAAGTATTTAATTCCCTATTGATCATTATATCCAAAATGCCATAACAAAATTTCTAGCCGGAAAGTGAAAAGCATTTAAAAATAAAACATATTTAGTGCAAAATAAAAAGTAAGGTCCCTCTCCCAAGGGATAAAAATCTAAATTAAAATTTGGACTTAGAAAATGTAGATTTTCCTTTTGAATTTTTTCTCTATAGACAATCAATGTATGTGGAGTTTTTTCCATTTCCATCCTCACAAAACAAAAAGAAAACTCCCTAGGAAGAAAAAAACTCACCACAGTATAATTCTATTTCAGATTTATTTAAAAAAAAAAATCAAGTATAATTTTTCAAATTAACCTCTTATCAAATATTTCCTGTGAAATGAAAAGAAAAAAAATTAGCAATTATGAGAGAAATTTTTGGTTACATGAAAGACAGTGAAACATTTTAAATCTAGTATAATGTAAAATAACAGAAGTATGTCAGGTACCTTACTCTAACTTCCACTTCTGGAAATCTTCCCTTAACTGATCTAACAAAGGAGAAATCCTTCCAAAATTAATAAATGTGTAAAATTAATTTAAAAATAAGTGTATTGTTCCCATTGCCACTTTTTATACAGATTTATCACCCCTACAACGGAGATTCTTAGTGCCCATTGGGCAGTGGATTTAATATAAACTCCATTGTAACCAGTCAGCATCTTCCCACCAATTTCCATGGGCTTTGAGTCACACTTTTACCTCCTCTACAAACCAGCTCTGAACATCTCTAATAAAATCAAGAGGATCTACTTTTGTTCAGCAATTGCAAACCAAGCTTTTAGTTGGTTTTCACACAAGGACCACTGAAAAAGAGCAGCTATCTGAAGCAGACTGGTTAGCATGTAAAAGTACAGAGCTCTTCAGTTTTAGGGGCATTGTCTTCCTAATAGTTATAACAAACATAGATAAGCATTCCAAAAGTCATCAGCATAGAGACAAAATGCAGATTACCCATGAAAACAATAAATGCACTAGAATATTCTTCTTTTTCTTGACAATGTAGTTTTTAGCACATCATTCTGCTATGCATGAAAATATACAATGTTATACTATTGCTAAAAATAAAAACGATAATGTTTTTCTAACATTTAAAAATATTAAGTCTGAACTAGAACTGTTATTGCAGCAGAGACCAAATAATTATATTTAAAGTTTTTAGAACACACTGCTGTATATCTGTACTATTCCACTGTTAGAGACAGTGATTTCAAAATATGATACTGCTTTTCCTTACAAAGTAGCACTTTTAGTAAACATTACTAAGAAAAGTCCAATATGGCAAGGTCTTTTTGATTACATGAGAATACACTGTTTTAGCAAACAGAAAATTATTTTCATGTACAGACTGCCACAATCATTTCAGGAAAGAAACTGTCAAAGATTCTGTTACTTTTGTTGAAAGCATGTAATAAAATGCAGCTAGTGTTTGTCTCTATATTTAGGATTGGATAATAGCTATGCTATGCATATATAAAACGCACATCTGTAAATAGTTACAGGTCTGCTAGGTCTGCATCTAGCATGTACATTTTTATAAATGGGGGTAGGTTTCAATAAACAGAATAATATAAATATGAGTCCATGTATCTTATCTGTTTTGCAATCATCAAAGAATAGGTTAGACTTTGTGATCTTAATTCCATATATGAGTAATTCTGACATTAAAAAAAACAGTTATCAATAAACAGAATCAGATAGTGGAACAAACAAGACTTAAGGGAAATAATCATTACTACAAACAGAATATATTACAAAAAGAGGATGAGTGATCAACCCACATTTCATACAAACATAAGTAGTTACAGTGTTTATATTTTACTACTTTAATTGATAAAGACAGTCAAATAAAAAAAAAAAACTATGCAGGAACTTCCAAACATTTTCACTGTCCCTGCATTGTTTGGATGTACATTTTATAAGAATGCTAAACATAACCTTTTCATAACACTGAGACACATAATGCAAAGTGTGAAATCAATACAAAATTATTTCTGGGACACAATCTATTTAACAGGGTACACAGTGAACAGGGGGTGTTAGAACACTGACGGTTGGTTCTGCTCTGTATCTTTCTTGAAATTTTACCTTTGCATTCAATACCAGGAATAACTAACCACATTTCTAAATATAAATCTGACAAAAAGCACTTTGTTTTAAACAGGTTTTCTATTAAAAAGATAGAATAACAATACACAAACAGCAAAATAAATAAATTTGTGTGTTGAGGGTTATTATTATTTTGAAAAAACAGTAACCCCTCTGCTTTTGAAATGATTTCTTCATGGCTTAATGTCAGAAAAATTCTTACAGCTACATTACATAAATCAATATTAAGAACTACTGCCATATAAATCTGGATCACATTAGCATAATAATGAAACCTGGTATTACAGTATGTTGATCAATAACCTAGCGTAGTTCTAGACAACAAGAAAACAAAGTCAAATACTCTGAGAAAACAGATTTTATTTCCTTAGACAACCACTGAGAACACCTTAGTCACAGAAAGATTAAACCTACTTCACCCCAAAACACAGGGTCAGACAATAGGTTTTTAAATGCTCCACATAAAACTGAACAATCATGTCAAATGTAATTCCAGGGTTCAATATACCCAAAGCTGAAAGCCTATCTGAATATTGCTTATTACAGGTGAAAATACTATGATGCAAACAGAAACTTGTCCAGATTTTTTTGGTTCAGGGCTTTTTGTAATTTTAGTTAAGGACACTGTGAGATCTTAAAAAACATGATCTTCAAAAGCGATGATTTCACACGTAGAAGTTACAAATATGAAAAGGTAAAGTCAAAAAAGAGAAATTGGGAGAGGATAATCAATTAGAGTAGGCTTACAAAGGCAGGACAGAGAAGGTTAAAATAATTTTACTAAGGAATGTGGAATGGAATTGAATATGAAAAATTATTGAAAATAGGTAGTGAAAGCAATATTGTAAAAAGAGGAAGGTACAAAATCATTCAGCGATTATTTTTCATGGGAAAGCCTAATCAAATCCATTCTTTTCCATTTTAACTTAAAAAAAAATAATGGAGAAAGATCTTCATTTTAATATTTTGCCATATCCAGAACCATAATTACAAAATTTATAATATACACCCCAACAATGAGATATGTACATAGTATTTATATGTGGAAACACAGTACCACTTCATATTATTTTTCTAGTATTTCATCTGGGAAAAAAATTACTTTAACTTGTTTACATAGTGAACTAATATTATTTTTCATACTTCTGAGGTCTGTATTTTGGCCTGTGGTTTACTTGATTTTTCTATGATTTTGCTTGTCATAGAGGATTTTGTGATGATTTTATACTTTAAATATTTTTTTCAAATCTATACCTAAATATATTTTCACTTCCTATGATCACTTGAAATCATAGAGGAAATAAAAATAATTAAGAGAAATTATTACAGCCATGATCCATTTTTACATGATCTGCTATAACATGTTTAAAATTACACTGGGACTAGGCCAAGAATATTTTTGCAATTATTAATAATCAAATGGCCATGAGAGGTAATTCCCTTTATTAGCACATCACTGTGACTTCTTCATTTAGGTTATATTTATAGAGTTAGATTAGCAAGTACTATACCACATACCTCTTATGAAGGCAGTAAACTAAGGACTGACAGTTTCAAATTTCAAAAAAACTATACTTTGATTTAATTTCAGATTTGCCACAGGAGAAAATTTGTGACAGTGGTTATGATTTGAAAATTGTTTAATATTTTCTTTTTCCTTTAAACAGTATAAATCTTTTTTGCCATTTATCAACAGCTACTTTCTAAATGACAAGTGAAATACTACTGTATATGAACATCTGCAGTTCAGGAATAGCCTGAATGTACAGCTGTTTTCCCTCAGGATTTTGCCACTTTTGTGTATGTAGAGTTCCATTTCGGACTTTGCATGGGACTGCTATAGCCTTTATAGCACTTATCTCTTCTCATTCCTGTCATGTCTTGTTGCTTAGTAAAGTTTCTCAATTTTTTTTTAGACATTTATGTAATAAAATACACATATAAAAGATTTTACGTTTTTATGTATTATATGTGCTATTTCTTCACAACATTCTTGATTTTTATAGTTAGTGTTTATTGGTTCGATCATCAAACTGCGCCCTTTTCATTTCACTTTTTCTAACACCCAGTATTCCCAAATATACCCCAAAATACGAGCTCCATTCTTTGTACATAGATGCTTTTTATGCTTGAGAGGTGTTCTCATCAACTTTAATAACCTTGCAAAAGACAAGAAGTGACAGAAGTCACAGAAAGTGACTTTAAACTTGTGGTCAAGAAAAGCAAATTATTTTTATTTTAGAGGAAATTCTACTATTTAAAGCTGTATAAAATATACATTTCTTTCTGTCCAGAGCTCACATTATAAGGGAGCAATATTTAACAACCAAAATTACTTCAGTCCTTTGCATAGATGTTATCAAGCTGTTTCCTGTAAACTTTGAAAAGTAGATATGTAGTATATCTGTTTTAAAATGCAAAAATGTAAGCATGTTGGAGTCATGTAATCTGGTCAAGACCATATAAGAAAATCACATTAAAAAAATAATGACTGAATTTGTAAATCCTACTGAAAAAGAAATTTTTGCACAACTATCTATATAACTACACTGAGGTCCTGAAGACCTGCACTGATTACTGAATCTAGTAACAATATTAACAATAGATTTGCAGATATTTTTTTTTATGTGACTAGCACTTATAAATAATCTTTGGGGTATTTGGGTTTTTTTCTGTTGCTTTGTTTTGGGGTTTTTTTGGTAGGAAAAGCTGCTCTTCCATGTCAGCAGATTTAAGGATTTCTAGTATATTGTTGACATTAACTTGTACTTAAGTACAATAAAATATAACATATTTTATATTTCCATAAATAATTAGGATGACAAAATATTCAGTTCAAACTGTGCAATGTAATCTATAGGAGCCACTTTTCAGTAATAAGCTCTCTCGTTCACAACTTAAGACAAATATTAGAGAGAGAGAAAAGTTCTCCAGTTCAAGCCTCGTGCCTATGCATTACTTCATTCTAGTTAAGCGTACATGTAAATAAACACAGACACACACACGTATTTGCAGAAACACTTTTTGTTTCTTTTGGCTTCCTGCAGACGTACCAGTTAAAACAGAATGAACATTCCTTTCTTCAGAAACAATAGAAATAGTCTATGAATGTTTAGTTCCTACATTCAGAGTTATGGTTGTTCTAGATACGCTCTGATTAAATTATGAACTTTACGAGGTATGTTTATCAGTATTGTCAACTACAACAATATAAGGTGAATTTAACAACCAATTTAAGAGGTACTTTTCTGCCACGTAAGCAACTCTAATAGTTAGACACCCCAGCAACAGAATGAATCTTTCCAATAGACTATAACTTTCTGGGACAAGATTATTATTGTGAACAATCATTCTTCCTCCTTTTATAACTGAAACACAGGTGGGAGACTAATGGCCATAGACAGTCTGTGCTGGCATGCTGTGGTATAATGTCATATACGTGTATCATATATTAGTGGTCTCCACAATAAAAATCAACTTTCCTTCCTAGACTTTTTCAAATCCCATAAAGCAATTTAGCAACACAAAGGAAAATGAATAACTAATATTTAGAAAAGCTGGTTCTCAGAGGTGACCACACATGTCCCTATAAAACTGGTATATGCACTCTTCCTCTGTCTAATGCTAGCTACCAGCCTTTCCAAAGAAGGTAATAATTCTCAGAGGGTGTAAAAGAGGGTTTTCTTGCATTACATGAGAAATCAAGTAAACAAGCTAGTCCAATATCCATCAGCTATTTCAAAGTAGCTAAACTGACCATCCCAGTTACTTCAGATAAAAAATGGGAAAGTCTCTTCCGAAAGTCAGTTAACAGAAAGTTACCTTTACCTTCAAATAATTACCAAAACATTTTGTTTGATAGGTTGTTTTTGGTTTAAAATCCTTATCATTTAACTTTAGACTTCCTCGATAGCTAAATGAATGTCTAACCATTTTTTCTTAACCCATTAAATCTTGGCTTCTTCTCAATAATGTGAGCATAACTTCAAGAGACCAGCTGCACCTTGTCTGGACAAGCACTTTCTTTTATCAGTTTTAATTTTCTACCTTTCACTCTCAATGGGTATCTAAAAATTTATACCATATTAAAATATTCTCAAGAGTATAGCACAAGTGATGTGAACTACTGTTCCTTCAGCTTTGTATTGATAATCACAATGCTAAGTATTTCATCAATTCAATGTATTTTCCTCATAAAGCAACATTTTTCAGATTCAAAAAAAGAAATCTCCATTTAAATGTCTTGCCTGCTCAGAACCCATCTCTCAGAGCTGAATATCTATTTAGCATTAAATTCTGCTACATTTTTTCTATATCTTTGTTTCTCTTACCTACAGGCTTTGCTGTGTTTATTGCTGTGTCCCTACCAATGTTCAGCCCATTTTCAACATTCTACATATCTTCTGTTTACACCTTTGCCATATTTAATTTGTTAATTCAGTGAAAAAGTTCTTGTTTACATTAAGTCATTGTTGTAATTGTCTCATCATTTTCCACTTTGATTGCTGGTTCGCTGTGCCTTCTTTTCTTTTTTTTTTTTTTTTTAATTGTCATTGTTCCCTCCTTCAATCTGCATTGGTCTTTGTTCTTTTTTCCTTAGATTTCCTTATCTCTTAATTGGTCTTTGACTAGCGCTTACACAGTTTTATTTTCTCTTTCTTCGTAAGCAGAGAGTGTCATCCCATTTGGTTTTGTTCACTGGTCCCTAAATTCTCAAGTGAAATTCCTTCCTTCCTTCTCTGTCCATGCAGATAGTGGAGAAAGCCAGAGAACTGTGAATCAGCTGAAAGAAAAATCAATGACTCTGTGATCAGAGGTTTGAAGGTGTTTCCAAAGTGCTGAATCCTTAATTTGATCCTAATCAGCTCATAGTTTCTGCTCTGGTTGCCAATTTGGACAGAAAGTGAACAGCAATGAGAAAAGAAAAGTACATCTATGTAGGGAATAATAAACAATCTGAGCGGAAAAAACTCTGGGCTACAGTTGCCTCTGATGATAATGGAAATTTTCTGAGGATCAGTAAATGGTCCATTATCCCCCTATCAACAACTTTGGTCTACATCAATATCCATAAAGACTTGAACAAGAAAGTGAAAAAGGAAGCTTTGTACATTTTCAGTTGTCAAGGTTAACTGGGAATGAAGACCTGAATGTCTGAAAATATTCCACTCTGACATGTCTTGAAGGCTTAATAACCAGTCAGAGAGATTTTGCCTCTGTCAGATTCAATGTACAATCTCACATAATTGCCATTTTTTTCTTTAACTTATTAGCACTGAGTTTGCTAACGTGAGCAACTGCCATGATAGGAGATGAAAAGTACAGTACTAATTTGGAGAATAACTCTTAACAACAGGAGTTGAAATTGCATCTAATATAAGCCAAACAATACTCAGAGAAAGAGTCTTTATATGGTTTAAATAAACAAGGCATTGTTTATTTAAATGGAGCTACATCCATCAAAGCTTGAATTCAGAAAAGAGAATCAACACACCATAGTGGTATTTTGCTCAGACAAGATATCGGCACTAGCTCTGGGAGCCCTGGCCTAAATCTTGTAGTACTGTAGATCACCTAAAGAAAAGGAACTGGGAAAGGAAAGAGTAAGTAAAACAAGTCTTAAAGTCAGGATATTCTGTAAATGGAAACCCTGACATAGCAGAAGTAGAAGAAGGAGGCAGCAAAGGCTAGGCAAAAATGTGGGCTTTTTTTTTTTTTTTTTTGTCTTTTGGTTTTGATTAGAGTTAATACGAGAAAAATCGGAGCATTTGCTAACAAATAATAGCATAATATATTCCCTCCAAAAAGTAAGGTAACAAGTCTGGTTGGGAGATAGTAAGAAATATAACATATACATAAACCTTCACAAGGGATTAAGGTTAAAGTTCTAAGGACCAGAAGAAGGAACGAGTCTGAGTCAGAAGAAAAAGATTACTCTAGCTGCCAAGGTGACATGTAAGAAGTTGGAGATGCACTTATCCTGCTTCTACTGTGGTCCTGTAGACCACTGAAGCAGGTCCAACTCCTATAGCACAGTCAGAGCAGCCTTCTTGTTTTGGCATATCCAATAATTTTCCATGCCCTTTTCAGTTAGCATAACCTCAGCCCAGAGCTAAGTAAGCAGCCAACTCACCTGCCTGCAACCCTAAAAACATCTAATATGAATTAATATTAAGGCTTTGTTATAATTTTACATATTTCTATGCCCAGTTTTTTTCTCTGCTCTTAATGAGTTGGACCAAAGAAGTTAATTTAAATTTTATAGTCAGTACCAACCATTCTCAGCGGAACAATATCTGTTATTCCATATGTAATGGCATTAGAAAATTAAAGTATTCTAATTTTATTTAAGTTTATTTTTGAGCTTATTCCTCTGTTACGTGATAACAATTTCTTTTTTGAGTAGTTTGCAATACCATTATCAAAGTATGAGTCAGTCTGTTTAGTACCGAATTCAAGCCTTTGCAAGTACTAGGGTGAAAAGAGCATAACCGATTACATTTAACACTAGGAGCATCCTGAAATTTTAAGGATCTACTTATTAATCATGTGAAAAAAAATTTTCTTCAAGTAGTTGCGGAGTAAATGTTAAAAATGTAGACCTGCTCAGGCAGTCAGATGTTTTAGGACAAAGAAATTCATCAATAGAGAAAAGGCAGTAAATATCTTCAGTGACTTCAATGAATTTCTCCTATGCAGCTCAGAAGCACTGTTCGGATAACCTGTGCATTTGATTCCTGTTTGCCTCAACAGGGAATGTAGATGAAAGGATGACTCTTGCTTAAAAACAAGAGATGAGAAAAGACGAGTATTAGATCACCCTTTAAATGTTGAGAATATTAAGGCTTCCTTCCATTCAAATTTCCTAAGAGAAAATTAACCATGAGTCAGTAAAGTTTTTAATTCATCCAATTAAATATCTTGACACAGTGACAATATCAACATTTTAATATATCTCTGAGGATATAATGCTGGTCTTGCAGACTCTCAAAACAAGGAAAATATATATTAAGTGTTCAAAAATTCCAGTTTGTGCCTGTTCGTAACACGTCCACTCCTCATGATTTTTAGATAAACAAATACATGTTTTCACTGATGCAAACGAATGAAGAGCTGTCACAAAACAATCACACCTTTTTGCTACAGCGGAGCTTTCCAAACTCCCATGCCATGTCTGTCCTTCTGAAGACCATACAGTAAAATTTTCTGATATGTTTTACCTGAACATTCTGATAGACTTGTCATTTTCCAAATAATTTTATTTTAACTTGAGAAAATACAGAATTTTGTCTACTATAAAACTGCTGTCTGAACATAAACACAGGGAAGATTCAGTCAGCACAATGAAACAGAAATATACTGGATTGAATTGTTCCATTTATCCCAGAACAATTGCAGGAGGTATGCATTTTTTTCTGTTTAAAATAGATTTAATTTGTTTCATTGATTTCAATACAATGTTAATTTTGTGACGAGTATTTAAACTCAAATCAATTAACTGGTTAGGCACTGGTAATTTTGGAACATAAATTCCCTTGGAACTCTGAACAGAGGTGGAATATACAATCACACGTTATTGTTCAATTATTTAAAGCTATTTCTAACATCACACTGCAAGTTGGGGTAAATAATTAGAGAGAAAAAAATTAGAAACCTATTGAGTATGAAACTTTTAAAAGTAGTGTTCAATTCTAAGCAACTTCTTAAAAAAAAAGACAAGCATACTCTTTGGTATTTACTGATAGTGTATTATGCATTACGCTCAGAAATTACTTTATTTTCTTCTTTTTTAAAAAGAATTATCCAAGTTGCAAAGTAAAATGCTTGCAAGGAAATGTCAGAACTGAGGTTGCCATTCTCCCATCTATTTACATATGTACCATATCGCTGCCAATAAAAACGCAGTTTAAAATTAACTGTGGTTTCCGTATGACTATTCAGGGAGTGACAGGAGTGGTACCCAATGAACAATTCACATGCTTATTCCCATACTTTGTTTTGTATGATATCTAAATCTTGCTTGAAAGGCACATTTTCTCCCAGACTGCCCTACGCCGTCAGGACCCTGAGGAAAACAACAGACCTTTCTGCTCCAGACCAGCCTCAGCTGGGACTCCCACCCACCACTGACCGTGGGTGCTGAGGCTCCCTGTCAGCCCCCCTGGAGGCACCTGGACCCCGCTATAGTTTTGTTCCTGTCCCTGCCTCCTCCATGAGCCCCTCACAGCCCTGCTCTCTGTGGAGCTTAGCTGGGGCTGTTCCTTTTTGCTCATGGCTGGACTCCCTGGAGGGACCCTAGACCTGATTCATTGCTGGTTGTGGAGGGTGCTGCCCATGGACCCCGTTACCGGTCCCCAGCTCCGTCCCCCATGTCCAGCCCCTGCAGGGTTGTGTCCTGCCAGTGAGAGCACAGCCTGAGCAGGGTCACCCTCAGCTCCTGGCTTGTGCCCCTCTTAATGTAGCCCTGCTCTTATTACTCCCTAATATACGGCAGTAGCTACCACAGTGAATTATTTAGAAGTTATACTAAAAATTACTTTCATAACATGCAAGAGGTATCATCACATTACTCCAATTGATTTTTGCAAAGCTGTTGATTTATGTGGTGTTTTATCAGTTCAAATTACGCCTTCCATTAACTTAATTTAAAGGTGCAAACAAAACTCCTGTTTCTCAAGCTGGGCACTCAGAAAATTGAAAACACTTTATTGATATGCATCTTCAAAAAGCTTGGTGAAATGATTAATCTAGTAACACACCAAAATTATATGAAAGGCAGACATTTTGAAAAAACGGAACAGGAGTTCTATCTGGACATGCAATACTCACTCAAAATAGCAGTGCAGAAGTATTAGCTACTTTCCAAAATAAGGTGTATAGAAAGTTGCAATATAAAAGTAATCACATAAACCCAAACCCTGATAAATATATATACATATATATATATATATATTTAGGGGGGACCTAGATGTATAAATGTGGAAGGAAGTGTACACAAAAGTCACAAAGCTGCACAGGGAGGGTGACAAGGAAACCCTAAAAATAGACAGTGTCTATGACATGACCCAGAAAGACTCCCAAGTATGAAATTTTGCTGAAAGCTTGGTTCAATTACAGGAAGTTGTACTTTCTTTCTGCAAACAGATTTTTTGGTATGTGATTACATTATGATTTATAAAAATATTATATTTTTTGCATTTCATTCACAGCTTTAAACTATTCTAAATTTTCTCTACTTACACTTTGAGGCAAAGATCTAGCATATTAAATATACTAAATCAAGCAAATACAGTAAAACAAAAGTATAATATTGACTGTACACTTTCTGTAACAACCATATCTGACATGCTTCTCTCCCATTTGTTATTGTTTAGCTGCCATTTAAGTGCCATCTAAACAGTTAAGGCTGTTAAGCATTCACTGAAGGCAGTCAATGACTACAAATTTCAACAAGATTAAATTCTGAGAACAATTAAACAAAGAAGTACAAAACTGAATGAGGATGGAGTCAGAGGTCATAAACTTCAGAAACAGTCCAACTGCAAAATCTTATTCGGTCATATGAAACTTCTTTCAATCAGAATATTGAAGCAGAAAGAAATAGTGGCCTTGGCTGAGACAATTATTTTAGCTGTCTAGTTCTGTACTTTACAAATATACCTGTACAGTCTCCTAAAAACATTTTTGTCTTACAAAATTAAAGGGAGGGTGACTAGCGTAATCTGATTACACTTTCATTAATGTCACTGAGTAAAATGATAAAATCTACTGTCATGCTAGAAAAAGTTTCCACAAGTAAATGTGCCTCAGTAAAACTTTACTTGTTAAGCAAAAAGAAAATGCTAGGAAACATCACCTTACTACAGCAATCTGAGAAAATACGCATCACCATGAAACTTTAGTAAAGCTTGCATAATTTCACTATCACACTTTCTTAATTTGAAACGCATTTCTCCACTCACACAAATGTGTACTATTTTTCTACTGCACCCACACACTGACAAGATCTTGTAAGTCTTGCAAAAGTGCTCTATTTCAGGACCTATACAGAGGCTTAATTGTCTTTTCCTTTTTAAGTTCTGCCTTAAACTGATCTTTCCTACAGAACTTAAGCTATTCTTCACCAGAATCTAGTGGCATCCTAAATAATACACAATGCCAAAACTTTAGAGCATGCCAGGCTTCCTTGACTTTCTTCTTAAGATACTGACATTTTATAAAAATGTATCCCAAAGCTCCAGATTTGAAGGCTTAGTTCAATATAAAAAGAATCCTGCACACACACACATATATATGGATAGGAAGCTATATATATATATATATATACATCCATAGATATATGTAGATATGAACATACATATGCACACAAATACATATAAACCTTCTCGGTAGTTCAAACACATACAAAGAAAAAACTTCTGCTTTTGGAAGATATTGTTTTCCTTTTCTTTCTCTCCTCCTAGCTTCCTTCACCTGTCTTCTCTGATGCTTATTAAAACTGTAGCTCAGTAAGGACAGTAAGTTCCTAATAGCGATAATTGTTTTATTCTTTTGCATTTGTTCAGAATGTTGTTCACACACTCTTTGAGATTATGATTATAGAGTGGATTCACCAATAGAAATCCTACTAACAGTGAGAGCTTTTTTGGTCTCTTAAATGTGATCAAATCTCCATGTAAATTTTATATTTTGAGCAGTGGGCAGAAAGGAGGAAAAGTATATGTTTTACCTTCTTTCAGTTTAAAACCATTGCCCCTTGCTCTGTCTTTACAGGCCTTGGTAAAAAGTCTCCACCTTTCTTGTAAGCCTCCTTTAAGGCCACTGTAAGGTTTCCCCAGAGCTGAGGACTCCACAGCTGGATGCAGTACTCCAGGTGGGGTCTCACCGGCACGGAGTAGAGGGGCAGAATCATCTCCATTGACCTGCTGGTCACACTTCTTTTGATGCAGCCCAGGATATGGCTGGCTTCTGGGCTGCAAGTGCACATTACTGATTCACGTCCAATTTTTCATCCACCGGTATCCCTGACTGCTTCTCTGCAAGACTGCTCTCAGTCTCTTTATCCCCCACTCTATTGATACTGAGGACTGACCAGACTTGCCCCGACCCAGATGAAGGATATTGCATTTGACCTCGCTGAACTTCATGAGGTTCTCACAGACCCACTCCCAAGCCTATCAGTGTCCTTCTGGATGACATCCCTTCCCTCGAGCAAATCAACTCCACCACTCAACTTGGTGTCATCCTCAAACTTGCTGAGGGTGCACTCAATCCCACTGTTCACATCATTAACAAATATAATATTGGTCTCCATAGGGACTCCTAAAGGGACAGCACTTCCTACTGATCTCCATTTGGACATCAAGCTGTCATCTGCAACTCTTTGGATGTGGCCATTCAACCAATGCCTTATCCACTGAACGGTCCACCCATCAGATCCGTATCTCTCCTATTTAGCAACAAGGATGTGGTGTGGGATCCTGGCAAAGGCGTTACAGAAGTCTAGGTAGATGACAGCTTGACTTACAGAACACAAGACAGACAATAATAAAGAAAACTAACAAATGTATGGATATCATTTGTATCAGATAGCAACAAATATCTGTTGCTATTGCAGAATTATTATGTACACCTCAAGACAGAACATTCACACGCAGGACAACTGGGCCATGGCTCTGAAGTAGGCACTGATAAAAAATGTTCTGTGACTCATTCCACTCTTGATTTTTCAAACTGTTTTTTTCATTATTGTAATCCCTTTGTGCTAGGAGGATGCTCATGTACAGTTGCAGAAAAATTACCTATTTATCTTAAATGTTATCTTTTTGTGATCTCTTTCAAAAACCTCCTATTGCAAAGATTACAAAAGTTCCACTGCTACTAGATCACCACAATCTCATATTTATTTTACATTCATTTATCCATGCTCATATGCTTCTTAATTAGTTGTGTTGAGACAAATTTTGAGGGCTAGATTAACATTAGCACTTACTTTGACTAGATTTTAAGTACAACATATAGATTTTAAGACATTTATATTCATTTATCCATGCTCATATGCTTCTTAATTGCGTTGAGACAAATCTTGAGGGCTAGATTAACATTAGCACTTACTTTGACTAGATTTTAAGTACAACATATAGATTTTAAGACATTTATGATTAAAGTGCACCTTAAAGTCTAAATAACAAAGAATCCATAATTTAAAAATATAAGCTTTAAATGTTTTCTCAGCTATTTTTAAGATACGAATGCAAGTTACATTTTAATAATGTTTATTCTTTACCTTGTCCTAAAGTTTGCAGGATGAGGATGCCCATCATATAATGACAAATAATCGTATTCTTCTTCTAGAGCAAAAGACTGAAAGACGATCTGTATTCTGTTTCTTTCTTCTGCTATTATAACCCATGTACAGTTTGCACCATTTGGATATCCATATGGGAAGCCAGGGCTTTCTATAGTACCATTAAGTCCTTTTAAAGTTCCACCACAGGTATAAATAAATCCTAAAAAAAACCCAAAGGAAACAAAAGTTAGCAATCCATTTTTATATCAACCTTTGACAAAATACATCATTGGAATTTACGATTTCTAAAAAAAAAAAAAAAAAAAAAATCAAAATACGTTTTTGTGAGTGTTTCATTTACAAAGGTAAAGCCCATATTTTAATACAAATCCTGGCTACTTCATGCAAAACAACCCTGCCCACCTAACAAATGTGTTTTCCATGCTGTTTATGTAAAGACATATGGTAGCATCATTGCAGCTAAATATATATAGCAACTTCTATGACTAAATTTGGTCACATATGAGGCAAAGTATTTGCATCAATTCCCTTCTTTAAAAAAAAGGGAGAGAAGCAGCCAGAGCAAAGTAAATGAGTCTTCTTTTGATCCAGGTCTGATACAGATTATATCTATTAACCTTCCGCTATTCCTCCCCAGATTTTGGGAGTGGAAGAGGCTGAAAGGCTATTTATTATGAAAAAGCATTTTCCAGTCAGTAATTCTGGTTTATGAAAGATGTGTACTTAAAATCTCAAGTGAAATAGCCATCTGTTGCATCATTATATTATCACATATAAATAACTGCATGGTATATTTGCAACCAGAAAGAATTTAGCAAGCTTTTCCGTATCTAAACAAAATATTAAGATAAACATCTTACATGTTTTGACTGACCCTAAGTGGGTGGTTGTTTAACCCCAGTAGTCGGCTAAACCCCACACAGTTGCTTGCTCACTCTCCTCATTTAGGATGGGGGAGAGAATTCAAAAGGTTAAAAGTGAGAAAATTTGTGGGTTAAGATAAAAACAGCTTAATAGATAGAGCAAAAGCTGCACACATAAGCAAAGCAGAATAAGGAATTCATTAGCAACTTTGGCAGGCAGGTGTTTAGCCATTTCCAACAAAGCAGGGCTTCCCATCTAACAGTTATATGAGAAGACAAACACCATAGCCCTAAACATCCCCCCCCAACCCTTCCCCCTC
>JAVJGJ010000037.1:21404597-21417985 GCA_035590215.1 Microhierax caerulescens | reverse complement strand
GACATTCCCCCCCAACCCTTCCCCCTCCTTTCCCTCAGCTATTATCATTGAGCATGCTGTCACACGGTATGGAATATCCCTTTGGTCGGTTGGGATCAGCTGTGCCGGCTGTGTTCTCTCTCAGCTTCTTGCCCCTCCCCAGCCTAATTGCCTGCAGGGGCAGCATGAGAAGCAGAGGTGGCCTTGCTACTGTTGAAGCACTGTCCCACAACAGCTGAAACATCCTTGTGTTAACAACGCTGTTTTTGTTACAAATCCAAAACATAACACCGCGGGATCTACTGTGAAGAAAATCAACTCTATCCCAGCCAAAATCAGTACAATGGGCCAAAGCCAAAAGGTGGCAGATCTGCTAATAGATTGTTTTTAATACGAGTATCCCCAAATGTCAGAAGCAGACCCATCTCGTCAAGGGAGAGAAAGCTCAGCGTGCTCTTTCAGAGAAACATGATACAAATTTCATAACAATCTACAAACAAACAAACCATATGCCATCTCTTTAGTTATACACACATGCATATATTTAAGCTCATTAAATCATCTTCTTTATGGCATATTCACAAGCTTGTCTTCCTGTTGAGTACTTCAATGCAGAGACCCCTTTCTCTGAAGTACTAAGCAGAGAGCTCTTAAGATTTTACACTTTGTACTGCTACGCTTGTAAAGTAACTTTTCTTATCAACAGATGAGGAACACATCCAATATTTTTATCATGGATTTTTTCACATTTATCTCCAATTGTGAGGAAAAAGATGCCTCTTACTAAGTATGATCATTCTTCTAATACAAATATTAGTATATTATAGATATATAGGACAGAGTGGGAATGGAAGATTCTCTTAGAAAGTAATTAGGGCTTTGTTTGCCTCATCTGACATTTATGGCAAATTTTACCTTCTACTGCAAATTAGCTTGGAGAATTAATTTTCATATCAATGCCTACACACTTACATTTGTTATCAACCTTCATTGCTAGAAGTCTGTTTTATTTATGACTTTCTGCATCTCCTTCATACATTCAAGCTATTTTTAAATCTTCTTTATGTGTTTTTATTATTTAAGCTCAGATGTTTTATTTAGCACTTTAAAAATCTTTCAGCATACAGTTTGTGTGCAAGTCACTTTACAAAACTAAACTATTTATTCATCATAAGATCTTCATGCTAGAAATCTAGTACCTCCTTCCAAATATATTCACAGAATAAGACTTTTTAAATAGCTAAATGTGCATAAATTTATCAGTTTAGTTTTTTCCTAGAAATCTCTTGCTGAGGCCTACTTCATTTGAATTAGAGAAAAAACTTAGAGAGAGACTTGAAAATTAAATAGCATGCACTGTTAATTTCTGTGCATATCTCCAGACCCAGTGTGGAAAGCACAGTGTAAGCTTCGGCTCAATGTCATAATACAGCTCCATAATTTGGAACCTGTGTCACTGTTGCTGTATCTAAGTCAGGATAGCTATCAATTACATATGTGCTGTTCTGTTAACTGAATGCAAGCTATAAAGCAAAAGTCAAATAATAGGTCTTCTGTGACCAAAATAAAATTATATATTTCAAAAGAAAGAATAGACCCACAACAATGAGAAATGCCTTGCAGGGTAACACACTACTTATTAAGGACTGTAATGCTTCATATTGAATCCAATAATTATTCCTATCCTTACATATATCTATGAAATACAAATTTCCATGACATATAAAAGCTCCATTTACTCCTTTTATCCATATCCAAACTGTAACAAAAAGAGAATTATTCATGTACTGTAGGATGATGTAACTTGGATATTTTTCAGCGATGACTAGCAGAATGTAACACAGCTATGCATGTGTCAGAAGATACATTTTTAATTCCAAGAACAGAAAAACAACAAACAATGAGGTTTGATTTTGATAGGTCTACTCTTTTAGTCTGCAAAATAAAAAATCCTGCCAACAGAATCCATACAACATGCACTTTAATCTCTGCTTTCATATGTTAATCCATTCTGTAATGCTCTTCACCTTGGCAGACCAACTTGGTACATTCATAATAGACAACATGCGTTAACTGACTGGTCTGATCAAAAGTTGAAAATATGACATTTATTTTCACAAGGCAAAATTCATGCTAAAGTAACTGGTAACATATACTGTGATCTTTTTCATCTAGATTTCAGAACTAGCATTCAAAACAGAATTTACTTGCAAGCTGTTTTTCATTAAAGAGAAGGTTTGAGTCAAAGCATGAGATAATTTTGAAAAGCTTGATGTTAGGCTAGAAAAGAAAAATACTTGTTGAAGTAAATGTGAAGATGAACACCACCACTGCTTATATTCTCTTAATAGTTAATATGATTCAAAGTTTCCATTGTAATGTTTTCTACCACATATTAAAATTAAGATGTTTAATTCTTATCAATTTTACATGGATAAATATTTCTTGAAATCAGAAAATACTGCCACTCTTCTTAATTTCAATCATCCTTTGATTCATTATGGCATTACACTAAGCATCAGTAACATCAGTTCTTAGTTAATGTATTTATTCAATTTCATTGTCTTCTAATGAACCAAGTAATACTTAATGCCGTATCAGTACCCCTTGCCTTTGGATGTTCCATAACCATACTCACTCAGTACTCTACAGAGTTGTCTTTTACTTTTTCTTTTCCTCCTGACCATTCAATTGTACTGTTTAATAACATATTTCCACACCTCTCACCTTCCAAGTATACCACATATTTTGTTAATCCTCTTTGTTTAATGTATTCTTTGATAGTTGTCAGCATTATAATTATACTGTGTCTGCATTAAAACATACATTTCTAAGTTGCTTGTGTATTTCCTTTAAAGAGGTATTTAATACTTTAAGAGCAAACTCAGAAAATGGAAGATGAATTGTTCACATGCTGCTTTTTTTTTTTAATGTCTTTTCTGATATCCAAATCTTTCATCTCTTTCACCTGCACCCATCTTAAAACACAGTCAATCCCAATACTTAAAGTGTTCCTCACCCATGTCACCCATGTTCAGCTCCCCTTTTTCATGCAATCCACCTATTTACAAAACTGTTCTTTCCCCCCTAGATGGTGGTCTTCTTCCACTCAGAACTCGTCTTCACCACAGTTGTCTCTCCTGCTCTTTGCATATTTCTGCAACACCTTTTTCTATTTGTGATCTTTGATCACCTGACTGTCTTTGGCAGCAAGAGCAGTTAATTTTCATGATGATCATAAATCAGGAAGGATTGTTCTCCTTATTCTCTTCTGTTGTGCTGGATTCTTTTTCTGTTGACTTGCTTTATTATCACCTTAGGTGATGTGTTTTCATCCCTCTTGTTTCCTTCTTCTCCCCTATATTTCAGTTTGTGAAACCTCTTGCCTTTGTAGTTTCATATTATACTCTCACATGCATTTCTTAGCACTTCAAAGAACCCATTGGAATGCCACAGTGATAGATTTCATAGTGATGCGAACCTTTCCCTATTCCATGAACCCTTCTCTCCTTCCTATCAATCCTTCCTGTTTTTTGGAAAATATATACACAAACTTTGTAAACCACCTCAGCTTCTCTATCGTTTTAATTGTTCTGGCATTCCTTACACCAAGTCCTCTGAGGCCATTTATAAAATGGAGAAGAGGAAGCTCTTACCAGATGTAATGACTGTATTTTGGTTTGGACTATGTTTGAAATTTATATTTTACTCTCTTCTCATCATGTCTTAGTTCTCTTCCATTTATGCTTTACCATTTCCCAATAAGCTTTTTTTGTTTGTTTTTTTTTTGTTTGGGTTTTTTTTTTGGCATAAAACAAGCTTCCTCTCTCTAACCTTAGCTTCCAACACAAAGTTTTATTGACTTTTTACACAGCAGTACAAACATGCAAGGAAACCACCTCCTTTAATGTACTGGATTTAGTTCCTTCCTACTCTCCACTTTTTTCTCTGCCTCCCTCAAATATCCAGCAGCTTGCATACTTCTTTCTTTCTCTACTGTGCTTTCATGACAGGTGTGACTGGTGACCTTTACACTAGGGACACTCACTGGTGTCCATTCCTACCAGAACATTATAACACCCTGGTTCTTTTCTCGTTTTCCTCCTCTACTAGGCATAGGGCTGCAGCACACCAGAACAGAAGCAGGCTGCACCTGTGCAGCAGTTTGCAGTGGGGTAGGTTTCCATACCAGCTACAAGGCATTAGAGCTGCTGCTGATTTAGAAATCTCTCTCTTGTATCCATATAGATCTTTATGCTTTTTTAACCCAATACTCTGTACTTCAAAGAATTTTTTCCACTTCCATCACAGCTCCAGTAACAGCTTTTACAATGAACTTTCTACCAGCTGAGCAAAGTTTACATTTAATATTTCACCTGACCATTAAAAAAAAAAACACCTAAAACCCACCAACTGACACGACAGATTATTTATGTGATTTACTTCACTTCTGTAGAGTTTACATGTATCTCTGTGTGTTGGTGTTTGGGTTTTGTGTTTGGGGTTTTTTATTATTTTTTTATTATTTTTTTATTATTTTTGTCAATCATCTTCTTTTTACATATAATGCTTATTTCCTTTATTTTAGACTATTTTCTCTAGTCTACAGAAATTCCATATATGCCTAATAAAGCCTCATAAAAAAACCCACAAAACTTGTGTTTGTGAGTGCACAATGTAAGAACACCGTTGCAGTGCCTCTGTGAAAATCAGCTCGCTCTTAAGAGTTCCAAGACATTTCTTAACTAAATCACCATTTCCTTTGAGTTTGTTCTTAACAGTATTTGCTTTCATAAACAAGATGTTTGAATGCTTATTCTCTGCACAGCTTACTGGAAATTTTGCCAATATGTAGACATTACAAAGTGTTCAAAAGTAGTTTGGTTTAAGACTCTTTCTTTATCTATGATTTGCATCATTTTGAGGTTGTGAGAAAACATACTTCTTTGCAAACAGTTATAGCATAAGCTACAAAAAGGTGCCAAAATGACTTCTCCAATCATTTGGTAGGAGTGGCTGGAAAGCCTATAACAAGCTCAGTGGATTTGGTACACAATACCAGTCAAAAAGAAGGGATCACTGTAATTATCGCTGCATCCAAAGAACTTTATGGAACTACTGTTTTTCCTCCAAGAAGCATTTCTTATCTTTCAGCCACCTTTTCTGAAAGTTTCAGAAATATTTTGGTGTTGTCTCCCACTTGTCTCAGCTGTGAAAACTGGAAAAGGGACGAAAGATTCTGCCCCTTGATGTGAAACTGAGCATGTTACTTCTTTTAAGAAACTTAAGAAATAAAAACCAGCAGGACTGCTCACATTCACATCCTAAGGGTACATCCTAAGGAGCAGAAGGCTAAAAATGGCAAGGTGGCAAAAGAAATAATTGGATCTCATTTAACAACAGTGTGCATAGCATTTTTGTTACATAACTTGAAATAATATTTATTGTCATTGTGTGTTTTTCTTGTTCTATAACAGAAAGCCTGGACATTTCCTATAACTGAAAACAAAAATGCTTTATTTTCAATAGTGTTGCCAGAGTACCTTAAGATGTAACACAAAACTATCACCCTGCAAGTGGTTCAACAGAAGATTATCACTTTCACAGGAAGGTACAGGTTCTTCCCTTACCCTTAGGCATTTAATTACTTTGATTTGTACATTACTCTTTGATGGGAAATAGCCTTCTGCTTCTATTCTAAAAGCGTTGCTGCAACCACCACAGATGAAAGTCTGATTTCAACAAAGTCAGCTGAAATACACTCAAGATTTTATCCCCAGTATGTAATTAACTTTCCTTCTAAGGATATTTCAATACTTCTCTCCTATTCCTCATGTAATATCTCAAATGCCTTGTAGACAAGGGATCATCTGTTCCAAAATATCTGCCTCCTTGCTCATGCAGCCAGAGAAGGGTAATCTCTCAGATGTGACAAACATCTGGGCAATTGAACTAGACATAAAACCAAAAGAGGACATTTGGAATCTCATCACAGAACGAATTAAAAATCCTCTCTGGGATTGAAAGCCTGCCATATTTAATACCCCTCACACATGCTTGTGCTGCCAGACTTGCAGGGGAATCAGACTTCTGATATTTGGGGAGAATGTAGACAGATATTAGTGGTGTTTGGGGTTTTTTTAACCTAATTTGGATTTCAAATAATAGAATTCCTGGTCTCAGTGGCATTTGGCCATACTGCTCCTCTCTTCTGTGTTTGAGTATAAACATTTAGAGCTATGACTTCTTTATTTTAGGAAAACTAATTGTAAAAAGTACCTTCATTGGTATTCTGACCCTGCAGTCTTTTTTCTTCTTTTACCTACTCTTCCTGCAGTTCTTCCACTTGAAAAGTGGAAAGTAGCCAGCATAAAACTAGAAATTGATCCAGGAATCTTCCCCAGCAGCTCTAAAGAGAACACCACATCAAAGGCATGTCTGAAAATGAATTAATGCAGATTTTGTGTTTTATTGCATGGGAAATTTACTCTGTGGAAAAGATATGAACAGAGATTCCACAGTAAAGATCAATTGTTGAAAGAACTATATTTATTTTACATTTGCTTTTTACTGTTCCTTTTTTCTGAAAAGCTAACCACATGTCCAAAGGTTTAATACTGTTTCATTTGTTGTCTTTTATTTAATGTGATCTGAGAAACTGTTAATTTCATTAATTAAATCAGAATCTTTTTAAAGTTTGCTTAGAACCATCACTTAACAAGTCAAAATGACTGGGAAGACCACTACCACAATACTATGAACTGCCAATGGCATTTTGAAGCATTTCTGTTCTTTGAGAAATAACAAGTCCAAATTTGCACAGGCTTCCTAATCGATTTTCAAATAACAAACCTTAGGGCAAAATTATCTTTTCATTAAAATGTGCTGGTAAGTAGTTATCCCTTTCCATGTAAACTACATGAAGGACAGTAGTGAGATACAACCACTGCAGTAGGAGATCAGACTAGAAATTCCGAAGTATTTTATCATTTAGTTGAATCCATGCAATATATTGCTTCTAAAGCTTCATTACTGTTGTATGTATTTCTTATTTAATTTTAAATGTTGATAAAGATTTTGCTGCTAAGTACAGGTCTTTGGGTCCCTAGGGTATAAATATATAACAGAGTCTGAAAAAGTTGTGTCTAAAAAAAATTAAAATTAATTGTCCACAGCAGAATAATTAAGTAACAATACTGTGAAATTGGTAAATATCAGAATTTTAAAGTAAGGGAAACAGTCACACAATGAGATGTTTCAAAAGTCTTCACTCTTGGCACTATTGGAATATAAGCAAATATCCTCTAAAAAAAAAAAAAAAAAGTTAAACCAAAAGTAAGTTCTGAAAAAATTGAGATACATTTAGTACTACGCTTTTAAATTAAAGTTCAAATGTTCAAACCCCCTAATTACAGTTTTCATTTTACATTACTAATTTTAATGTAACAGGAGAACAGTCAACATAATGCTGACTTGAATTCCTAAAACATAAATCTCATTGGCATACACAGTAAACCTCTGTTATTATATAGCTGGTTCATTAAAGTCTAGGATCTGGGATATGGACCTCCCTAATGAGATTTACACAGAGACTTAATCTAGTGAAGGAAAAAAAAAAAAAAAGAAAAGAAACCCACAATTACAATATATTATATCTGGTAGTTTGAAATCTTGCAGCAGTTTTAGAGAAGTTACAGAGAACAGATTATTGCAAATCTAAGTAACCTATTGAAATTACTATACAGCTTTAGAGAAAGAAAAAAACCAGTTTTCATAATCCTTCTAAAACATCATAGATTTAATCAAACTCAAAAAAAAAGGGAGGGGAGAGAAGGGGGATGAAGACCCAGAATGATGAAGCAATTTCCAGTAAGCATTCAGAAAGGAAATAAATTTTATCAAATAAATATGATGCTGGTTTGAAGTGACTTCAACAAGGTTAGAAAAGACTTTGAAGACTCAGTGCTTGGAAAATCAGGACAAAATTAAGGCTTTGTTTTAAGTTTTTGCTAATAGAAACTGAATGTAGGAATGGCTCAGTATTTGCTGTACGCTACTGCAGATGGTCTTCCTATATTGTTTCCTCCTTTCAAAAAATAACAGACAACTTTCTATGGCAGCTTAGATTGCTTCACATGTGAACAACCTAGAAAGTCTTCTCATTCACTCACAGGGATTACCTTCAGAAGAAATGTAATTCTTAAAAAAAAAAAAATCCCACACAAACCAAACTAACATAAAAAACTCTTCTTGCTTTAGAAATTCAGACCTTTGTGTGTCTGCTATAAACTTGGGAAGAAAACAAATGCTCTAATGTTTCGTGCTTCTGAAACATTACCATTCTCAGTGAAGCATCAGCTTTCTCAGTGAAACATCCATAAAAACCTGATGTCAATAGCTGACCTGTGATGGGTTTGGACCGTTGTTGCAAATGCACTCTTTGCACTCTACAACAGCCTAAGTTACCTGAGGGCAGCGAAATTAAAGATGTGTTCAGAATTAAATGAAGCAGCAGTTGGAAAAAACAGCTATAGTCTTTGATCTACTCCAAACTGTGACAAAATGTTTTGAGGTAAATAGGAGACAGATTTGATTTAAATGGGCGGGATCTCAACCCCTTTTATGAATGTATTAGCAAATACAGCTTTTCTGAAGATGGGCAAGCAGAACAGAAGTCAAAAAGTGAAAATACAGTGAAGATCACTATAAATAATCCTAGAATCGTAGAATGGTTTGTGTTGGAAGCAACATTAAAGATCACCCAGCTCCAACACCCTGTCATGGGCAGGGACACCTTCCACTAGACCAGGTTGCTCAAAGGCCCATCCAGCCCGGCCTTTCATAAGTAGACATGTAAACACACAGTTGTGACATATTGACACACTGGGGTGGGTTTTCTGTTTTTCATTTTCTAGATCATATTAATGCTGAAAAAATGCTACCACTTCAAAAATCAAAGTGCCTCAGACTACATATGGGTCAAGTGAAAGCAGGGAGGTCAGAACTTCTTATGAAGGGTTTGATACTATGGGGCGGTTCCTGACACAGTTCTTAGAAATGAAGGGAGAACAGTTTAAACATCTTGGAAACTAATAATTGTCAATTGTATATATTCAAGAGTTATATTTCTATAGATTTTTCTGTTTTAAGTCCAGTTTTATGAGTTAGGAATCTCATAACAAGCTACAGATTTTAAATATTATTTTTTTTTTATCACTTACTTTATTTTATGAACTTTTAACAGGTATTAGCACAGTGTTTGTGGTAGACCTGTTTGTGATTTTAATGATGCACTATTAAACGAAAGTGTCTGTACTGAGGTATCCAGGGCTTTTCTAAAATAAAACACAGCAAAACCTCCAGATATAAAGGATACTAAACCAGCCAGAAAGTTTAGTTAGTAAAAGTTGTTTGAAGAACAATGTTTTATGTCCACTTTTTGAAGTAATGTATGCTGTAATAGGATTTCCTCAAGAGCCAGCACAGATCTTTTTAAAAAAACATAAGTGAATTCAGTCTTTGTTTACTATAATTCCTAAAAAAGTAGGTTTTGATTGAAGCAGCCTTTTAAAAGAAAATTCTTCTCATCTATAAATCTACAGACATAAATTTTTCAATGCTTTCATGAGTCTGAATACAAAGGTAATTTTTCAGATATTGTCAGTTCTGCTCACCTTTTAATTTTGAATGAATCCCATTGTACATTTCTGAATTTGCAGCAGGTCAAAGTATTAACATCTTTACCATGTACTTCTTTCTAGGTGCCATAAATGTATTTTTTTTATCATAAGACAGAACATAAATTTTAGTAGTCAGTTGAGGCAGTATAGACTGAGGCAAAATAAATAATCAGTTACAAAGAAGACCACCTTTAGTCACCGAGATATCTTAGTTTGTAAGATTTTTTAATGAGGCATCATTTATTAATATCAGTAAAACAATAACTTTAGTATTATGATATTGTTTATATTACATTAATTCCCAACAATTATAAGCAAACATCAGCACTGGAGGGTTTGACTCTATGTAGTATTACATACAAAATAATTGGCTAAAAAGAGAAACAGAGAAGATTTACTTCTCTATACACTGGAAAAAATCTGTAACATCATGAAAAAAAATCTGGAGAAGGTGATAAAACTGCTGATAACACTACAACAGTAGCCGTACAAATGTGTTCAACTCTCTGGCATTGATAGCTTTTTGAATTGATCCTATTTTTGAGAACATTTACTAGAGATGACAATGCTAAAGTGTTATAGAGCCAAGCAATATAGTCAAGTGCTATTTCAGATTTTATTTTGGTCCTTATGGTCCCAGGACCATTGAAGCTGTTTATATTAATCTGTATATTTATTCTGGTCCTTTCCACAGACAACCTGCTTCATTGTAGAGTGAACCAGATGAACTGCATACCCCAAGCTGTCAAGGAGGAGCCCAGAATATTACAGGAAAATGTTGGGAGCTTATGTGAGTAACTAGATTTTAAACTTCAGCTGATGAGCAGTTTCCCTGGGCAGCTGTCTTTACTATGACAGTGGATTACAGAGAGAGGGGCAAGGGAAAGCACATTAAATGATTCATCCACCCAAGCTCATTTTGCCAGTCTACCAAGTGAGATAAAAATCACCACATTGAGTCATCACCATCAAGAAAAGCTGAATTTTCTCTCTGCCTGGCTAATTAAAACCTGGAGCTACACTGTGACCATTTGCAGAAAGGGGAAAGAGAAATAAATACTTAACAGTATCACTGGTGTCTTCTTTTCTGTCCTCCTTTGAAAATAACAAACAGAGAAACAAACAAAAATCCAATCACTCCATCCAGCGTCAAAGAAAAACCCATTTGTTCTCAAGAACTAACCAGTTACCCTTTTCCATATTCCTGCTAACAATATCTTCTGACCAAAACTGTTAGATCACTTGAACTGGGGCTGCAGAACAAAGTTAGATAAAGAGGTCATGTGAAAAAACAGACTGAAGAATTTCTATACAAAAGGAATATATTAAAATGTTTAATGACAGAAATAAAACTGATATGGGCAGATAGCATAGCACTGAAGTCACAGAAATGGAAGCAAAAATATTTAGGTAAATAATTCAGACTTGGATGTTGTAGTTTAACTTGGTACATGAAACTGAAAGAAGAGTTATATCATTCTATTTTAATAAATTATTCTTGTAAATACTGAGATTTTATTGTTCGTTAGATGTCTTCATGTTCATCTGAATGGGGCAAAAGAATTCAGCATATTACTTTCTGCAGTATCTACTGATTAGAATTTGGACAGACTTTAGCTAATGTGCTAGGTATTCAGTATTCATAAATGCCTCTTACATACTATTACACTATTACTATTCCCATGCAAACACTTAATGCATGGGAAAAATGTAGATGTCTGGTCTGAGTCTTTCTTCTTGGGTTTCATCCTGTATCAGCATGAAAAAAAACCCAGTGCTAATTATTTCTTGAGACTTAATGACAATTTGTTATACAATAGCCTAAGGCACAGCCTTGGACCTTCAGTTCCTCACTCCTGTTCATTAATACTCAGCAGGGGCCTGGTCTTTTCTTATCAAGGAAGCAAAACACATAATTTTCTATTAAATTGTGTGACTCTACATCTTTAATTGGTGTGCTCTCTGGTTTTAGCTTATTTCACCTTTTGGCAACTGTTACTGCAAGTGTCTCTTCCATTCTGCAGTACTGATGTCTGCTTTCAGTAGCTAATATTTCTGAAATTAATCAGTACCCCCAATTTCTAAAAAACTGCTGGTAATAGTGCCACTGGCTTATCATGAATAATCATCCCCTCTGACATGACAAACTAGGTCTAACAGAAAAGCTATTACTTTGAAACAAATTTTACTGCAATGAAACATTCTCAGTAGTAAAGAGTCTCAGAGTATTAAAGCTTGCTCGTTTCTGAACAAGGGGAAGAAAGACCTTTGTGTCTTTTTCAGGCTGAATCAATCATATTATCTTTATTAAATATTGGATAATAGCAGTATCTTACCTAACAAAATGAGATGAGATGCGCTTATTTTGTAAGTCTTTAGGAACTATGTACTTTGACTTTTATTTAGCATTAAAAAAATAAGCATTTTGTCCTGCCATTTTAGTATAAATATTATGGAACGCACTCACTTTTTTAATCTTTTTTTTTTTCCTAAACCATAGACATGTTATTGTGTTGTTTACTGATTCCCTGCTTCTTTGGAGTAATTCAAAATGTCTGCTTATAGCAGAGCAAACACTAACACAGAGGCAGCCTTTTCCATGAGTAATGTTACAAAAAGTTTGATTTCAGTATATATGCATGTGCCTGCAAGCATCAAGACAGATAGACTTATTGATAGTTATTAAGGCAGGCAAAGGACATACCTATAATACTTCTCTAGGAAACTACAATGTTCTTTCTAATACTCCACACTGATCACTGTGATAAGGAAATGCTCGTTCTCATTCTGCATAAGGTATACAAGTTATTTATACGAAGGAAGACTTTTCCAGTAGTTTAGGAAATCAAAGAGTGGCTTTGAATTGTTGCACAGCAAGATTAAAATATTGACTTCTTGCAGAAAGTGGGATTTGGGGAAGAATACAAATACTCCCAGAAGAACCTGAAGAGATGAGACTTCCTTCAAAGGTTGTGAATATTTTCTCATAGTAGTTTTGAGGACACTCTTGGTGTATTGAACACACCAGTGACAATACCAGTAGAAACCTTAAGGACATATGTAACAACTGTTTTTGTTACCAGGGGCTATAATTTAAGATCTATGTTTAGTCCTCAGATTACAAGTGAAACAGCACCATTTGATCCCTCTAGCTGGCAAACAGAATCATACTACAAATGTGTAGTACACTGTTTCATTGTGTTCGGTCCGAGGCAAGGACACAGAGTTTGGATTGCGTTTTGGTAAGAAAATACCAGATAAGTGGGGCTTAGTAGAAGACTGCACCAGAGTAAAAAATCCTTGACTTTATCAAAAAGCTTGTCTCAGAGGACATTGACCAACTTCTGTGGCACTGTCTTTTCAGTGATGGTTGGTGCAGTTGGAAGCAGAATTAATTGGAATGTTTGGATACAATTATTTTCTTTTTTCATAGTAAAAATCTGTTAAATCAAACCTTCTTTGAATGTATATTCAAATACATTTTTATTAAGGTTTCGTTGTGCCAACATGAACTTCTGGTCTAACTAAAAATGACAGACCATGTAATATCTAGCTGTTCACAGTAATTACTGGGGTGTGCAAAACTCGGTTTCAAGTCCTTGTTATTTGTGTTCTCCCAGTGTTTGTGTCCAACAGAGTGCTGGACAGAGGTTACTTGCAAGTCAGGTTCATGTTTGTATTTTCTAGATCAGGGGTCTTCAAACTACAGTCTGCGGGCTGGATACGGCC